>CM069148.1:4022059-4222715 GCA_035221665.1 Okamejei kenojei | reverse complement strand
TTAGCATTCATCCATTTTATTAAAAGCTTATGTTGGGAAAGACAAAATTCAAATATTGCATTTAATATTAAAAGCAAATTGTGTTGTAGTGGGGGGGGGAGATCGTATGTTTGTTTTTATGTGACAATGGGGGTTCAACGGGTAGAATTTTTGCTTGCGTTGCATCCTGATTTGGATGCTGCCTGGGAACTGCCTGGGTTTTTTCTTTCAGGTGGCTCCGGTTGTTCTCCCCACATCCCAAAAGAATGCAGGTTTATTGGGCTCTTTTAAACTCCTCCGATGGTGCAGGGACTGGATATGGGAAGTGTGATAACATAGAACTAGGGTGAAAGGGGTGGAATCGCTGGTCAGCGTGGACTCATGGCAGAAGGGCCTGTTTTTTCCATGCCTGTACCTCAAGAATTCACATACACATGGACTAAGATGTAAGAAGTTCCCCTTGTGCCAGTATGGGAGCATTTCACGACATTCATTATTGCTGAAGAGTGGTGGACGCTCAACAGCGGGGGGGGGGGGTAAGTATAACGTATATACTTGGCCTGGTAAACCTTCAGTAACACTGGGCACAGGACACATCATCAGTAAGTGTACCCTTTCATCACTGGTGTTTTCGGCCTTTTATCACTAATACACCCTCCACAAGGGCGGCCCCGCTGCAGGATGATCAGCCCTCAGCGCGGTCCCCGTGTCAAACTGCCTCAAAGATTCACCCCCCATGACGCATTTGGGGCCCCAGCATGGGTCTTTCCGCTTGAGCCCAAATCCTAACACTGCTTCTTTCACCGCGTCTGAGAGTGATCTTATGTCTTACTGCAGATCCTGACCGTGGATTTCCAAGCTCCTTCAGGCAGTCTATGTTAGATGACCAAACAAAATCCTCTGCATCCCACTTCAACTGGATAAACGTTGATGTTCCAGCCACGCTTGCCTTGCCCTTCTGCTGCAAGCCTCCTGTGTAGCGCAGCTTCTTACGCTCATAGCCCTCCACAACAGAGTTTCTCCCATGGAAACTGTGAGCTCTATGAGTTAACAGTCTTCTGTAAAGGAACCAGAACAAACCACATCCTGGCCTGAGGTTTGGTAAAATGAAAGCAATTTCCCAGGTGGAAAGATAGTTTTGTCAGGCCGCTGTCCCCCAAGCATCCTCCAGTCACGGGACCTGCATAAGTTTCCTTCTTCTGATCAGTGGAAGGAGTTTCGGTGTTTTCTGTCCTTCATTCCTCGACAAAGGTTGTCGCCCTTAAGTGGAGGGGTTGCGTGCTCTCGGAGGCAAGGAGTTTGGTCCGCACAACAGCCTGTTTCCTCAGGGGCTTTGTTGCCAGCCTTTTTTAATACCACTGATTATGCCTCCACGTGTATCTCCCTTTGCCGTGAGGCTGGTCTTGCAGCCTACCATGATGTGTTTGAGGGGTCCGCTGGAGTTGGGCAGAGGGCACAGGTTGGATCCCGCCGTACCACTGATTGAGGATTCTTTGGTGATGGAAGGACGTCCGTATGTCGCTCTGATGATGAAGCAGATCTTGCTTGATTCCATTTCCCATAGGTCTTTCCCAGCTGATCTTCCTACCGCTCCTCACCTTCCCACCTGCATTCCATTGACCCCTGGTTTTGGCAAGCGAGACCGCCTTTGCACTTTCTTGCGGCCATTCCTCCTGTCGCCGCACCTCCTCAACCACCAATGGTCCCTCCGCTCTGATGTTGTGGCCTTTCCTCCAATTGGTTACTTGTCCGTAAGGCCCAAAAGCCTCATCTTCCTGCTGCACTTGCCCCCACACGTTTCTTTGTTGCCTCAGGGCTGATGAAGCTTGCTGTACTCATCAGAATGGTGTTCCACTTCCGGCCGGTTACTAGGGGCGGCGCAACAGCACTGATGGTCTTGTCTCTAGAGTCTAAAATCTTTTTAAATAAAAATTGGCAGATGATTTTTTTTTGTTTTAGTTTAGAGATACAGCACGAAAACAGGCCCCAACGGCCGACCGGTCCCGCGCCCAGCGATCCCCGCACACTAACCACCCACTAAGGGACACAATTTTAACATTTAATAACAGCCAATTAACCTGCAAACCTGTACGTCTGGAGCAGGGAGGAATCAGTAGATCTCAGAGAAAAACAACGCAGGCAACCGGGGAGAACGTGCAAACTCCCGTACAGACAACAGCACCCGTAGTTGGGATCTAACCCCGGGTCTCCACGCTGTCATTCGACTTGTGAGGCAGCAACTCTACCCTGCGCCAGCCGTGACCGCCACGAGGCGTCATTCGTACCGATTTTTTTTGTAATTAATCTTTTATTAATTTCGGTGAAATAATCCGCCAGTTTCTGGTATTGTCCTATATCCTTTCATATTCCCTAAATTCCCTAATCCCCGAAAATAACCTGTGAATGCACTGCAATGGCTAATATCGAGCTATATTGTCAAGGTAACCGACAGGAATCAATCCAGTTATAGCTTTAAGGTTTTCGGCCAGCAGCACAATCAAGGACGAGTCGCACCCCGCCGATCCCCTCTGCTCCCCTCTCCATCGGGCAACAGTACAAAGTGTGAAAACGCAAACCCCAGATTTCAGGACAGTTTCTTCCCAGCTGTTATCAGGGCGACGAACCATCCTACCACAACCAGAGAGCGGTCCTGAATTACTATCTACCACATTGGTGGCCCTCGGACTATCCTTGATCAGACTTTGCTGGCTTTGCTAGATTGGTGGAAACAGGGCCCCCCGCGACGTCCCAACGCTCTTTCCTTGACCCCGTTCCGCTGACTGGTTGGACAATAGACAATAGGTGCAGGAGTAGGCCATTCGGCCCTTCGAGCCAGCACCAGCCCATTCAATGTGAATCATGGGGCTGATCATCCCCCATCAGTACCACCCCCGTCCTGCCTGCTCCCATACCCCCTGATCCGCTGACTTTAAGAAGCCCTATCTATCTCTCCTTCTTTGAAACTATCCCGAGAACCGCCTCCACCGCCCTCTGAGCAGAGAATTCCACAGACTCACCACTCTCCGTGAAGAATGATTCCCTTGTCTCCGTTCTAAATGGCTTACCCTTTATTCCTTACCCTGAGGCCTCTGTTCTGGACTCCCCAACATCTGGAACATGTTTTTTTCCTGCCTCTAGCGTGTCCAAACCCGTAACAATCGTATGTGTTTCAATAAGATCCCCTCTCATCCTTCTAAACTCCAGAGTGTACAAAAGCAACAAAAGCTTTTCACTGTACCTCGGTACACGGATAATAAAGCAAACTGGATTAATCCGGAGATCTCACAATGGTGTGACTATGGATTCACTGGAATGGCTCGGAATGAATGCCACTAGTAAAGTAACATTTGTGTTTTAATTACAGGCTTGTTCCTCATTGTGAAAGTGTTTTGTTGTCTAAGATTTTATTTCTGTTTGTGCCATGCATTTTTCTTGTCTGTTTTCATTTGTTGCCAGCATCTTTTAATCCGATGTGTGGGGAGGAACTACAGGTGCTGGTTTACACCGAAGGCAGACACAAAAAAGCTGGAGTAACTCAGCAGGTCGGGCAGCATCGCTGGAGAAAAGAAATAGGTGACGTTTCGGGTCACGACCCTTCTTCCTCAGACTGAAGAAGGGTCTTGATCCCTGGAAACCGAAATCCGGGTGGGGGGGGGGGGGGGGGGGGGGGGTTCCTCTCCAGAGATGGTTGCTGACCTACTGAGTTACTCCAGCTTTTTGTGCCTATCTTTTCATCTTAGGCTGAAGAAACCATCCAGTATCCCAGAACTTTCAAGCTCAAAGCCACCATCTCACCTTCTTCTCATGAGCCCTGTTCTCTTGAGACTGTCTGCACTCATCCCTCGTCCCTCCCCACTCAAACCACCCCCTTCCCCAGGTACTTTCCCCAGCAACCGCAGGAGATGCAACACCTGTCCCTTTACCTCCCCCCTCGACTCCATCCAAGGACCTCGACAGACTTTCCAGGTGAGGCAGAGGTTCACTTGCACCTCCTCCAACCTCATCTACTGCATCCGCTGCTCCAGGTGTGGACTCCTGTACATCGGCGAGACCAAGCGCAGGCTCGCCGATCGTTTCGCCCAACACCTCCGCTCGGTCCACCTAAACCTATCTGATCTCCCGGGTAGCTCAGCACTTCAACTCCCCCTCCCAATCTGACCTTTCTGTCCTGGGCCTCCTCCACTGTCAGAATGAGGCCAAGCACAAATTGGAGGAGCAGCACCTCATATTTCGCTTGGGCAGCTTACACCCCAGCGGTACGAACATTGACTTCTCTAACTTCAAATAGCCGTTGATTTCCCTGTCTCTCCATCCCCTGCCTCTTCCCAGTTCTCCGACTAGTCTTACTGTCTCTCACTACATTCCCGCCCACTCCACTGACATCAGTGAGGAAGGGTCTCGACCCGAAACGTCACCCATTCCTTCTCTCCAGAGATGCTGCCTGTCCCGCTGAGTTACTCCAGCATTTTGTGTCTATCTTCACTCATCCCTCGTTAGTACCTGTGGCTGATCTGGGAAATATGAAGTCCTGGTGACACTTTATTGGACGATGAATGACACTTTATTGTCACCCGCGCCTAGGTTACAGTGAAATGCTTTGTTTTGTATGCAGATTAGGCAGTAAACAAGAGCCTCCAAGTATCTGGTGCAGGCTGAGTTGGAAAGTACCGAACGGTCTTAGATCTGAGTGGCTGTGTTTTCCGCACAGAGTGAGGTGGGTGTATGGAGTAAGCTGCCAGAGGAAGTAACATAGGGTGACACAATTATTGATATTTAGAAGACACCTGAGCACTTGAACACTGTGGGGCCCCCATATCTGAGGAAGGATGTGCCGGCTCTGGAGAGGGTCCAGAGGAGGTTTACAAGAATGATCCCAGGAATGAGTGGGGTTAACCAAATGATGAGCTATTTGACGGCGCTGGGCCTGTACTCGCTGGAGTTTAAAAGGTTGAGGGGGGACCTCGTTGAAATTTACCAAATAGTGAAAGGCTTAGATAGCGTGGATGTGGAGAGGATGTTTCCACTGGTGGGAGAGTCTAGGACCAGAGACCACAGCCTCAGAATTAAAGGGCGCTCTTTTAGAAAGGAGGTGAGGAGGAACCTCTTTAGTCAGAGGGTGGTGAATCTGTGGAACTCATTGCCACAGAGGGCTGTGGCCAAGTCAGTGGATATTTTTAAGGCAGAGAGAGATAGATTCTTGATTACAATGGGTGTCAAGGGTTATGGGGAGAAGGCAGGAGAAGAGGCCGAGATCAGCCATCATTGCATGATTGAATGGCGGAGTAGACTCAATGTGCCGAATGGCCTAATTCTACTCCTATAAACTTGTGAACTTTGTGAAGGTACATGGATACGACAGTTTTGGCAGGATATGAGCTAGGTGCATGCCAATAGACAATAGGTGCAGGAGTAGGCCATTCGGCCCTTCGAGCCAGCACCACCATTCAATGTGATCATGGCTGATCATCCCCAATCAGTACCCCGTTCCTGCCTTCTCCCCATATTACCTGACTCCGCTATCTTTAAGAGCCCTATCTAGCTCTCTCTTGAAAGTATCCTGATAATCGGCCTCCACCGCCCTCTGAGGCAGAGAATTCCACAGACTCACAACTTTCTGTGAGAAAAAGTGTTTCCTTGTCTCCGTCCTAAATGGCTTGCCCCTTATTCTTAAACTGTGGCCCCTGGTTTCTGGACTCCCCCAAACATCGTGAACATGTTTCCTGCCTCTAGCGTGTCCAAACCCTTAACAATCTTATATGTTTCCATGAGATCTCCTCTCATCCTTCTAAACTCCAGAGTGTACTAAACCCAGCTGCTCCATTTTCTCTCAGCATATGACAGTCCCGCCATCCTGGGAATTAACCTTGTAAACCTACGCTGCACTCCCTCAATAGCAAGAATGTCCTTCCTCAAATTAGGGGACCAAAACTGCACACAATACTCCAGGTGTGGTCTCACTAGGGCTCTGTACAAATGCAGAAGGACTGCAATGGAGCAGGCTCTTCCTGGAATCTTGGTCGGTGTGGATGAGTTGGTCTGAGGGAGCAGTTTCCATACGAGTGGTTCATGCAGGGTTCAAGTTGAGGCCAGTACTTGTACCTGTAGCTGCTTATTATTGTCAGTGTCAAACGTTTCCCCAGCAACGACAAACATTAGGTTACCACAGTATTGGTTAACGGTGATTATGGTGTACTCTTGTTGTGAAAACCACTAAATATAGAGAAGTTCACAGTCATTTTCTTGTTATAAAACAGTCATGCAAGGTCATATGTCGGTGGCGCAGCAGTAGAGTCGCTGCCTCGCAGCACCAGGGACCCGGGTTCCATCCTGACCACGGGGTGCTCTCTGTGTGGAGTTTGTACGTTCTCCCCCTGACCTGCGTGGGTTTTCTCCGGGCGCTCCGGTTTCCTCCCGCACTCCAAAGACGTTGAGTTTTGTTGGTTAATTGGCTTCTGTAAAAATTGTCGCTTGTGTGTAAGGTAGAACGAGTGTGTGGGGTGATCACTGGTCGGTGTGGACTCGGTGGGCCGAAGGGCCTGTTTCCGTGCTGTGTCTCCAAACCAAAGTGAGGCTTACTCTGGACATCTCTTTAAAAAAACAATTTTTTTTTTTTAATGTTTTTAAATATAAAATTCAAGATCTTGGAATTTCGTATGGATTTAAATAATTAAAAATGCATCAGAAATATGTTTAAAATTAAAAAATATATTATTTTCTATGTATTTTTATTTATTTAAATCCATGCAAAATTCCAAGCTTGTATTTAATATTTAAAACATTTTGATTATTTTATCCTTGAGCGATGATTCCTGTCACGATTAACGTTTCTTCTTATGGTTGAAGTTTGCCAACTGAAGTTGCTTTGTCATTGGTGATCAGAGGCTTTATAGTTGCTGTGGAAATGCATTAGCTTGAGTTTGATGAATTATCTGGAATTCCTCCTCCTCGTAATGCAGCTCGTCCAGACCTCAGCTCAGCAGGGCCAGAGAAGTGCAGTCGATGCTTATTAATAACTGCGTGTAATGCGACTCTGCCAGGGCGAGAAATCCAGCTGATGGGACAAACCAAACACTGGAGGAGGGGTTAGGGCAAAGACGGACACAGTGCTGGAGTAACTCAGCGGACCTCTCTATCCCAGCTCCCCTCCATTGTCTCATTCCCACACTGACCTTTCTGTCCTCTGTCTCCTCCATTGTCAGAGTGAGGCTAAACGCAAATTGGAGGAACAGCATCTCATATTTCGCGTGGGCAGCTTACAGCCCAGCGGTATGAATATTGATTTATCTAACTTCAGGTAGCCCCGGCATTCCCTCTCTCTCTCTATCCCTCCCCCCCACAAGTCGCACCAGCTTCTCATTTCCACCCAACAAACAGCTAAGAACGGCCTGTTTTCTTTATCATCGATACTTTTTTGCATATCTTTCATTCATTGTTCTTTATCTCTCCACATCACCGTCTATATCTCTCGTTTCCCTTATCCCTAACCAGTCTCCCTAACCACACTGCAGGTGCTGGTTTGCATAGAAAGAGACAAAGTGTTGGATAGATCACAAAACATCATCGACCAGAAACGTCACCCATTTCCTATAGAGTGTTTGTACAGCTGCCGAGAATATTGGATGAATTCTTTGCACGGTTGCTGTAATGTCTATATTTATTATTTGAATAAAGTCTATTTTAATTTTTTTTTTTAATTCCTTCTCTCCAGAGATGCCCCCTGTCCCACTGAGTTACTCCAGCATCTTCGCAACACTGGGGAACATGAATAGGTGACATTTCCGGACATTTCTGTTTTTCAATGACTACTCCAGTGAAGTCATGCCTTATAATCCAGCTAACCATATTCCCCACATTATTATTCTCTCCAACGTCATACTGACCTCTGGCGCTGTCTGTGTGGAGTTTGCATGTTCGCCGTGGGTTTCCTCCCAGTGCTCCGGATTCCGCCCGCTCCCCAAAGACGTGCGGGTTTGTGGGCTAATTGGCCCTCCGTAAATTGCCCCCTAGTGTGTAGGGAGTGGACAGAAAAGTGCGATAACACACAGCCAGTGTGAACGGGTGATCATTGTTGGCTGAGGAGGCCTGTTGGAGGGGAGATGGGAGAGAGGAGAGGTCATGGTGGCACAGCGGTAGAGTTGCTGCCTTACAGCGAATGCAGCGCCGGAGACCCGGGTTCCATCCCGACCACGGGTGCTGTCTGCACGGAGTTTGTACGTTCTCCCCGTGACCTGCGTGGGCTTCCTCCGAGATCTTCGGTTTCCTCCCAGACTCCAAAGACGTACAGGTTTGTAAGTTAATTGTAAACATTGGTGAATGTAAACATTGTCCCTAGTGGGTGTAGGATAGTGTTAGTGTGTGGGCATCGCGGGTCGGAGCGGACCTGGTGGTTTCCGTGCTGTATCTCTAAACTAAACTAAACAAAAAGGTCAGACCGCTGGAAGGGAGAGAGAGGGCAACAACACTTGTGTCGCTACGAGGAACTGCAGGTGCTGGTTTACAAAGAAAAAGAAACAACACGTCCGTGTTCTCAAGAGATGTTGCCTGACACCTGAATTACTCCGGCACTTTGCCACCTTTACTTTGTGTCAGGATTCTCCCCATAAACTTTGGTGCCCTGCCTAATCAAGAAACTATCAACCTCCAATCAGTCTCTGTAATGACGTTTTGGTTTGGGATGAAGAAATGTCCCAACCGTAAACATCATTCCCTCCCCCCTCCCCCCTCCCCCCCTCCCCCCCTCTCCTCCCCATCCCCCTCCCCCTCCCTCCTCCCACTCCCCCCCTCTCCCCCCTCTCCCCTCTCTCCCCCCCTCTCCCCCTCTCCCCCCTCTCCCCCCTCTCCCCCCCCCTCTCCCCCCTCCCCCCTCTCCCCTCGCTCTCCCCCTCTCTCCCCTCTCCCCCCTCTCTCTCCCCCCTCTCCCCCCCTCCCCCTCTCCCCCTCTCCCCCCTCTCCCCGCTCCCCCCCCCTCTCCCCCCCTCTTCCCCCCTTCTCCCCCCTCCCCCCCCCTCCCCTCTCTCTCCCCCCCCTCTCAGCCCCTCCCCCCTCCCTCCTCCCCCCCCCTCTCCCCCCCCCCTCTCCCCCCTCTCCCCCTCAATCCCCCTCCCCCCTCTCTCCCCCCCCCTCTCCCCCCCTCTCTCCCCCCTACTCTCTCCCCCCTCTCTCCCCCCTCCCCCCTCTCCCCCTCTCCCCTCTCCCCTCCCCTCCCCCCACCCCTCCCCGCTCTCTCCCCTCCCCCTCTCTCCCCCCTCCTCTCTCCTTCCCCCTCTCATCCTCCCTCTCCCCTATCTCTCCCCCCCCCCCCCTCCCCCCCTGGTTTCTGCTCCTGTTTTGTGGCAAACTGCTTCTAGGTCACGATTAGTTGTGGAAACATAACCCTTGAGTTTGGATGGGGAAACATGACTGGATCAAGGTTGTGGACAAGCCCACGCTCAGTATTCAGCTGTCTGTCGAGTTTTCTGGGTTGAGACGTCATGACGGGCTGATGTATAATCACAGTCCCAGCTGTTCGCCCAACCTGTCACCTGTCACTCATTGCTATTGCCACCCTGTGGATTTTGCCTCAGTGTTAAATGACTGAGTTGGGTTTTCTTTTGTAGAATTCCTGCCTCCAAATAGTGTTGAAATATTGGCACATATTTATAGTGATAAAGAAACATGGAAAATAGGTGCAGGAGTAGGCCATTCGGCCCCTTCGAGCCAGCACTGCAATTCAATATGATCATGGCTGATCATCCACAATCAGTACCCCTGTTCCTGCTTTTTCCCCAAACCCCATGATTCCGTCAGCCCTAAGAGCTAAATCTAACTCTCTCTTGAAAACATCCAGTGAATTGGCCTCCACTGCATTCTGCGGCAGAGAATTCCACAGATTCACAACTCTCTGGGTGAAAATACGTTTAGTTTATCATTATCACTTGTACTCGAGATACAGTAAAAAGCCTTTGCTTGCGTGCTATGCAGTCAAAGAAAATTAAAGATTACAAATGATTAAAATGCCATGGGCGCAGCGGTGGAGTTGCTGCCTCACAGCGCCAGAGACCCGGGTTCGATCCTGACTATGGGTGCTGTCTGTGTGGAGTTTGTACGTTCTTCCTGTGACCACATGGGTTTTCTCCTGGTGCTCCGGATTCCTCCCACACCAGAGAGACGTACAGGATTGGAGGTTCATTGGCTTCTGTAATTTGTCCCTAGTGTGCGGGGATTGTCGGTCGGCATGGACCCGGTGGGCTGAAGGGCCTGTTCCTGCATGTGGAAAGGTATAACTTTGGAGTTCATCAGTCATAGGAGTAGAATTACTCCATTCGGCCCATCAAGTCTACTCCGCCATTTAATCACGGCTGATCTATCGCTCCCTCCTAACCCCATTCTCCTGCCTTCTCCCCATAACCTCTGACACCCGTACTAATCATTAAAGATGGAGATAGTTCAATAGACAATAGGTGCAGGAGTAGGCCATTTGGCCCTTCGAGCCAGCACCGCCATTCACTGTGATCATGGCTGATCATCCCCAATCAGTACCCCGTTCCTGCCTTCTCCCCATATCCCCTGACTCCGCTATCTTTAAGAGCCCTATCTAGCTCTCTCTTGAAAGTATCGAGAGAACCGGCCACCACCGCCCTCTGAGGCAGAGAATTCCACAGACTCACGACTCAAAGATCTCCATTGAGGTAGATGTGAGTTCAGAACCCTCTAGCTGATGAGAGGACCATTCAGTTGTCCGATTTATAGCTGATTGTCGCATAAAAAACCATAGGAACTTCACCGTCGATACCGGTTACAATAAAGTGCCATCGAATCATCTCCTTGTGTGGTTAATATATTTTGAGTTAGATTGGGACGGAGCATACACGCGGAAATTTTGTTTTTGTGTCGTGATACAGCGCGGAAACAGGCCCTTCAGCCCAACGGGTCCGCGCCCACCTGCGATCCCCGCCCATCAGCACTAATCTACACACACTAGGGGCAATTTACAATTATTGCCAAAGCAAATTAAGCCACAAACCTGCACGTCTTTGGAGTGTGGGAGGAAACCGGAATACCGAGAGAGAACCCACGCAGGTCACGGAAGAACGTGCAAACTCCGTACAGACAGCGCCCGTAGTCAGGATCGAACCTGAATCTCTGGAGCGATAAGGCAGAACCTCTACATCAGCGCCATCGTGCCACAGCAAAATCATTTTCCATGAACGAACACACGCTGGTGTTTTCTTTCCCAGGGTTCGTTTGAAGGCCACTTTTCCTTTGTATATTGAAATGTAAATTTGATTTGGGTTTGTGCGATCTTGGTGATTTCAACGGCAGCCTAGGAGTAAATAGATTACAGTAATTAAAGTGAATCACATGGCGCGAGCTACGAAAAATGTCCTTGTGATAAGAATTCACTGATGCTTGGTTAAAGCAAATTCAATCCTCTTTTACAGAGGAGAGGTTATCTGGTGTGGGAAGGAACTGTAGATACTGGTTTAAACCGATGATGGACACAAAATGCTGGAGTAACTCAGAGGGGCAGGCAGCATCTCTGGAGAGAAGGAGTGGGTGACGTTTCGGGTCGAGCCTGAAGAAGGGTCTCAGTAGACAATAGGTGCAGGAGTAGGCCGTTCGGCCCTTTGAGCCAGCACCGCCATTCAATGTGATCATGGCTGATCATCCACAATCAGTACCCCGTTCCTGCCTTCTCCCCATATCCCCTGACTCTGCTATCTTTAAGAGCCCTATCTGGCTCTATCTTCGAAGTATCCAGACAGAGAATTCCACAGACTCACAACTCTCTGTGCGAAAAAGTGTTTTCTCATCTCCGTTCTAAATGGCTTACCCCTTATTCTTAAACTGTGGCTCCTGGTTCTGGACTTCCCCCAACATCAGGAACATCTCGACCCGAAATGTCACCCATTCCTTCTCTCCAGAGTTGCTGCCTGTCCCGTTGAGTTACTCCATCATTTTGTGTCTATCAGAGCTTATCTCATATTGGGAACCGGAGCAGAATGAAGCCTTGTGCTGACAACAACAGAGCCTGAACCCTGACCTTCAGACCATCTATATTTTGAGCATGGAGGAGGGGGGAAGCATAGTCAGGAAAAAGGATTCTCAAAACTCCAATGTGTTGTACATATAAATGTGCTCTTGTTACAAATGCAGATGTAAGCCACTTGCCAGCATTTAATATATAAGCATTCATAGAATGAATAATTTATCATGGAAGAGACAACAACCTGGCTGCTCAACACCCGGCTTGAGATCTAACTATTCCTTTGGTTTATGTTTCATTCGCAAGACGAAGAAGAGAATATATAAACATGCAGTGTCAACAGCGGGGCACGGGGTGCAGCGGGTAGATTCGATGTCTCACAGCGCCAGAGACCCGGGTTTGATCCCGACCTCAAGTGGTTTCTGTGGGAGATTTTAACGTTCTTCCTGCATTTGACCACGTGGACCTTCTCCAGGTGCTCTGGTTTCCTCCCACATCCCAAAGACGTGTGGGTTTGCAGGCTAAATGACCTCTGTAGAGTCATACAGCGCGGATATGTGTTCTTTGGTCCAACTTGCTCATACTGACCACTTGCCTGCATTTGCCCACACTACCTGCACTTGCCCACACTAGTGCACTTGCCCACACAGCCCCACTTGCCACACTAGCCCCACTTGCCCACACTAGCCCCACTTGCCCACACACTACACTAGCCCCACACTCCCCACTGCCCACACTAGCCCCACTATGCCCACACTAGCCCACACTTGCCCACAGCCCCACACTACCCCCACTTGCCCACACTAGCCCCACTTGCCCGCACTTGCCCACACTAGCCCCACTTGCCCACACTAGCCCCACTTGCCCACACTAGCCCCACTTGCCCACACTTGCCCACACTAGCCCACACTTGCCCACACTAGCCCCACTTGCCCACACTAGCTTGCCCACACTAGCTTGCCCCACACTAGCCCACACTAGCCCACACTAGCCCCACTTGCCCACACTAGCCCCACTTGCCCACACTAGCCCACACCCACACTTGCCCACACTAGCCCCACTTGCCCACACTAGCCCCACTTGCCCACACTAGTCCCACTTGCCCACACTAGCCCACACTACCCACACTAGCCCCACTTGCCCACACTAGTCCCACTTGCCCACACTAGCCCCACTTGCCCGCATTTGGCCCATCTCCCTCTAAACTTTTCCCATCAGATTGTTGGGGGAGAAGGTAGGAGAATGGGGTTAGGAGGGAGAGATAGATCAGCCACGATTGAATGGCGGAGTAGACTTGATGGGCCAAATGGCCTAATTCAGCTCCTCTTACTTTTCACCTTATGACCTATCTATACATCTGCCCAAATGTATTATAAATGTTGTTCTAGTACCTCCTCTGGCAACTTGTTCCATACTCCCACCACCCTCTGTTTAGAAAAGGTTGCCCCTCAGGTTCCTATTAAATCTTTCCCATCTCACCTTAGACCTATGTCCTGTACTTCATGATTCCCCTACTCTGGGTAAAAGTGTAGGGAGTGGATGAGCAAGTGGGTTAATTCGTGGAAGGACATTCTTGCTATTGAGGGAGTGCAGCATAGGTTTACAAGGTTAATTCCCGGGATGGCGAGTGTCTTATGCTGAGAGAATGGAGCGGCTGGGCTTGTATACTCTGGAGTTTAGAAGTATGAGAGGGAATCCTATTGAAACATATAAGATTATTAAGGGATTGGACACGCTAGAGGCAGAAAACATATCCCCGATGTTGGGGGAGTCCAGAACCAGGGGCCACGGATTAAGAATAAGGGGTAAGCCATGTAGAACGGAGACGAGGAAACACTTTTTCACATAGAGTTGTGAGTCTGTGGAATTCTCTGCCTCAGAGGGCGGTGGAGGCCGGTTCTCTGGATACTATCAAGAGAGAGCTTGATAGAGCATTTAAAGATAGCGGAGTCAGAGGGTATGGGGAGAAGGAAGGAACGAGGTACTGATTTGGGATGATCAGCCGTGATCACATTGAATGGCGGTGCTAGCTGGAAGGGCCGAATGGCCTACTCCTGCACCTATTGTCTATTGATAACATCGTACTAATGTGAACGAGTGATCGATGGTTGGCATGGATTCAGTGGGCCGGAGAGCCTGTTTCCATGCTGTAACTTTCAATCAACGAATATTACAAATCCCCAGTAGTCCTCGACACTCTAAAATCCGCAAATATCCATCTGATCTCTAGAGTCATTTCTGTTTTTTTTTTTCATATCAATAATTCAAAGATTTTTAAGAGCTTATTCTTTATTCTTCCTGCCCACCTTATAGCTCGGGTATTAGTTGCAATTTGGTCCAGTTCCCATATTATGAATAGACTTTAAACTATAAGGACACAGAGTGCTGGAGTAACTCAGCGGGTCAGGCAGCATCTGTGGAGAAGATGGATAGGTGGCATTTGGGGTCGGCACCCTTCTTCGGGCTGAAGAACAGTCCCAACTTAAAATATTTTATCACCTGTCCATGTTCTCCAGAAATGCTGAAACAGGGAACTGCAGATGCTGGTTCACACACGAAAGGACACAAGATGCTGGATACCATACTTTGAAAAACCATGAAAATACTTACCTGCAGGAAGGAACTGCAGATGCTGGTTTATACTGAAGATGGGCACAAAATGCTGGAGTAACGCAGCGGCTCAGACAGCATCTCTGGAGAAAAGGAAAAAGTGACGTTTCGGGTTGAAAACCTGCTTTTACTTATAGTTTAACGATAATATAATTTGCCAGTAGTAGAAACAGCATGGATAGGTGATGTTTTATAGACAATAGACAATAGGTGCAGGAGTAGACCATTCGGCCCTTCGAGCCAGCACCGCCATTCAATGTGATCATGGCTGATCATCCCCAATCAGTACCCCGTTCCTGCCTTCTCCCCATATCCCCTGACTCTGTTTTCTTTAAGAGCTCTATCTAGCTCTCTCTTGAATGTATCCAGAGAACCGGCCTCCACCGCCCTCTGAGGCAGAGAATTCCACAGACTCACAACTCTCTGTGCGAAAAAGTGTTTCCTCGTCTCCGTTCTAAATGGCTTACCCCTTATTCGTGAACTAATGGCCCCTGGTTCTGGATTCCCCCAACATCGGGAACATGTTTCCTGCCTCTAGCGTGTCCAAACCCTTAATAATCTTATATGTTTCACATAAAATCCCCTCTCATCCTTCTAAACTCCACAGTATACAAGCCCAGCCGCTCCATTCTCTCACTTTTGGCTTGAAAACCTTCTCATGAGATGCTGCCTGACCCGCTGCGTTACTCCAGCACTTTGAAGATATCCTGAAAAGGGAGGGCGAGGAGCCTGAGGTCGTGGTACATATTGGTACCAATGACATAGGTAAAAAAAGAGAAGAGGTCCTAAAAGGAGAATATAGGGAGTTAGGAAGAGAGCTATGGAAAAGGACCACAAAGATAACAATCTCAGGACAACTTCCTGTGCCACGCCACAGTGAGAGTAGGAATGGAGCAAGGTGGAGGATAAACGCGTGGTTGAAGGACTGGTGTGGAGGGCAGGGATTCAGGTTTCTGGATCATTGGAACCTTTTTCAGGGAAGGAGTGACCTGTAAAAAGGACGGGTTGCACTTGAACCCAAGGGGGACCAGTATCTTGGCGGGGAAATTTGCAAAGGCTACTGGGGGGACTTTTAAACAAGAGCGGTTGGGGGGAGGGACTCAAATAGAGAAAGCTAGTAGACAGGGTCTGAGGGAGGAGGCAGAGAAGGGAAGCACTCAGACCCAACATGTACGGGGGGAAGAAGAAAAATAAATAAACAGAGAATAAGAGGTGGTGGGTGTCTTAAAGGTGTGAGCAGAGAGGGGTATAAAATGATAATATAATAAATGATAATAGAAGCATGTGCTAGAAAGGTAAAAATTAATAGTGGCTGGCAGACAAATCCAGGAAAAAAAATCAAAGGAGCCACTTGTCAACATAATTGTATAAGGAGTAAGAGTGTTGTAAAAAACAAGCCTGAAGGCTTTGTGTCTCAATGCGAGAAGCATTCGTAATAAGGTGGATGAGTTGAAGGTGCAGATAGCTATTAATGACTATGATATAGTTGGGATCACGGAGACATGGCTCCAGGGTGACCAAGGCTGGGAGCTGAACATCCAGGGATATACAATATTCAGGAGGGATAGACAGAAAGGAAAAGGAGGTGGGGTAGCGTTGCTGGTGAGAGAGGATATTAATGCAATAGAAAGGAAGGACATTAGCTTGGAGGATGTGGAATCGATATGGGTAGAGCTGCGAAACTCTAAGGGGCAGAAAACGCTAGTGGGAGTTGTGTACAGGCCACCTAACAGTAGTAGTGGAGTTGGGGGTGGCATCAAACAGGAAATTAGAAGTGCGTGCAACAAGGGTAACACAGTTATAATGGGTGACTTCATTCTGCATATAGATTGGGGGAATCAAATTGGCAGAGGTGCTGAGGAAGAGGATTTCTTGGAATGTATGTGGGATAGTTTTCCAAACCAGCATGTGGAGGAACCAACGAGAGAGCAGGCTATTCTAGACTGGGTATTGAGTAATGAGGAAGGGTTAGTTAGCAGTCTTGTTGTGCGTGGCCCCTTGGGCAAGAGTGACCATAATATGATTGAGTTCTTCATTAGGATGGAGAGTGACATAATTAAGTCAGAAACAAGGGTTCTGAACTTAAACAAAGGTAACTTTGAAGGTACGAGAAGTGAATTGGCCAAGATAGACTGGCAAGTGGGTCTTAAAGGGTTGTGCAATGGAAGGTATTTAAAGACTGCATGGATGAACTACAACAATTGTTCATCCCAGTTTGGCAAAAGAATAAATCAGGAAGGTAGTGCATCCGTGGATAACGAGGGAAATCAGGGATAGTATAAAAACTAAAGATGAGGCATACAAATTGGCCAGAAAAAGAAACCTACCAGAGGACTGGGAGAAATTCAGAATCCAGCAGGAGGACAAAGGGCTTAATTAGGAAAGGGAAAATAGATTACGAAAGGAAACTGGCAGGGAACGTATAAAAACGGACTGCAAAAGTTTTTATAGATATGTGAAGAGAAAGAGACTAGTTAGAACAAATGCTGGTCTCTTGCAGTCAGAAGCAGATGAATTGATCATGGGGAACAAGGACATGGCAGACCAATTGAATAACTACTTTGGTTCTGTCTTCACTAAGGAAGACATAAATAATCTGCCGGAAATAGCAGTGGACCGGAGGTCAAATAAGATGGCGGAACTGAGTGAAATCCAGGTTAGCCGGGAAGTGGTGTTGGGTAAATTGAATGGATTAAAGGCCGATAAATCCTCAGGGCCAGATGGTCTGCATCCCAGAGTGCTCAAGGAAGTAGCCCCAGAAATAGTGGATGCATTAGTGATAATTTTTCAAAACTCCTTAGATTCTGGAGTAGTTCCTGAGGACTGGAGGATAGCTAATGTAACCCCACTTTTTAAAAATGGAGGGAGAGAGAAAGCGGGGAATTACAGGCCAGTTATTCTAACATCAGTAGTGAGGAAACTGCTAGAGTCAGTTATTAAAGACGGGATAGCAGTGCATTTGGAAAGTGGTGAAATCATTGAACAAAGTCAGCATGGATTTACAAAAGGTAAATCATGTCTGACAAATCTTATAGGATTTTTCGAGGATGTAACTAGTAGAGTGGATAAGGGAGAACCAGTGGATGTGTTATATCTGGACTCTCAGAAGGCTTTCGACAAGGTCCCACATAAGAGATTAGTATATAAACTTAAAGCACACGGCATTGGTGGTTCAATAATGATGTGGATAGAGAACTGGCTGGCAGATAGGAAGCAAAGGGTAGGAGTAAGCGGGTCATTTTCAGAATGGCAGGCAGTGACTAGTGGGGTGCCACATGGCTCAGTGCTGGAACCCCAGCTATTTACAATATATATTAATGATTTGGACGAGGGAATTGAATGCAACATCTCGAAGTTTGCAGATGACACGAAGCTGGGGGGCAGTGTTAGCTGTGAGGAGGATGCTAGGAGGCTGCAGGGTGATTTGGATAGGCTGAGTGAATGGGCAGATGCATGACAGATGCAGTATAATGTGGGTAAATGTGAGGTTATCCACTTTGGTGGCAAAAACACGAGGGTAGACTATTATCTGAATGGTGGCAGATTAGGAAAAGGGGAGATGCAACAAGACCTGGGTGTCATGGTACACCAGTCATTGAAAGTAGGCATGCAGGTGCAGCAGGCAGTGAAGAAAGCAAATGGTATGTTGGCATTCATAGCGAAAGCATTTGAGTATAGGAGCTGGGACGTTCTACTGCAGTTGTACAGGGTTTTAGTGAGACCACACCTGGAGTATTGCGTACAGTTTTGGTCTCCAAATCTGAGGAAAGACATTCTTGCCATAGAGGGGGTTCAGAGAAGGTTCACCAGACTGATTCCTGGGATGTCAGGACTTCCATATGAAGAAAGACTGGATAGACTCGGCTTGTATGGAATTTTGAAGATTGAGGGGTGGATCTTATAGAAACTTACAAAATTCTTAAGGGGTTGGACAAGCTAGATGCAGGAAGATTGTTCCCGATGTTGGGGGAGTCCAAAACAAGGGGTCACATTCTAAGGATAAGGGGGAATTCCTTTAGGACTGAGATGAGGAAAACATTCTTTACACAGAGAGTGGTGAGTCTCTGGAATTCTCTGCCACAGAAGGTCGTTGAGGCCAGTTCATTGGCTATATTCAAGAGGGAGTTGGATGTGGCCCTTGTGGCTAAAGGGATCAGGGGGTATGGAGAGAAGGCAGGTACGGGATACTGAGTTGGATGATCAGCCATGATCATATTGAATGGCGGTGCAGGCTCGAAGGGCCGAATGGCCTACTCCTGCACCTATTTTTCTATGTTCTATGTTTGTGTCCTTTAGTGTGATTCAACATCTGCAGTTCATTTGTTTCCACTGCTCGTAGACTATCAGTTCTTTCAACAGTGTGGCTAGACAGAGGAGAGTGCGTCATTAAGGAGCAGCATACAAGTAACGCTGGGCAGTTTGTGTGTATAAATCCTATCTTAAGTCAGTTGTGGAAAAGAAGGCACATGTCCCATCTCCAGGGGCGGGGTAGAGAGAGAGATGGAGAGGGAGGGAGGGGGAGAGAGAGAGAGAGGGGGAGGGAGAGGGAGAGGAAAGAGAGAGAGACAGAGAGGCGGAGGGAGGGAGAGGCGGAGGGAGAGGCAGAGAGAGAGAGAGAGAGAGGCGGAGAGAGAGAGAGAGACACAGAGAGAGACACTGAGAGAGAGTCAGCGAGAGAGCGAGGAACTGCTGCTAAAGAATGCAGCCTGTGGTGTGTGTGACTAATCCCCACTGTAAAACAGTTGCCATGGCAACCGAGATGGCAGTAGGTTCCACTGGAATGTCTGGCACGAGAGAGAGAGTCTGAAGAAGGGTCTCGACCCGAAACGTCGCCTATCTCCTTCGCTCCTTAGATGCTGCTGCACCCGCTGAGTTTCTCCAGCCTTTTGTGTACCCTCGATTCTCCAGCATCTGCAGTTCCTTCTTTAACACGAGAGAGAGAGATTCAGGGAAGGAACTGCAGGTGCTGGTTTAAACCACAGAACAACACAAAGTGCTGGAGTAACTCAGCACGACTGGTCAGCATCTCTGGAGAGAAGGAATGGGTGACGTCTCGGGTTCCAGACAGAGAAATATTCCCTTGTTTTCCCTCTCCCTCCACCCCTCCCCCATCCTAGTTCTCTGACCAGTCTGTCTCTCCTGATTACATTTTATCTCTGTATGTTTCATTGCCGCCTTCCCCGAGCTAACAACAATCTATTCTAAGTTTTCCTTAAACTTGGTCCCCTTTGATGCCTCGTTTTCACTCCTTCCCCTTCCATATCTCCGTGTCTCCCTCTTCCCTGACTCTCAGCCTGGAGAAGGGTCTCGACCCAAAACGTCACCCATTCCTTCTCTCCAGAGATGCTGCCGGTCCCGCTGAGTTACTCTAATATTTTGTCTATCTTTAAGGATATTCTCTTCCCAGTATTCCTCTTGTTTAGAGGACAAGCCCACGAAGGCAATAGACAACTGACAATAGACAATAGGTGCAGGAGTAGGCCATTCGGCCCTTCGAACTAGCACCACCATTCAATGTGATCATGGCTGATCATACCCAATCAGTACCCCGTTCCTGCCTTCTCCCATATCCCCTGGCTCCGCTATTTTTAAGAGCCCTATCTAACTCTCTCTTGAAAGTATCCAGAGAACCGGCCTCGGCCGCCCTCTGAGGCAGAGAATTCCACAGACTCACAACTCTCTGTGTGAAAAAGGCATGATTGAAGCTTGATTTAATACTCCTAATTCCCTAGAAACGTCATTCCATTTGGCATAGAAGGCAGACAAAAATGCTGGAGAAACTTAATGGGTGAGGCAGCATCTATGGAGTGCAGGAAATAGGCAATGTTTCGGGCCGAAACCCATTTTGACTTAAACTCCAGCCTAGAGTGGCTCTGACATGTTTAACGTAAAATGTGCCTTTGTTTAGTGGAACATTTCGGACAAAGCATTTGTAACGATGTACAGCACAGAAAGGCCCTTCAGCCCGCCTCAGTGATGCCGACTCTGGCACCTATCTACGCTAATCACATTAGATGAACCCGGTCCATCACCGACTGACCTCCCCACCATCGAAGGGATTTTCTCGGAGTCATAGAATCATAGAAAATAGGTGGAGGAGTAGGCCATTCGGCCCTTCGAGCCTGCACCGCCATTCAATATGATCATGGCTGATCATCCAACTCAGTATCCTGTACCTGCCTTCTCTCCATACCCCCTGATTCCCTTTAGCCACAAGGGCCACATCTAACTCCCTCCTAGATTGTTAATATATATTGTAAATAGCTGGGGTCCCAGCACTGAGCCTTGCGGTACCCCACTAGTCACTGCCTGCCATTCTGAAAAGGACCCGTTTACTCCTACTCTTTGCTTCCTGTCTGCCAGCCAGTTCTCTATCCACATCAGTACTGAACCCCCAATACCGTGTGCTTTAAGTTTTTATGCTAACCTCTCATGTGGGACCTTGTCGAAAACCTTCTGAAAGTCCAGATATAACACATCCACAAGTTCCCCCTTATCCACTCTATAAGTTACATCCTCAAAAAATTCTATAAAATTCGGCAGACATGATTTACCTTTCATAAATCCATGCTGACTTTGTCCAATGATTTCACCACTTTCCAAATGTGCTGCTATCCCATCTTTAATAACTGACTCTAGCATTTTCCCCACTACCGATGTTAGACTAACTGGTCTGTAATTCCCCGTTTTCTCTCTCCGTCCCTTTTTAAAAAGTGGGGTTACATTAGCTACCCTCCAATCCTCAGGAACTACTCCAGAATCTAAAGAGTTTTGAAAAATTATCACTAATGCGTTCACTATTTCTGGGACTACTTCCTTAAGTACTCTGGGATGCAGCCTATCTGGCCCTGGGGATTTATCTGCCTTTTAATCCATTCAATTAACCTAACGCCACTTCCCGGCTAACCTGGATTTCATTCAGTTCCTCCATTTCATTTGACCACCGGTCCCCTGCTATTTCCGGCAGATTATTTATGTCTTCCTTTGTGAAGACAGAACCAAAGTAGTTATTCAATTGGTCTGCCATGTCCTTGTTCCCCATGATCAATTCACCAGCTTTCTGACTGCAAGGGACCTACATTTGTTTTAACTAACCTTTTTCTCTTAACATATCTATAAAAACTTTTGCAGTTCTTTTTTATGTTCCCTGCCAGTTTCCTTTCGTAATCTATTTTCCCTTTCCTAATTAAGCACTTTGTCCCCCTCTGCTGGACTCTGAATTTCTCCCAGTCCTCTGGTAGGCTGCTTTTTCTGGCTAATTTGTATGCTTCATCTTTAGTTTTGATACTATCCCTGATTTCCCTTGTTATCCACGGATGCACTACCTTTCCTGATTTATTCTTTTGCCAAACTGGGATGAACAATTGTTGTAGTTCATCCATGCAGTCTTTAAATGCCTTCCATTGCATATCCACCCTCAAAAAGGCAGCCAGCATCATCAGAGACCCACACCACACTGGCCATGATCTCAGTTCACCCCTGCCATCGGGAAGAAGGTACAGGAGGCTGAAAACGGTAACGTCCAGGTTCAGGGACATCAGGCTATTAAACACTACAATTTCAAATAACCTCGGAATGAGACACATGGTAATAAAACACTCCTTTCCTGGCCAAGTACCTGTCCAAATGCCTTCTAAAGATTGAAGATTGATAGTTTAGTTTAGGAAACGAGGCCCTTCGGCCCATCAAGCCCATTCCATCACCCATACACTCGTTCAATGTTTTCCCACTTTCAAATCCGGAAATGTTTCAGAAGCCAATTAACCTGCAAACACACAACCTTGGGATGTGATTGGAAACCGGAAACATTGACAGTAGGTGCAGGAGTAGGCCATTCGGCCCTTCGAGACAGCACCGCCATCAATGTGATCACGGTTGATCATCCAAAATCAGTACCCCGTTCCAGCTTTCTCCCCGTATCCCTTGATTTTTAGTTAGACCTAAGAGCTAAATCTAACTCTCTCTTGAATACATCCACCCGGAAAAAACCAATACGGTCACAAAGAAAACGGACAAACTCCGTACAGACAGCACCCGTAGTCAGGATCAAACTCGGATCCCTGGCGCTATGAGGCAGCAACTCTACCGTTGTGCCACTGTTTGAATTAATTCACGGTCAGTCCCTCTGCTGAAGGACGTAGGTTTGTCTTATTTACTCTCTCTAGTCCTCTCCAATACACCTCAATTGTGTTTCTTATCAGTTAATCCCAGCTCCAAAGAAAACAGCTTTGACCTTCTTCTTGACGACAACTCTCCAGTTAGAACATTCTCTGCATTCTCTCCAGCCCAGTCAATCCAAACTCCCTTCCGTTGACTCCATTTACACCTCACGCTGCCTCGGCAAGGCCAGCAGCAAAGACCCTATAGCGGAGCAAGATAGACCACTCCTGCTAAATGCAATGGGCTGACGTGTAGTACGCAACGGAGCGGAACGTGGGCCTTTTTTTCATCCATTCCAGTAACCCGACCCGACTCGCAGTGTAATCAACGTTGCGGGGGGACAGTTTGTGTTAATAAATTATAATTCTGAAAATGAGGAGAAGATTTTCCCAAATAACATTTATTTTTACGAGGATATTTCCTTTACCAGCTTCCGTCTCCGCACTAGTATCCTACTGGATCTTTGGTGCGGAGACGGAAGCCGGTTACGGAAATGGGGCGGAAAATTACCCGTGAATCTGCCCATGACCGTACTACGTCTTTTTCATCGAGTGATCTATCTCGCTCGCTGTGGGATCTTTGGCCAGTAGCATAATCAAGGACGAGTCGCACCCCGGCCGCTCCCTCTTCTCCCCTCTCCCATCAGGCAAAAAGGTACAGAAGTGTGAAAACGCACACCTCAAGATCCAGGGACTGTCCTTGAAGCTTGCAAGCTGTCCTCAGTTGAACCAAGAGAGTAAAGGCAGTTGCTTGGAGCCATACAGCAGGGAATCAGGCCATTTGGCCCAACTTGTCAATTCTGACCAAGATGCTCCAGCTAGGATAATGCTATTTGCGTGTGGTTTGGCCTGTATCCCTCTGAAACGTTCCAATCCATGTACTTGTCCAAGTGTGGACACAAAAACCTGGAGTAACTCAGTAGTTCAGGCAGAGTCTCTGGGGAAAAGAAATAGGTGATGTTTCGGGTCGAGACCCTCCTTCAGACTGAGAGTGTGGAGTGAGAGCGGACTGGGACTTCTTCAGACTGAGAGTGAACTATCTTCAGTGTAAACCAGCATCTGCAGTTCCTTCCTACACATTTTGTCCGTTACCTCCCAGGGCAGCTTGTTTCATTTATACCCACCACCTCTTTCAGCACACCGAGAGTGAGTTACTAAAAACAAACTGCTGGAGCAATTCAGCAGTTTGTATTAATACAAACTGCTGAATTAATCCTATTAATACAGCTTGATGTCAAGAGTCAAGAATATTTTATTGTCATGTGTCCCAGACAGAATAATGAAATCCTTACTTGTAGCAGCAGGACACAATGTGTAAATGTAGTAGACTGTGACCGATATAATAAATGGGAAACAGGTTCAGTATACACATGCGCACACACACACACATATACTGAATATCTACGCAAGCACACATGCACATACATATATACACATGCATACATATGTACCGATAAAAAACAAACAATAATAGTGCAATAATAACAATAATAGTCTATATAGTTCAGAGCTTAATGGAGGTTGTAGTGTTTAATAGCCTGCTGGCTGTGGGGAAGAAGCTGCTCCTGAACCTGGACGTTACAGTTTTCTGCTCCTGTACTTTCTTCCTGATGGCAGCGGTGAAATGAGTGCGAGTTTTGCTCTTGGCTGCAAACCTTTTTTTTAATCTGCACAGGTGCCGCGGATTTATACAGCGCTCGTTTTAATTCCCTCGCTAAACCTAATGTTTTGTCTTTCTCTCCCTTGAAGATATTGGGGTTATTTCTGGCTTCCCAGCGGACTCACCAGGTAGAGAGTGAAGCTTCTGTGCAATTGAATCTGTCCGTTCTGTGTCTCATTTCCAGTTGTCCAAGTTTTGTGAAAGCTGTTGTTGGTGGTGGTGGTGACAATTGGTTGGTTTTAATGTGGCTCTTCATCTTGTGATGTTCCTGCATTTTGCACAAATTCCATACAATCCTGCATTATGAAATATTCCAATTCCATAATTGGAATTTTTGCAATTATCAAGCTTTGAAATTGTGTGCTAAAAATATTTAGTGCTTGTGTCTGAAATGTGTTCACTGTGACAAAAGTAATTTTGGTTTTATCTTGATGTTTCTTGTTTCGACTAGATCCCAAACTATGGTGTGTCTATCACCTGGGGAATGCCCAAAGTTCTTCTGCGGCAACTTGCAGACAAAATAGGGGACTTTCAGTCAGGCTGTGGGTATTTCTCAAGTGTGGGACTTGGGGGAAGGGAATAAGTCACTTGGGGGAAGAAAATAAGAGTAAGTCACTCAGTCTGCCTGAGCCTACCTGATCTCCCGGTTGCTAAACACTTTATCTCCCCCTCCCATTCCCACACTGATACTTTCTGTCCTGGGCCTCCTCCACTGTCAGAGAAACAGCACCTCATATTTCGCGTGGGCAGCTGACAACCCAGTGGTATGAACATTGACTTTTCTAACTTCAAGTAACCCTCGCTTTCCCCCTCTCTCCATCCTTCCCCCATCCTAGTTCTTCGACTAGTCCGACAGTCCTCCTGATTAGATTTTACCTTTATATGCTTCAATGTCACCTTCCCCTAGCTTACAACGATGTGTGCTACATTTTCCTTGATTAGACATCCCTTCTGATGTCTCTTTTTCACACCTTAACCTTCCATATATCTCTGTGTCTCCCTGTCCCTTGACTCTCAGTCTGAAGAAGGGTCTCGACCTGAAACGTCACCCATTCCTTCCACCCAGAGATGCTGCCTGTCCCGCTGAGTTACTCCAGCGTTCTGTGTCTATCTTCAGGATAAGTAAACCATTACAATGAACTGCTTTTTCAAGATGGCAGGCAGAAATAATTAAATAATAATAAAATAGATTGTCATTGAATAACCTAAATTTGTACATGGCAGCACACAGTGGTAGAGCTGCTGCCTTATAGCGCCAGAGACCTGGGTTCAATCCTGACGACGGGTGCTGTCTGCATGGAACTTGTATGTTCTCTCCGTGACCTGCACGGCTTTTCTCCGGGCGCTCCGGTTTCCTCCCACACTCCAAAGATGTACAGGTTTGCAGGTTAATTGGTTTCGGTAAAATGATAAATTGTCCCTAGTGCATGTAGGATAGTGCGAGTGATGGGGCGATCGCTGGTCGGCGCGGACTCCTTGGCACGAAGCTGTATCTCTAGAGTCCATTCAACGTGACCATGGCTGATCATCCCCATTCCTGCCTTCTCCCCATATCCCCTGACCGCTATTTTTAAGAGCCCTTTCTAGCTCCCTCTTGAAAGCATCCAGAGAACCGGCCTCCACAGACTCACCACTCTCTGAGAAAAAGTGTTTCCTCATCTCTGTTCTAAATGGCTTACTCCTTATTCTTAAACTGTGGCCCCTGGTTCTGGACTCCCCCAACATCGGGAACATGTTTCCTGCCTCTAGCGTGTCTAAACCCTTAACAATCTTACATGCTTCAATGAGACTGCCTCTCATCCTTCTAAACTCCAGAGTGTACAAGCCCAGCTGCTCCATTCTCTCAGCATATGACAGTCCCGCCGTCCCGGGAATTAACCTTGTAAATCTACGCTGCACTCCCTCAATAGCAAGAATGTCCTTCCTCAAATTAGGGGACCAAAACTGCACACAATACTCCAGGTGTGGTCTCACTAGGGTTCTGCACAACTGCGGAAGGACCTCTTTGCTCCTATATTCGATTCCTTTTGTTATAAAGGCCAACAAATCTGAGAGGCGGTTTAAAATGAAGACATTCTGAGAACCTTCGGACTGCCTAGCTCTTTAGCCTGTTCTTGGTTTGACTGCACAGCCTGTTCATCTCAATAAATATTATCTGATTGTTGCCATCTTTCCTCGCTAAATGTGGAGTCATTGCACTTAACAAAATGCAATTAGAAGGGTTTGATGTAGCTCGACTATGTACAGGGCCTGGCCAATAGCTATCACTGCATTGATTTGCGGTGGGGGAGGTTGGGCTAAATTGCTTTTAGACCATTTCCCAGCGAAAATAAAAAAAACCTCTCCCTTGCTGGAGAAACGGCGAGAGAACCGACAGAGCTGAGACGAAGAAACATTCAAAGGTATTTTTTCTTTCGGTTTAAAACCTTGTCTGTCTTAAGAAAGAAAGCAGTGGGTTTGTTTTGGCATTAACTGATTGGAAATATTAGAGCTGACCAGAATTAGCCTGCGTCTGGTCGAGAGATACAGCGCGGAAACGGTGCCCTTTGGCCCACCGAGTGCGCGCCGACCAGCGATCACCCGATTACACAGATCCTACTCCCTACGCACTAGCGACAATTTACAGAGGCCATTTAACCGACAAACCCGTCGTTGGATTGTGGAAGGAAGCCCTCGGGGAGAACGTACAAACTCCGTACAGGCAGCACCCATAGTCAGGATCGAACCCGGGTCTCTGGCGCTGTGAGGCAGCAACTCTACCGCTGCACCACCGTGCCGCTCCTGTGTTCTGCATTCTACCAGTATTCATTGTTCCTTGTTCTAACTGTCCACACTTAGCGTGGAATGTATATATATATATATATATAAAACACATAATATGATAAAAGTGCTTCAGCTGCTCAGTGAGTCCTCCCCATTCCTATCTCCTCCAGTTGAACTCCGCTTGAAGTGGGAGACAGAGAATAGAGCATTCTCCCTCTGTTGTTATAATTCTCTAGTATAACCTTAAGGAATCCTTAAATCGTCTTGATCTGATATGTAAAGATGGCCACTCCTTCGCTCAGACAGCTGTAGCCGACTCTCCCTTGAAACTGGAGCGTCGGAGGTTGAGGAGAGACCTGATGGTTATGAAGGACATCAGTTATAGAGATACAGCGTAGAAGCAGGCCCTTCGGCCCACTGAGACCGCACCAACCAGCGATCCCTCGCCCATTAACACTATGCTGCACAAACAAGAGGGACAATTTTTACATTTTTTACATTTACTCCAAGCCAATTAACCGACAAACCTTGAATCTAGATTTAATTTAATTGTCACATGTACCAATTAAGGTACAGTGAAATTTGTATGTCTTTGGAGTGTGGGAGGAAACCGGAGCACCCGGAGAAAACCCAGGCAGGTCACGGGGAGAACGTACAAACTCCGTACAGGCAGCGCCCGTAGTCGGGATCGAACCCGGGTCTCTGGCGCTGTGAGGCAGCAACTCTACCTCTGCGCCACCGTGCTGACATTGAAAGGGTAGAGATTCCCCCCCATGGAAATATTAAAGACCAGAGGTCAGAGTTTTAAAGTGAGAAGGGCAATGTTTAAAGGAGATGTGTGGGGATAAGATTTTTTACGCAGAGGGTGATGGGTGCCTTCAACGTGCTGGGGGTTGGGGGAGGAGGGAGGCTGTTGTCATAGTGGTGTCCAAGAGACTTTTGGATAGGCACGTGGATATGCAGGGAATGTTGGGATATGGGTGATGTGCAGGCAGAGGAGATTAGTTTTATTGGCTTCATGCTTGGCATTAGAGGAGATTAGTTACATTTAATTTGGCATCATCGTGAGCCTAAGGGCTGTACTTCGATATGTTCTAAACCTTCTCCACTCCAAATCTGCTTCGGCAGATTCATGGGGGGGGGGTCAAAGACAAACTGGCTGCACCCCAATTCTGTAGCTTCAGTTGCCATCATAGGGTGTTATGATGTGGACGTTCGTCAACTTAATGCTATCAATTTAGAGTCATAGTCATGTGTGGAAACAGGCCCTTCGGCCCAACATGTCCACACTGGCCAACATGTCCCATCTACACTAGTCCCAGCTGCCCGCGCTTGGCCCATATCCCTCCAAACCTGTCCTATCCATGTACCTGTGTGGAGATGCTTTGCCCATTGCTGTTGTCTTCTTATTGAACTCAATGTAATGTCTGAAGGATCTGAAAGAAAACATTGGATTTTGTGTCGAGAAGTTTATTTTGTTATGTGGAATGTTGTAATTGCAAATGTCTGAGCCCCATTTGTGTTGGCAGAATACACATGTTGAGCCTCTCTATTCCCTCTGCTCTCTAGGTGAAGATAATGGACCTTACTATGATCCCTCCAATGGTACAAGAGAGCCGGGAACTCCGAGTAATTCAGAGGTAATTGTTTCCGCACTTCCTGTATCTCCGTAGCTCTGCGAACCGGCAATATCGGGAAATAGCTTTCAGGTTGCGACTGATGACTGATAATGTAGTGCTGATTATGTACCAGCTTTTGACCATGTATCAGAAGCAAAGACAGTGGGCTGAAGGACACAGAGTGCTGGAGTAACCCAGCGGGTCAGGCAGCATCTGTGGAGAACATGGATCGGTGACGTTTCACAGAGTGCTGGAGTATCTCAGCGGGTCAGGCAGCATCTGTGGAGAACATGGATAGGTGACGTTTCAGGTTGGGACCATTCTTCAGTCTGAGTTCAGTTTACTGACGTGCCGAGTTTCCGTGAAAGCTTTAGTTGCGTGCTAACCAGCCAGTGGAAATACAATACACGATTGCAATTGAGCCATTTACAGTTTATAGATATTTGATGAGGGAATAACGTTTTGCACGATACGATACGATAGAACTTTATTTATCCCAGGAGGGAAATTAATTTGCCAACTCATTTCAAAAAAACACAAAATACATGAAACATGAAACATGTGATGAATGGTGAGGCTTTGGGGGTGTGCAAAGATTGGGGGGGGGGGGGTGGGTGGGTGGGGGGGAATCAGTCAGTCTCAGTCTCAGTCTACCCCACGACAGAAGGGTGTGTTGTAAAGTTTGATAGCCACAGGGTAGAAGGATCTCCTGTGGCGTTCTGCCGTGAGTTCAGGATATAGCCAGTAAAGTCCGATCAAGGATAGTCCGAGGGTCACCAATGAGGTAGATAGTAGTTCAGGACCGCTCTCAGGTTGGACAAACTGAGTAGAACTGAGTTGGATAAGTATTGTCCAGGCCATTTTATTTTTTGATGTAAAATATCAAATATTATCTACAAGGGTGCTTAAGAAGATGCAAGGTGGGAGAAAGGAGCCATGTGTTCATGAGGTTTTTTTACTAGATTTCTCTTTTTATAACAAGGGGACATTGTTATTCTTCAAGACTTGATCGCCGTGTTAAGGTTATTGAACAGTTAAACTATCTAGTCTGAAGAAGGGTCCCGACCCGAAAGGTCACCTTTCCATGTTCTCCAGAGATGCTGCCTGACCTGCTGAGTTAATAAACAATAGACAATCGGTGCAGAAGTAGGCCATTCAGCCCTTTGAGCCAGCACCGCCATTCAATGTGATCATGGCTGATCATCCCCAATCAGTACCCCGTTCCTGCCTTCTCCCCATAATCTCTGACCCCACTATCTTTAAGAGCCCTATCTAGCTCTCTCTTGAAAGTATCCAGAGACCCGACCTCCACCGCCCTCTGAGGCAGAGAATTCCACAGACTCACAACTCTCCGTGTGGAAAAAGTGTTTCCTCATCTCCATTCTAAATGGCTTACCGCTTATTCTTAAACTGTGGCCCCTAGTTCTCGACTCCCCAAACATCGGGAACATTTTTCCTGCCTCTAGAGCGTCCAAACCCTTAATAATCTTATATGTTTCAATAAGATCCCCTCTCTTCCTAACTTCCAGTGTATACTAGCTCAGCCACTCCATTCTATTAACTTATGATAATCTCGCCATCCCGGATATTAACCTTGTGAACCGCTGGGGAGAAGGCAGGATGATCAGCCATGATCACATTGAATGGCGGTGCTGGCTCGAAGCGCCGAATGGCCTCCTCCTGCACCTATTGTCTATTGTTTGATGTTCTTGGAGCCATTTCTTCACCCTTTGCCTTCATGGGCTGAGCTCCCATGGGGACTGGTTAAAGGGAAGTGAGTCTCCGTTCGGCATTATGATACGATACAATAGAACTTTATTTATCCCAGGAGGGAAATTGATCGGCCAACAGTCATAAAACACAAAGTACAGTAGTTCCCAGGGATGAGCAGGGTGGAAATATCAAACACTACAGGGAACTGCTTGAAAGTGAGAGGGGCAAAGTTTAAAGGAGATGAAGGAGATGTGTCGGGCGAGATGAAGGAGATGTGTCGGGGGGAGTCCAGAACCAGGAGCCGCAGTTTAAGAATAAGGGGTAAGCCATTTAGAACGGAGATGAGGAAACACTTTTTCACACAGAGAGTTGTGAGTCTGTGGAATTCTCTGCCTCAGAGGGCGATGGAGGCCGGTTCTCTGGATGCTTTCAAGAGAGAGCTAGAAAGGGATTGGGGGTGATCAGCCATGATCACATTGAATGTCGGTGCTGGCTCGAAGGGCCAAATGGCCTTCTCCTGCACCTATTGTCTATTGTCTATCGAGGGGTATGGGCAGGCAGTAAGAGTTGGTTTTGGCATCATGTTCGGCACAGACGTTGTGGGTCGAAGGGCCTGTTCTTTGTATTGTTCTGTTTTTCGCAGCAATCTTCGGACATTTTTGGCGTAAACCGTGGGACTGAGATCCTTGTTGAAGGCATGAACTGAGTGGGGTGGTAAAATTAGACCCTGAAGCACTGCTCCTGCTATTGGTCTAGAGGTGCAGAGGGGAAAAAGGCCCTTCGGCCCATCGAGTCCGCGCAGACCACCGATCACCCCCCACACTGGCACTACCCTGCACACACCAGGGGCAATTTACAATTGTAACAAGCCAATTAACCTACAAACCTGCATGTCTTTGGAGTGTGGGAGGATACCGAGGTTCGCGGTGAAAACCCGCGGGGAAAACACCCAACAAACCGCTAGCAATGAACCGTTTCCTTTATCATCGTTACTTTTTTGCATATCTTTCCTTCATTGTTCTTTAGCTCTCTACATCACCGTCGATATCTCTCGTTTCCCTTTCCCCTGAAGAAGGGTCTCGACCCGAAACGTCACCCATTCCTTCTCTCCAGAGATGCTGCCTGTCCCCGCTGAGTTACTCCAGCATTTTGTGTCGATCTTCGATTTAAACCAGCATCTGCAGTTCTTTCCAACACATTTCATCTTCAACTTCCGTTTAAAAAAATAACAGAACTGTTATTTAGAGATTAGCATGTTATTTGTTGAAACTTGGGGCTTAAACCTAAGCCAACTCAACTTAAACCTAAGCCCTCCGATTCGCGATTCCGCTACTCTGGGCAAGAGACTGTCTGATCTATTCCTCTCATGATTTTATACACCTCTATAAGATCACCCCTTTGCTCCAAGGAATAGAGTCCTAGCCTACTTCACCTCTCCCTATAGCTCAGATCATCGAGTCCTGGCAACATCGTAAATCTTCTCTGCACCCTTTCCAACTTGAATCTCTTTTTTCCGTGGTAGAGTTGCCACCTTGCAGCGAATGCAGCGCTGAATTCCCGGATTCGATCCCGACCACGGGTGCTGTCTGTACAGAGCTTGTACATTCTCCCCGTGACCTGCGTGGGTTGCTCCGAGATCTTCAGTTTCCTCCCACACTCCAAAGACGTACAGGTTTGTAGGTTAATTGGCTTGGTAAATGTAACAAAAAAATGTCCCAAGTGGTTGTAGGATAGTGTTAATGTGCGGGGATCGCTGGTCGGCGCGGACCCGATGGGCCGAATGGCCTGTTTCTGCGCTGTTTCCCTAAACTAAACTAAACTCTTCCTTCAGATGTTATGCTATTTTCTATCGTGGCTCAACTAGTTCAAGTTCAAGTGAGTTTATTGTCGTGTGTCCCTGATAGGACAATGACATTCTTGCTTTGCTTCAGCACACAGAACATAGAAGGCATTTACTACAAAAACAGATCAGTGTGTCCATATACCATTATATAAATATATACACACATGAATAAATAAACGAATAAAGTGCAAATAACAGATAATGGGTTATTAATGTTCAGAGTTTTGTCCGAGCCAGGTTTAATAGCCTGATGGCTGTGGGGAAGTAGCTATTCCTGAACCTGGTCGTTGCAGTCTTCAGGCTCCTGTACCTTCTACCTGAAGGTAGCAGGGAGATGAGTGTGTGGCCAGGGTGGTGTGGGTCCTTGATGATGCTGCCAGCCTTTTTGAAGCAGCGACTGTGGTAGATCCTCTCGATGGAAGGAAGGTCAGAGCCGATGATGGACTGGGCAGTGTTTACTACTTTTTGTAGTCTTTTCCTCTCCAGGGCACTCAAGTTGCCGAACCAAGCCACGATGCAACCGGTCAGCAAGCTCTCTACTGTGCACCTGTAGAAGTTAGAGAAAGTCCTCCCTGACAAACCGACTCTCCGTAATCTTCTCAGGAAGTAGAGGCACTGGTGAGCTTTCTTGATAATTGCATCAGTGTTCTCGGACCAGGAGAGATCTTCAGAGATGTGCACGCCCAGGAATTTGAAGCTCTTGACCCTTTCAACCATCGACCCGTTGATATAAACGGGACTGTGGGTCCCCATCCTACTCCTTCCAAAGTCCACAATCAGTTCCTTGGTTTTGCTGGTGTTGAGGGCCAGGTTATTGTGCTGGCACCATATGGACAGTCGCTCGATCTCTATTCTGTACTCCGACTCATCCCCATCAGTGATACGTCCCACAACAGTGGTGTCGTCAGCGAACTGGATGATGGAGTTCGCACTATGACCGGCTATGCAGTCATGAGTATAGAGTGAGTACAGCAGGGGGCTGAGCACGCAGCCTTGAGGTGCTCCCATGCTGATTGTTATCGAGTCTGACACATTTCCACCAATACGAACAGACTGTGGTCTGTGAATGAGGAAGTCGAGGATCCAATTGCAGAGGGATGCACAGAGACCCAGTTCTGCGAGTTTGGTAACCAGCTTGGAGGGGATGATAGTATTAAATGCCGAGCTGTAATCGATGAATAATAATCGATGATATTGGGCGAACGCAGATTTAAACAGCAATATGCTGTGTGTATGATCTCTCTCGTTATAAAGGAGTTGGGTCTGAAGAAGGGTCTCGACCCAAAGTGTCGTCCATTCCTCTCCAGAGATGCTGCCTCACCCGCTGAGTTTCTCCAGCATTTTTGTCCACCTTCGATTTTCCAGCATCTGCAGTTCCCTCTTTTAAAAAAAATTTTTTTTTTCTTTTTTTAATTTTTTTTTTCTTTTAATTTTTTTTTTATTATTTTAGTTTATTTTCAGTGAAAGAAATAAAGAGTGTCGGAATTGATAGACAAGCGAGTAGAAACAGATAGCAAAAGAAATAAAGTACAGAGATGAGAAACTAAAAAGATTGAAAAAAAAGGAGAAAGTAGAGAAAAGAGAGATTAGGAGAGATCTACCTATTTCGTATTTTTGCCCGTCCGTCACCCAGTTCTAAGGTTATGTTATGTTGCACCATCTACTTGTAAAAAGTTGATAAAAGGAGACCAAGTCTTTAAGAATTGGTCTACTTTGCCTAGTAGGAGGAATCTCATTTCTGCAAGATGTAGCGTTTCCGACATATTTGAAATCCACATTTTGAAAGTTGGCGTGGTTGCGTTTTTCCAAAATTTGAGTATAAGTTTTTTTGCTGTTATTAAACCGTAATTTAAAAAAGCTTCTTGGAATATAGTTAGTTTACTTCCCTCTTCCATTGATCCAAAGATAATCAGTTCTGTATTGGGGTTCAATTTTGTTAAATAGTTTTGTAAAAATTCCAAAAATTTCATTCCAAAATGTATGCAGTTTTGTACAAGAGACAAAGGAATGTGCTATAGTGGCATTTTGAGTTAGACATTTATCACAGATGGGGGAAACATTTGAAAAGTGTTCAAGTTGTTGACTTTGTGGGTCAGTGTGACCAGGCTTATTTAGCCTGGCACCGATGGGGAAACTAGGCAAAGCTCCCACAGCAGGAAGCACTTGCAATGGTTCCAAGGTGGAAGAAAGAAAGATTAAGTGAAGCTTTTTTTTGCTTTTTTTTAATAACTTTATTTTTGGTTTTCAAGTTATAAATTCAAATTTACACAGAATACCAACAAACAGTAAAGAACAGTACAGAGCTCATATACCCCCCTCCCCACCCACAAGGCTCAAAAAAGAGAAAGAGAAATATAAAAATAATAATAAAACACCTGGAGTATTGTGTACAGTTTTGGTCCCCTAATTTGAGGAAGGACATTCTTGCTATTGAGGGACTGCAGCGTAGGTTTACAAGGTTAATTCCCAGGATGGCGGGACTGTCATATGCTGAGAGAATGGAGTGGCTGGGCTTGTACACTCTGGAGTTTAGAAGGTTGAGAGGGTATCTCATTGAAACATATAAGATCATTAAGGGTTTGGACACGCTAGAGGCACGAAACATGTTCCCGATGTTGGGGGAGTCCAGAACCAGGGGCCACAGATTAAGAATAAGGAGTAAGCCATTTAGAACGGAGATGAGGAAACACTTTTTTTCACAGAGAGTGGTGAGTCTGTGGAATTCTCTGCCTCAGAGGCCGGTTCTCTGGATACTTTCAAGAGAGAGCTAGACAGGGCTCTTAAAGATAGCGGAGGGATAAGATGGGGGATATGGGGAGAAGGCAGCAACGGGGTACTGATTGGGGATGATCAGCCATGATCACATTGAATGGCGGTGCTGGCTCGAAGGGCCGAATGGCCTACTCCTGCACGTATTGTCTATTGTCATAATAATAATAATAAAATTAAACTTTTTTTTAAAAAGGCAGAGTCTTTGTGTTCCAATGTTACATGTTAACAACAGCAGCATACAAATATAAATAAATGATTATGACTGTGTAGACAATATTTTCAGTTAAAGGAAAAATCTTTAATAAAATCTATAAAAGGGTTCCAGGTCAGAGCGAAGTTTCTGCGGGCCTTGCACGGTTTACACCTGATCTTTTCCTAAAGGAGCACCTCCTTTAACCACTGCAAAAAAGATGGAGCTTTTTCCGACTTCCAGATTAAAATAAGCCTGCGAGCAAGCAATGATACAAATGCTAAAGCATTTGCTCGTAAATTTGTAAGCTTACAGTTTGGGGGTGGTGTTCCAAAGATAGCTGTGTGCAAGTCAGGATTTATGGTCTGTCTGCAGATATGGGAGAATGCCTCAAATATGTTTCCCCAGTAGTTGTTGAGAGAGGGACATGTCCAAAACGTGTGTCCTACAGAGGCTGGGCCATGTCCACATCTAGGGCAGCCAGGGTCTGTGGTAGAAATGATTCTGGCAAGCTTGTCTGTTGAATAATGAAGGCGGTGAAGCACTTTAAAATTGGATCAACCCATGGCGTATACACAGCGAAGAGGTTGTTCTCTTTAGACTTTAGAGATACAGTGTGGAAACAGGCCCTTCGGCCCATCGACTCCGCACCACCCAGGGATCACTCATCCACATTGCCACTATCCTACCCACACGAGGAACAATTTAACATGTTCATCGAAGCCAATTAACCTACAAACCTGCACGTCATTGGAGTGTGGGAGGAAACCGGAGCACCCGGAGAAAACCCACGCGGGTCACGGGGAGAACGTGCAAACTCCTCACAGTCAGCACCCGTGGTCAGGATCGAACCTGGGTCTCTGGCGCTGTGAGGCAGCAGGTGTACCGCTGTGCCACTGTACCCAATGCGCCACTGTGCCTTCTACTACCTAATGAGTCTGAAACGCTAAACCTACCATCAAACGCGGGGAACCGATCCTCGCGTGACTTAATCCTCGACTTCCTCATCAGCACTCCACAAGCGGCACTAATTGACCACAACGCCTCCTTCCACCGGGTGGCGCCGTCAGCGACGGCAGCCTCGCCAACCGTCTGTCTGTCCTTCCGTCCTTTTTGTTATTTTCAGTGTGTTTTAAAAGTTTGTGTTTATGTTCTCTGGTTTGTTTTATTTGTTGGGGGGGGGGGTGGGGGGGAGAAACTTTTTGTTCAATCTCTTACCTTGCCGGAGATGCGACTGTTTTCCGGATCGTATCTCCGGTCGCTCTGCGGCCTACCATCACGGTGAGGAATGTGGAGGAGTCACTGTGGTGGATGTTTATGTTAAAATGTGTTTTGTGTGTCTTGTTGCTTTTTATTGGTGTGACTGTGCGCCAAATCAAATTCCTCAAATGTTGCAAAACAAACTTGGCCAATAAAAGTATGATTATGATTATGAATCTTGATAACCATCAACACGCGAGCACCACAAGGCTGTCTGCTCAGTTCCTTGCTCTACACATTCTCTACCGATGACTGTGTAAGCATAGAAACATAAAAAACAATAGACAATAGACGCAGGAGTAGGCCATTCGGCCCTTCGAGCCAGCACCGCCATTCAATGTGATCATAGCTGATCATCCCCAATCAGTACCCCGTTCCTGCCTTCTCCCCATATCCCCTGACTCCGCTATCTTTAAGAGCTCTATCTAGTTCTCTCTTGAAAGTATCCAGAGAACCGGCCCCCACCGCCCTCCGAGGCAGAGAATTCCACAGACTCACAACTCTCTGTGTGAAAAAGTGTTTCTTCGTCTCCGTTCTAAATGGCCTACCCCTTATTCTTAAACTGTGGCCCCTGGTTCTCGAAAACAAGTGCAGGAGTAGGCCGTTCAGCCCTTCGAGCCAACACCGCCGTTCAATATGATCATGGCTGATCAGACAGAAAAGCAGAAAATCCATTCCTGCTTTCTTCCCATTTCCCTTGATTCCATTATCCTGAAGTACTGTAGCCAGTCACGGTTCCAACATCATCTCAAAATTCGCAGAAGATAATAGCTTCGATGGATGAACAAGGTTGAATGGCGAAGGTAGACAAAAATGCTGGAGAAACTCGGTGGGTGAGGCAGCATCTATGGAGAGATGGAATAGGTGACGTTTCAGATCGAGACCTTTCCTTAGTCTGCGATTTCTCTGTATCCTTATCGGCCTTGATAACTGGAGGCATCAATTCCCTACATTATCCTTGAACGGTCCTACTGTAATGGGCCATTTTGAGCTCCACCCTTCCTGAGATCATCTGTTGCCGACTCTGATTTGTCCCGACCTTTTCTCATCTCTAGTTGTTTTAACCCCCTCCCCCCCACTTCATCCCTCCTCTGCCCCACCTGTACTCTCAGTCTGAGGAAGGGTTCCAACCCAAAATACCACCCATCCTTTATCTCCAGAGATGCTGCTTGATCCGCCGAGTTACTCCAGCACTCTGTGTCTATCTAAGTTATTCCTCGCAACGAAGACAGACACAAAATGCTGGAGTAAATCAGCGGGACAGGCAGGCGGTCGCGGTGGCGCAGCGGTAGAGTGCCCGCCTTACAGCAAAATGCAGCGCCAGAGACCCGGGTTCGATCCCAACTACGGGTGCTGTCTGTATGGAGTTTGTACGTTCTCCCCGTGACCTGCGTGTGTTTTCTCCGAGATCTTCGGTTTCCTCCCACACTCCAAAGACGTACAGATTTGTGGGTTAATTGGCTTGATTAATTGACGATAAAAATGTAAAATTGTCCAAGTTGGCGAAACGCAGAGTACTGCCCTGCCCTGCCGCTACAACATTCAGACGGTTCAGAAGGCATCTCTGGAGAGAAGGAATGGATGACATTTCAGGTCAGACGAATGAAATCACCTCATGTCCTTGTTGTATCTGGGACCGATGACGATAAAATACTCTTGAGTATGTGAGAGTGTCTGTATGTGTGTGTGTGATTGTTAGTGAGTGTGCAAGAGTGATGGTGTATGTGATGTTGGTGAATGTGTGGGTGAGTGTGTGTGTGGGTAAGTGTGCGTGGGTTGGTGGGTGTATGTGTGAGTTGGTGTGTGTGTGTGGATGAGTGTGTGTGTGGGTAAGTGTGCGTGCATGAGTAAGAGTGTGGGAGTGTCAGTGTGTGGGTGTGGCAGTGTGAGAGTGTGTCAGTGGGAGTGTCAGTGTGAGAGTGTGGGTGTGTCAGTGTGTGTGGGTGTGTCAGTGTGAGAGTGTGTGGATGTGTCAGTGTGAGTGTGTGGGAGTGTCAGTGCGTGTGTGTGTGTGGGAGTGTCAGTGCGTGTGTGTGTGTGTGTGGGAGTGTCAGTGTGTGGGGTGAGCGTGAATGTGTGTGTGAGTGTCAGTGAGCGTGAGGGTGCGCGTGTGTGAGAGTGATGTGCACACCCACTGTGCATTCCAGCGAGTCTATGTTCACACACAGTGCAGGCAGAGTGCAGCTGGTGTAGGTGAGGCTGCAGGGTGAGAGGTGATGAGGCAGGCGCACTGCATGGCAAATGCAGCGTTCATTTTTATAACTGGAGCTGGTGCATTCCTGAGACTAGGGACTCTGATCAAATACCCTTCAGCAAATTCCACTCTACAATGTAATTCTTTCAGAAGTTGATGATATTGAGGCCAGTTACGCCTTGTTGGCAAACTGTGTCCTAAATAAAGTGAGGTAGGTGGTTTGTCCTTTATGTAACGATTAACCTCCAACACTAAAGCATTGTGATTTTGCGCATGACTTTTTAACACGTAAGGAATAACGTGAAAATGTTCTTTTAATTATCGCTTTCACCCACCCCCTTAAATGGTGCCCAGCTGTCTTAACAATGTGCTGATTAGGAGCTCGAAGCATAGATAGCTCGTTTTTGACATTTTAACTCCTCCACTCTGCATTATCACAGTTTAAAGAAGCCAACAATTTAACTGGTGAAGGCCCAAAGTTATGTTAGTTCCTGCTGGGAATTTGGAAGGACTTTAAGAAAAATTTTGATTAAAAAAAAAAAAAAAAAAAATTCTCCCTTTAGTGAGAAGGTACAGAAGCTTGAAAGCACGCAGAACCAGACTCAGGAACAGCTTCTTCCCCTCTGTTATCAGGCTTCTGAACAGTCCTTCCATAAGCTAGGGTACTGTCTGATTCACCTCTACCCCATTGCAGACATTGGACTTTGTCTCTGGAACTGATGCGCTCTGTATCTTCCCCTTTGCTCTGCCTAGTGTACTTCAGTTTGACTTCATGTCATAGTGTCAGCTGCAGTGAATCATGTTTCTTTGGTAGAATAACAACACTAAAGTAGACATTTGGTCAGGTACATGGTTAGGGAAAGTTGTGAGGGGGGATATGGGCCAAAAGCGGGCAGGTGGGACTGGCATAGATGGGGCCCCTTGGTTGGCATGGCAACATTGGCCCGAGTGCCATGTTTCTTTGCTGTGTGACTCTGATATACTTAACAGAAGGATGTGGGGTCCAAGTCAAAGGATATTTGTAAGGCAGAGATAGAGAGATTCTAGATTAGCACGGGTGTTGGGGGCTATGGGGAGAAGGCAGGAGAATGAGGTTAATAGACAATAGACAATATGTGCAGGAGTAGGCCATTCGGCCCTTCGAGCCAGCACCACCATTCAATGTGATCATGGCTGATCATCCCCAATCAGTACCCCGTTCCTGCTTTCTCCCCATATCCCCTGACTCTGCTATCTTCAAGAGCCCTATCTAGCTCTCTCTTGAAAGTATCCAGAGACCTGCCTCCACCGCCCTCTGAGGCAGAGAATTCCACAGACTCACAACTCTCTGTGAGAAAATGTGTTTCCTCGTCTCCGTTCTAAATGACTTACCCCTTATTCTAAAAATGTAGCCCCTGGTTCTGGACTACCCCCCCCCCCCCCCCAACATCGGAAACGTGTTTCCTGCCTCTAACGTGTCCAAACCCTTAATAATCTTATATGTTTCAATAAGATCCCCTCTCATCCTTCTTACGAGGGAGAGATAGATTAGCCATGATTGAATGTTAGAGTAGACATGATGGGCCGAATGGCCTAATTCTGCTCCTATCACTTATGAACATATGACCTAACTACTCCAGTGAACTCATAGTCACACCATTGTGTAATCTCAGGATTAATCCTGTTCTGTTACCTTCACAATATAACTGGATATTGCCATTGCAATACAGACACACTGTTAATTTAGGGGCTTCGAATTTAGATTAGTTCTAATGGGCAAATTCTGTACCTATCACTTATGAGCATGAACTTAAAGGGTTTTTTGTGTACTTGTATACAAACTTAGTTTACCTTAGAGATACAGCGCGGAAACAGGTCCTTCGGCCCACCGGGTCCCTGCCGACCAGCGACTCCTGCTATCGCGGATCAACACTATCCTACCAGGGACAATTTTTACATTTACCAAGCCAATTAACCTACAAACCTGAGGTGGACACAAAATGCTGGAGTAGCTCAGAGGCTCAGGCAGCATCTCTGGAGAGAAGGAATGGGTGACGTTTCAGGTCGAGACCTGAAACTTCACCCTTTCCTTCTCTCCAGAGATGCGGAGTTACTCCAGCATTTTGTGTCTACCTTCGATTTATACCAGCATCTGCGCTTCTTTCTGACGCAACTTACAAGACTGTGCATCTTTGGAGTACTCTGGAAGCATCAGATTTGTAGTGTAGCCACATTGTTCGTCCTCCTTGGCAGTTGCATGTATCTTCTCACCTCCGAGCCAAGTTGTGTTTGTTTTAGTTGGTTGCCTTGCTCGATAACATGAGGCGGTAATGTAACCTAATTTGAAGATCTAATCCAAAATTATGCTTTGCTTGTTTTGGAATCTAACATTAGAATCTCTCCTTAATGACTCATCAGGTACTAAGCACTACCACAGAAACTGCTTCCCTTCTCTCGGGCCCATCAAAGATGGTAAGCTGCCCCTTACTAACATGTCCGTCTACATGTGGTGGTGGTTTGGTGTGCATGCTGGAGTTTTGGTGCATGTTTTTGCCTTGTTCCAGTGCCTTTCCTTCTAATTCGAAATGTCAACAGAAAATAGGTGCAGGAGTAGGCCATTCGGCCCTTCGAGCCAGCACCGCCATTCAATGTGATCATGGCTGATCTTCCCCAATCAGTACCCCGTTACTGCCATCTCAACATATCCCCTGACCACGCTATCTTTAAGAGCCCTATCTAGCTCTCTCTTGAAAGCATCCAGAGAACCGGCCTCCGGCCTCTGAGGCAGAGAATTCCACAGACTCACAACTCTCTGTGAGAAAAAGTGTTTCCTCGTCTCCGTTCTAAATGGCTTACCCCTTATTCTTAAACCCTTGGGACCCTTCTTCAACCTGACACAAAACGTCAACTATCCATTTTCATCAGAGATGCTGCCCGACCCGTTGAGTTACTCTGGTGTTTTGTGCCTATCTTTGGTGTAAACCAGCATCCATAAGTTCCTTGCTATTAAATGTCATTGACTTTGGATTAGAGATACAGCATGAAACAGAACCTTCGTCTCACCAAGCCCAAGCCAACCGTCGATGACCCGTTCACACTAGTTCATTTTTACCCCACTTTCTCACCCGCTCCTTACACACTGGTGGGTCATTTATAGAGGGCCAATTAACCTGCAAACCCGCGCGCCTTTGGGAAGTGGGAGGAAACCCAGTCACAGGAAACCCGTGCAAACTCCACACAGACAGCACCCGAGGTCGGGTTTAAGATTGGATCTTAGGTGCTGTGAGGCAGCAGTTCCACCCACTGCTTGAAGTCTTGAGTTTCAAGATGATTCATCGTGGAATCTGATCACTCTGATCACTGGTCTGTGGCCTCATGTTTGAATTTAGTTTAGTTTAGAGATACAGCTCGAAAACAGGCCCTTCAGCCCACCGAGTCCGCACCGACCAGCGATCCCTGCACACATTAGCGCACACTAGGGACAATTTACACTTATGCCAAGCCAATTAACCTGCACATCTTTGGAGAGTGGGAGGAAACTGAAGATCTCGGAGAAAACCCGCGCCCATTCACGTCCCCATTTTGCAGCTACGAACTACGTCCCAGAATTAGCTTAATTGTTACAGCAGCTGCAATCTGTGTGATCATTTGGAGAAAAAAATCCAGATATATTGTGCTCAAAAAGTAACTTAGATCCAACCAGATCCATTCTCGTCCCCTCTACCCACGATATATTACCAGTGCAATGAACGGAGGAACTATGAAATCATTTCTTGTAGTTTAGAGATACAGCGCGGAAACAGGCCCTTCGGCCCACCGAGTCCGCGCCGACCAGCGATCCCCGAACATCAGCACTATCCCACACACACCAGGGACAACTTACAATTATCAAAAGCCAATTAACCTGCAAACCTGCACGTCTTCGGAGTGTGGGAAAGCCCACGCAGGTCACGGGGAGAACGTACAGACTGCGTACAGACAGCACCCGTGGTCGGGATCGAACCCGGGTCTCTGGCGCTGTGAGGCAGCAACTCTACCGCTGCGCCACCGTGACGTCCAATCAGTGTTCAGCTTTCTGTCTGTTATGTGTTCTATTTGTGGTGATTGGCTGTGATTTGCTTTAGTTAAATATATCTTTAATCCTACACTATTTAGCCACTTCATAAATGGTGCATCTTTGTGCAAGTATTTTAATAGTTTCTTCCCAGCTGTTATCAGACAACTGAACCATCCTATCAACAACTCGAGTGCAGTCCTGTCCTCCCATCTACCTCATTGGAGATCCTCAGACTGTGTTTAATCGGACTTTGCTGGACTTTACCTTGCACTAAACCTTATTCCCTTCATCATGTATCTGTACACTGTGGACGGCTGGTTTGTATTCATGCATTGGCTTTCCGCTGACTGGTTAGAAAGGATTTTCGCTGTGCCTCGGTACACATAAAGGTAAACTAAACTAATTGCAAAAGTCAGAAACTTTTGATAGGTCCTTGAAACTGTTCCTCACCCTTAAAATGTAAGGAATAAAAGTGTAATAGGGATCGATGTGAAAGGTGAGATGCGTAAGGAATTAAAAGTATTGTATATGAATGCGCGAAGTATAAGAAGTATAGTAGATGAGCTTGAGGCTCAGTTGGAGGTTGGTAGATATGACATTGTGGGGATTACCGAGATGTGGCTGCAGGAGGATCGGGTCTGGGAACTTAATATTCAGGGTTATACATCCTATAGAAAGGACAGGCAGGTGGGCAGAGGAGGGGGGTAGCTCTGCTGGTGAGGGATGGAATTCAGACTGTTGCGAGGGAAGACATACGGACTGACGAGGTAGAGTCACTGTGAATTGAGTTGAGGAATTGTAAAGGCAAGAAGACACTAATTGGTGTTATCTACAGACCCCCAAATAGTAGCCCGGATATAGCGTGTAAGTTACAGCAGGAGTTAAAACTGGCGTGTAACAAACGTAATGCCACTGTGGTGATGGGGGATTTCAATATGCAGGTAGACTGGGAAAATCAGGTTGGTTCAGGACCCCAAGAAAGAGAGTTTGTAGAATGCCTCCGAGATCGATTCTTAGAGCAGCTTGTAATGGAGCCGACCAGAGAAAAGGCAATTCTGGATTTAGTGTTGTCCAATCTACCAGATATGATTAGAGAACTCAAGGTAAAGGAACCGCTTGGAGGTAGTGATCGTAATATGATTAGTTTTAATCTGCAATTTGAGAAGGAGAAGGTTAAATCGGAAGTGGCAGCGATGCAGTTGAACAAAGGGGACTATGAAGGCATGAGGGAGGAGCTGGCCAAGGTAGACTGGAAAGGGATACTAGCAGGAATGACAGTGGAACAGCAATGGCAGGAATTTCTGGGCATAATCCGGAAGATGCAGGATCATTTCATTCCAAAAAGGAGGAAAAATATTCTAAGGGGAGTAGGAGGCAACCATGGCTGACAAGAGAAGTTAGGGATAGAATAAAAGTAAAAGAAAAGATGTATAACACAGCAAAGAGTAGCCAGAAGCCAGAGGATTGGGAAACTTTCATAGGACAACAGAAGGAAACAAAACGGACAATACGGGATGAAAAGATGAAGTATGAGGGGAAGCTGGCCAGCAATATAAAGAAGGACAGTAAAAGCTTCTTTAGATATGTTAAGGGAAAAAGAGTAGCAAAGTCAAATGTGGGTCCCTTGAAGGCAGACACGGGTGAAATTATTATGGGCAACAAGGAAATGGCAGAAGAGTTGAACAGTACTTCGGATCTGTCTTCACTAAGGAGGACACAAACAATCTCCCAGATGTACTGGAGGACAGAGGATCTAAGGGGGTAGAGGAACTGAAAGACATTTTCATTAGGCGAGAAATAGTATTGGGCAGGCTAATGGGACTGAAGGATGATAAATCCCCTGGGCCTGATGGTCTGCATCCCAGGGTCCTCAGGGAGATGGCTCTAGAAATAGTGGACGCATTGGTGATCATTTTCCAATGTTCAATAGATTCAGGATCAGTTCCTGTGGATTGGAGGATAGCTAATGTTATCCCACTTTTCAAGAAAGGAGCGAGAGAGAAAACGGGGAATTACAGAACAGTTAGCCTGACCGATGGTGGGAAAGATGCTGGAGTCAATTATTAAAGAGGTAATAATGGGGCATTTGGATAGCAGTAAAAGGATTAGTCCAAGTCAGCATGGATTTATGAAAGGGAAATCATGCTTGACTTATCTTCTGGAATTTTTTGAGACTGTGACAAGTAAAATGGATGAAGGGGTGCCAGTGGATGTATTGTATCTAGACTTTCAGAAAGCCTTTGATAAGGTCCCGCACGGGAGACTGGTGACTAAAATTAGAGCACATGGTATTGGGGGTAGGGTGTTGACGTGGATAGAAAATTGGTTGGCAGACCGGAAGCAAAGAGTAGGAGTGAACGGGTCCTTTTCAGAATGGCAGGCAGTGGCGAGTGGAGTGCCACAAGGCTCGGTGTTGGGGCCGCAACTGTTTACCATATATATTAATGATTTGGAAGATGGAATTAGGAGCAACACAAGCAAGTTTGCAGATGACACAAAGCTGGGTGGCAGTGTGAACTGTGAAGAGGATGTTAGGAGGTTGCAGGGGGACCTGGACAGGTTGAGTGAGTGGGCAGATGCGTGGCAGATGCAGTATAATATAGATAACTGTGAGGTTATCCACTTTGGCGGCAAAAATAAGGAGATTATTATCTCAATGGGGTTAGGTTAGGTAAGGGGGAGGTACAGCGAGACCTGGGTGTCCTTGTACACCAGTCACTGAAGGTTGGCGCGCAGGTACAGCAGGCAGTGAAGAAAGCTCATGGAATGTTGGCCTTCATAACAAGAGGATTTCAGTACAGGAGTAAAGAGGTTCTTCTGCAGTTGTATAGGGCTCTGGTGAGACCACATCTGGCGTATTGTGTACAGTTTTGGTCTCCTAATTTGAGGAAGGACATCCTTGTGATTGAGGCAGTGCAGCGTAGGTTCACGAGATTGATCCCTGGGATGGCAGGACTGTCATATGAGGAAAGATTGAAAAGACTAGGCTTGTATTCACTGGAGTTTAGAAGGATGAGGGGGATCTTATAGAAACATATAAAATTATAAACGGACTGGACAAGCTAGATGCAGGAAAAATGTTCCCAATGTTGGACGAGTCCAGAACCAAGGGCCCCAATCTTAGAATAAAGGGGAGGCCATTTAAGACTGAGGTGAGAAAAAATGTTTTCTCCCAGAGAGTTGTGAATTTGTGGAATTCCCTGCCACAGAGGGTAGTGAAGGCCAAGTCACTGGATGGATTTAAGAGAGAGTTAGATAGAGCTCTAGGGGCTAGTGGAATCAAGGGACATGGGGAGAAAACAGGCATGGGATATTGATTGGGGACGATCAGCCATGATCACAATGAATGGCGGTGCTGGCTCGAAGGGCCGAATGGCCTCCTCCTGCACCTATTTTCTATGTTTCTAAATGTCAAAATGTTACAAGGCCTGTCATTGAGTGTTTTGGCTTTGTGAGGAGATTTGTGGTAATATGCTTAACCACTCTTTGCCCGATGCATATATCCATGGTCCGCCACCGATTATCCGGCAAATGGTAGTCCGGCACCTTCATTAATCCGGACAAAATCACGAGAGTGCACTTGTAATCCACCCCCCCCCCCCCCCCTTGGAAGTCCCACCAAAAATGTGACCCCTAGACCGGGTGAGGTGGCCGATCTCGACCTCATCGGGACCTCCGAGGCCGATCGGCGGGTGGAATTTGCCCCCCCCCCCCCCCCTCCGCGCAACCGAACGTTCCGGTCCCGTTGGACTCCTCTCGGAGGCCGGGACCTCTGTTGGCCCGGCAACATGGGCAGTCCGGCCAGGCTGCGGAACCAAGGGTGCCGGGAAATCGGTGGCGGACCGGTACAAGAATAGAACTGGGGCTGTCCTATCATGGTGCTCGTTTGTGATGCCTTTCACTCCAGCTACTAAACCATTTTGACTCTCTTTTGGTGGTTGTTCCACAGATGCAGAGAAAACGCCATCTTTTCGTGAATAGACGTTTCAGGGTACTGTATGCTAATGCACTTGCAACCTTGCATAGTAGCCATGCCTTGGAGCCTGCAATTATCTGTGCACACAACAGCAGTCTACCCTCTAATGCTCAAAGGTTGCCAACATTTCTGACAATGGAAGTGTTCCAAAATGCCTACTTAAGCTAACAATCTCCTTTATGGTCTCGGGTGCAACCTGCCTTGTGAATGCTCCATAACACTTGCTTTAGTTCAACTGATGCTGTCAATGGCATTCATTCTGTCAGATTTCCGAGCAGTTCTTGATTTTGGATCTGGATACTTTCAAGAGAGTGCTAGATAGGGCTCTTAAAGATAGCGGAGTCGGGATATGGGGAGAAGGCAGGAACGGGGTACTGATTGGGGATGATCAGCCATGATCACATTGAATGGGGGTGTCGGCTCGAAGGGCCGATTGGCCTACTCCTGCACCTATTGTCTATTGTCTATTTTTGTTGAGACCTAATAATAATCCGGTCAGAAGATAAGGGCGGTAACGGTGGCGCAGCGGCAGATTTGCTGCCATACAGGAAATACAGCGTCTGAAATTCGATCCCGACTACGGGTGCTGTCTGTACGGAGTTTGTACGTTCTCCCGGTGACCTCATAGGTTTTCTCCGAGATCTTCAGTTTCCTCCCACACTCCAAAGACGTATAGGCTCGTGTGTTAATTGGCTTGGCATAAAGGTAAATTGTCCCTAGTGGGTGTAGGATGGAAAAAGAATAGATGAGGTTTCGGGTCGAGACTCTCAACCTGGAGAAGGGTCTCGTCCCAAAACATGACCCATTCCTTCTCTCCAGAGATGCTGCCTGTCCCGCTGAGTTCCTCCAACACTTTGTGTCTCACTTCAGTGTAAGCCAGCACCTGCAGTTCCTGCCTGCACAATAATCCAATCGTTCAGATTTTAGAATTGCTGCAGGGGCAAATTGGACTTTAAGAAAGAATTACTTTTTAGACAAATATGTCGCGTACATTGAGGAACTTTGACAGACTGGCGTTCTTTTCTTTTCACCATTAAGTTACTTTGTAAAATTCCTTCATTGGAGACCGATTAGAAACATAGAAAGTAGGTGCAGGAGTAGGCCATTCGACCCTTCGAGCCATTCCAGAATCAGTACCCCGCTCCTGCTTTCACCCCATGTCCCTTCATTCCGTTCGCCCTAAGTTATATCCAACTCTCTCTTGAATACATCCAGTGAATCGGCCTCCACTGCCTTCTGTGGCAGAGAATTCCACAGATTCACAACTCTCTGGCTGAAAAACTTTTTCCTCATCTCAGTCCTAAATATCCGATCCCTTATTCCTAAACTGTGACCCCTGGTTCTGGACTCCCCCAACATTGGGGAATTTTTTCCCGCACTAGCGGTTCCTGCGTTAGAGGTTACATTGCTGTCTAGTGCTATGGAGTGTGTAGTGTGGGGGAGAGCTTCACTTGCAGTTAATTGGCCATTTAACCATGCATCAGAATGCTGCGGCAAAGAATTGTCAGCATATTTTAAGATTATTTTTCTCCAACTAATACCTCAAAGCTGGAGCAAGTTTATTTTGGCCGTATAATCTTATTTGGAGTAGTTCTTGCACGAGCGATCATTTCACTGGGCGGCTGATCGGGGAAGAGAGAGAGGACAAAACTGCTTGCTGCCTTTTCAATGATACGCTTCGCACTGTGTTTGGGGGATGTGATGGTCTGTTCGCACTCAATGTAAGGGAAGCTCTATGGTTGAAGAGCGCATTGCATTCTATTTAATTGGAATACAGAGCAGAAAGGCAGCATGTTTAAAGCCCTGTCCCACGGTACGAGTTCATTCCAAGAGCTCTCCCGAGTTAAAAAAAAAAAATCAAACTCGTGGTAAGCACGGAGAATGAACGTAGCGGGTACGTCGGAGCTCGGGGACGTCTCTTAGCGGCTCGTAACGCTAACGGCAGGTACTCGGGAAGACTCGTGAAGATTATTCAACATGTTGGAAAATGTCCACGAGAGCCCCGAGTACCGACGAGCGGCCATTACCATGAATCTACGAGTTCGAATCACGCGGGACAAGGGCTTCTAGCACGCAAACGTTACTGAATGCAGAGAGGGGCTGGTTTTCTGCATCTGTGTCTGTGTTGAATGGCATTTGATAAAGACCCCGCAACAAAGCACGTCGGGGTCTCAATCCGCAATGTTATTCCCATTGAGAAAATGAATGGGAATTTGAGACGGTGCAGTTATATTGGGGAGTATAATGGAAGTGGGTTGGCGCAAAGGAGTTTCGAGTTTAGTTTAGAAATACAGCCTGGAAACAGGCCCTTCGGCCCACCCAGTCCATGCCGACCAGTGATCCCTGCACCCTAATTCTACCCTACACACACTTTCATTCTTACCAAACCAATTAACCAACAAAAATAGACAAAAATGCTGGAAAAACTCAACGGGTGAGGCAGCATCTATGGAGCGAAGGAATAGGCGACGTTTCGGGTCGAGACCCTTCTTCAGACTGATGTGGAGGTGGGGGAGGGGCGGGTGCCCGCCCCTCCCCCATCTCCACATCAGTCTGAAGAAGGGGCTCGACCCAAAACGTCACCCATTCCTTCGCTCCATAGATGCTGCCTCACCCGCTGAGTTTCTCCAGCACTTTTGTCTACCTTCGATTTTTCCAGCATCTGCAGTTCCTTCTTAACCCAACAAAAATACACGTCTTTGGAGCGTGGGAAAAAAACCGAAGATCTCGGAGAAAACCCATACGGTCACAGGGAGAACGTACAAACTCCATACAGACAGCACCCGTAGGCAGGATCGAACCCGGGTCTCTGGCGCTGTGAGGCAGCAACTCTACCGCTGTGCTGCCGTGCCACTTTGTTGTAAAGTAGTGTAGACTTTACCTTAGACTCAGGCGGCCGATCTTGACCTCATCCGCAGACTTCCGTGGCCGATCGGTGGGTGGAATATGCCCCCCAGAATATGCTCTGGAACTCCGGCCCGGCAGGTTATTAGGGGTTCAGTATTGATGTGGATAGAGAACTGGCTGGCAGACAGGAAGCAAAGGGTAGGAGTAAACGGGTTCTTTTCAGGATGGCAGGCAGTGACTAGTGGGGTACCGCAAGGCTCAGTGCTGGGACCCCAGCTATTTATAATATATATTAATGATTTGGATGAGGAAATTGAATGCAACGTCTCCAAGTTTGCGGATGACACTAAGCTGCGGGGTAGTGTTAGGTGTGAGGAGGATGCTAGGAGGCTGCAAGGTGACTTGGATAGGTTGGGTGAGTGGGCAAATGCATGGCAGATGCAGTATAATGTGGATAAATGTGAGGTTATCACCACTTTGGTGGCACAAACAGGAGGGTAGACTATTATCTTAATTGTGGCAAATTAGGAAAAGGGGAGATGCAACGAGACCTGGGTGTCATGGTACACCAATCATTGAAAGTAGGCATGCAGGTGCAGCAGGCAGTGAAGAAAGTAAATGGCATGTTAACATTCATAGCGAAAGGATTTGAGTATAGGAGCAGGGAGGTTCTACTGCAGTTGTACAGGGTTTTGGTGAGACCACACCTGGAGTATTGCGTACAGTTTTGGTCTCCAAATCTGAGAAAATACATTCTTGCCATAGAGGGAGTACAGAGAAGGTTCACCAGACTGATTCCTGGGATGTCAGGACTTTCATATCAGGAAAGACTGGATAGACTTGGCTTGTACTCGCTAGAATTTAGAAGAATGAGGGGGGATCTTATAGAAACTTACAAAATTCTTAATGGGGTTGGATAGGCTAGATGCAGGAAGATTGTTCCCGATGTTGGGGAGGTCCAGACCAAGGGGTCACAGTCTAAGGATAAGGGTGAATTCCTTTAGGACTGAGATGAGGAAAACATTTTTCACACAGATTGTGGTGAGTCTCTGGAATTATCTGCCACAGAAGGTAGTTGAGGCCAGTTCATTGGCTATATTTAAGAGGGAGTTAGATGTGGCCCTTATGGCTAAAGGGATCAGGGGGTATGGAGAGAAGGCAGGTACAGGATACTGAGTTGGATGATCAGCCATGATCATATTGAATGGCGGAGCAGGCTCGAAGGGCGGAATGGCCTACTCCTGCATCTATTTTCTATGTTTCTATCCATTCCCATAGCCGACTTCTGAAGCCGATTTTGCGGGCCGGTATCTCAGCCCCACCCCCAAGACTGTGACCTCTGTTGATCTGGCAAAACGGATAATACGGCAAAGCTCTGGGAACATGAAAACATAGAAAATAGGTGCAGGAGTAAGCCATTCGGCCCTTCGAGCCAGCACCACCATTCAATATGATCATGGCTGATCATCCAGAATCAGTACCCCGTTCCTGCCTTCCCCCCATATCCCTTGATTCCGTTAGCCCTAAATCTAACTAATTCGTGAAAACATCCAGTGAATTGGCCTCCACTGCCTTCTGTGGCAGAGAATCCCACAGATTCACAACTCTCTGGGTGAAAAGGTTTTTCCTGATCTCAGACCTAAATGACCGACCCTTCATTCTTAAACTGTGTGACCCCTGGTTCTGGACTCACCCAACATCGGGAACATTTTTCCTGCATCTAGCCTGTCCAATCCTTTGAGAATTGTACATGTTCCTATAGGATCAACAGAAAGAAGGGTGCCGGATAATCGGTTGTGGGCCGTAGATTGGTAAACAGTTGCGTTATTGTACAGAAACACTGGTGATTGACAAGAAGGCCACTGCTAAAGGTGATTGTGAAATGGGGTGGAGATGCACTGGTCGATTTGGAAAGTGCAAGGCTGTGGAATGAAAGAAATTACAATTTTAGAATGAAAGTCATTTGTTCAGAACTGTGTCCGGTCCTGAATTAGGAGAGCAAATCCCACCCTGACAGCTGTGGAACTAAAATCCAGGTCATCATGTGGAATTTATTAACGGGACCATCTCGTATTAGTTCATAGGTGCAGAATTAGGCCATTCGGCCCATCGAGTCTGCTCCACCATGGCTGATCTATCTTTCCCTCCCTCCGCCATTCTCCTGCCTTCTCCCCATAACCTTTGACACACTATGCAAGAACCGGTCAAAACCTTCTGTGGCAATGAATTCCACAGATCTATCGCCCTCTGGCTAAAGATATTCCTCCATATCTTTCCAAAGGAACATTCTTTTATTCTGAGGCTATGACCTCTGGTCCTGGAGTCTCCCACAAGTGGAAACATCCGCTCTAACCAGCCCTTTCACTATTCAGTATGTTTTAATGAGTTTCTCCCTCATCCAAACTCCAGCAAGGAGAGGCTCCGTGACATCAAACATTCCTCAAACATTTAGATCAACATCCTTCAACGTCAACATCCCTCTTTCAATATGGGGCCCAATTTGCAATTTACAATGATAGACAAGAGCCATTACGTGGCCAATCGATAGATTATTTTCTTAAATGTTGTTAGCAAGGCAAGTAAACAGGAAAGAGCCTCGAACCAAACAATCATTGTTTACTGTTTATGAAAGAACTGCAAATTCCCGGGATGGCGGGACTGTCATATGCTGAGAGAATGGAGCAACTGGGCTTGTACACTCTGGAGTTTAGAAGGATGAGAGAGGATCTATTGAATCATATAAGATTGTTAAGGGTTTGGACACACTAGAGGCAGGAAACATTTTCCCAATCTTGGGGGAAACCAGAACCAGCGGCCACAGTTTAAGAATAAGGAGTAAACCATTTAGAACGGAGATGAGGAAACACTTTTTCTCACAGAGAGTTGTGAGTCTGTGTAATTCTCAGCCTCAGAGGGCGGTGGAGGCAGGTTCTCTGGATGCTTTCAAGAGAGAGCTAGATAGGGCTCTTAAAAAATAGCGGAGTCAGGGGATATGGGGAGAAGGCAGGAACGGGGTACTGATTGGGGATGATCAGCCATGATCATATTGAATGGCGGTGCTGGCTCGAAGGGCCGAATGGCCTACACCTGCACCTATTGTCTATTGTCTTCCCACATTATCCATGAAATTCAGGAAGAATAGATCACACAGGGCCTTTGAGGAGTATAAAGAATGCCGGGAATTACTCATTCTGGGAATTAGGAATCTCAGAAGCTGCCGGGAAATGTCCTTGGCGAAACAGATTATAGAGAATCCCAAAATATTTCATACATACAAGAGAGTAACAAGGAATAAGTTAGATAGGCACAGAGTACTGGAGTAACTCTGCAGGCCAGGCAGCAGCTCTGGAGAACATGGAGATGTTCACTATTTGGAAAGTTCCAATGAGATCCCCCTCATCCTTCTAAACTCCCAGCGGGTGCAAGACCAGTACCGTCAATCGCTCATCATACGTTAACCCAATCACCTCCAGGATCAGCCATGATCACATTGAATGGCGGTGCTGGCTCGAAGGGCCGAATGGCCTACTCCTGCCCCTATTGTCTATTGACCAGTAGTGACCAAACCTTGCCTCACCCCACTCTACCTCTTTATACCATCTATTCCTCCTCGGCACTTTCAGTCTAGGTGAAGGGTCTCAACCTCAAACATCTACTGTCCATTTCCTTCCACAGCTGCTGCCTGACTGCTGAGTTCTTCTGGCTGTTCTTCCTTTTGATTTTAGCTAAGGATTCCGGCATCTGCAGAATTTTGTGTCTCCAATCTAAATGTCTGTATCCACCACACACCACAGATCACACAACGTATATTTGGTGCAACAGTTCAATTACTGCTAAGTTCAACTTTATTTTTAAGATTCTGGTAAAGCAAATGTTTAGATGTTATCTCGTCAGGGCAGGGTTTTGTGTCTAGAAATCCCATCCGAAACATAATCTGGCATCTAAATAGCGCTAAATGAGTGTTTTGTGTGTTTATAGAATTCAGTTACTGTGTAGATTAGTCACAGCAAATGCATTTTCCATAAAAGTCCAGGTTTGGTATTGGGGTGGGGCTGGGTGAGTCACGGCCGGCCGCTTCGTGGAATATCTGCAGTGTGTCAGCATGCAGACTCATTATTTCCATGATACTGTACTCCACGATTCCTCAGCACCAGAGCTGGCTGCAGCTTGGAGAATGCTGGCTCTCCACACTACTGCCTCCGCACAGATCAACAGCGACACACTGTGCTGTAGTAACTCTGCCGAACATGCACCAACCATTACTGTTTGTTTATTTGTTTGTTTGTACATATATATATAATATGTGTGTGTGTCTGTATGTGTGTGTGTCTGTATGTGTGTCTATCTATGTGTGTGTCTGTCTGTGAGTGTGCCTGTGTGTGTGTGTGTCTGTGTGTCTGTCTAAGTGTGTGTGTGTGTCTGTCTGTGAGTGTGCCTATGTGTGTGTCTGTGTGTGTGTCTATGTGTCTATATGTGTGTGTGTCTATCTATGTGTGTCTGTCTATATGTGTGTGTCTGTATGTGTGTGTATAAGGAACTGCAGATGCCGGTTTACACTGAAGGTTAACACAAAATGCTGGAGTAACTCAGCGGGGCAGGCAGCATCTCTGGAAAGATGGAATGTGTGATGTTTCGGGTCGAGACCCTTCCTCGGGCTGGAGCTGGGTGACACAGCTCCAGCTATATAGAGCCATCAGCTGTCAGAGTACACAGTGCCAGAACCATTGATCACCAGTGACTCAAGACTAAATATGCTCCAGTGTGGAGGTGTAGATACGATACGATACGATTTATTAATCTCAAGAGGGAAATTAATCTGCCAACAGTCATAAAACACAACAGGATACATGTCTACCCACGACAGAAGGGGGAGGGAGTTGTACAGGTTGATAGCCACGGGGAAGAAGGCGTTCTGTGCTGCATCTTGGTGGGACCAGTCTGTTGCTGAAGGTGCCCCTCAGGTTAACCAGTGTGTCATGGCGGGGGTGAGCTGTATCGTCCACAGTGTGAATCCCATGAATCCAACCTAGTTAGTTTGGAGATACAACATGGAAACAGGCCCTTCCATGCTGTATCTTTCAGGATAGGATAGGTTATCTTGCTTGAGCAGTGGTATGAATATTAATTTCTCTAACTTCAAGTAAACCCTGGCATTCAAGTAACTCCATCCATCCCCTACCCAAGTCACACCAGCTTCTCATTTTCACCCAAAAAACAGCCAACAATGACCTGTTTCCTTTATCATCGTTACTTTTTTGCATATCTTTCAATCATTGTTCTTTATCTCTCCACATCGCCGTCTATATCTCGCGTTTCCCTTATCCCTAACCGGTCTGATGTTTAAGAAAGAACTGCAGATGCTGGAAAAATCGAAGATAGACAAAAATTCTGGAGAAACTCAGCGGGGGAGGCAGCATCTGTGGAAATAGATGCTGCTTATTACAAAACTAGCCAATCAAAAGAAGGGTCTCGACCCGAAACGTCACCCATTCCTTCTCTCCAGAGATCCTGCCTGTCCCGCTGAGTTACTCCACCATTTTGTGTCTAACTATGGTTTAGTCCAGGGGTTCCCAACCTTTTTTAAAAGTCCCGTTTACCCCTGGCAACTTTAATAGCATGTAACAATGTTATTTCACTTATTCATGAACAACTAACGATGAACAGATACCGGTATACCGGAACCAAACACAGTCAGTCAATGAGAAAACATGTGTACAAATCCAGAATCAACAAATCTACCCCCTGGATAGGTGACATTTACCTCAGGGGAAACCTTGGTTTAGCGGCATATAGGCTAAACATAGCCCAATGGAACTAAGTTAGATGGGGCATCTTGGTCATCATGGTGGAACTGGCTTGTTTCCATGCTGTATCACTCTCTGAAACTGTTCTAACCCAATAAATCCAAAGGCTCGTGCCTTCATTAGGGAAGATTCAATTTGTTCAGACAATAGACAATAGGTGCAGGAGTAGGTCATTCGGCCCTTCGAGCCAGCATCGCCATTCAATGTGATCTTTGCCAATGTCAGCCTTGCATCGGGTATAGTCATCTTGCTTTACCAAAATCCTGAAGAAATTAAAGGGCAGCGCAGTGGTAAAGTTGACCTCGGTTTAATCCTGCTGTCCGTACGGAGTTTGTACATTCTCCCTGTGACCGCGTGAATTTTCTCCTGGCTCTCCGGTTTCTTCCCAGAGTCCAGAAACGTAATTAGTTTTATTAATTTGTTTCGATAAAGGTTGTAAATGTTCCCCAGTGTGTAGCATAGTGCTAGCGTATGGGTGGGCGCTGGTCGGCGCGGACTCAGTGGTCCGAAGGGCCCGTTTCCGCGCTGTATCTCTAAACTAAACGACTGCAGGGACCATCACAGTTCCATTGACCCAGGTTCACTCCTGACCTCTGCTGCTGTCTGTGTAGGCGTCTATACATTCTCTGACCACATTCCCTCCTACATCCCAAAGGCGTGCTGTTACTTTATAGGTTCCTGTAAACCTTTCCCTGGTGTTTAAGAAGGAACTGCAGATGCTGGAAAATCGGTAGACAAAAGTGCTGGAGAAACTCAGCAGGTGCAGCAGCATCTATGGAGCGAAGGAAAACACCCGCACCCGCTGCACCCGCTGAGTTTCTCCAGCACTTTTGTCAACCTTTCCCTCGTGCTGGTGGAAGGCAAGAGAATCGTGTTTAGTTTAGAGGCACAGAGTGGAAACAGGCCCTTCCGGCCCACCGGGTCCGCGCTGACCAGCGATCCCACTAGGGACAATTTTTACATTTACCAAGCCAATTAACCTACAAACCTGCACGTCTTTGGGGTGTGGGAGGAAACCGAAGATCTCGGAGAAAAACCCACGCAGGTCACGGGCAGAACGTACAAACTCCATACAGACAGCACCCGTAGTCAGGATCGAACCCGGATCTCAGGCGCTGCATTCGCTGTAAGGCAGCAACTCTACCGCTGCACGACTATGTGAACTAGCATATTGAAGAGGAGGAGTTGCCGTGAAATACTTGGGCGAGTAGTGTTGATGAGGTGTCCTTGAGAGCTGCTATTAAAAAGAGATTGTTTGGCCTTTCAACTCTGATGCAAGGAGAATATATCAGCAGACCCAAGGATTTCAGAAGCTAGCTCACCAAAAAAAGTCAAGAGCGTTTTATTGTCATGAGTCCCAAAATGCAACAATGAAATTCAGTCTGAAGAAGGGTCTCGACCCGAAACGTCCCCCATTCCTTCTCCACAGGGACGCCTCTTGACCCGCTGAGTTACTCCAACATTTTGCGTCTACGATGTGAACCAGCATCTGCAGTTCCTTCCTCCACATTGAAATTCTGACAAAGTATTTGAGTAAAACTCAGCAGATCAGGCAGCAAGTCTGGAGAATGTGGATCAGTCAGTCTGAAAAGGGATTCGGCCCGAAACGTTGCCTATTTCCTTCGCTCCATAGATGCTGCCTCACCCGCTGAGTTTCTCCAGCATTTTTGTCTACCTTCGATTTTCCAGCATCTGCAGTTCCTTCTTAAACGTTTTGGGTCGGGACCCTCCTTCAGACTCGTATACATATATTGACAATATAACTCTAAACAGATTAATTATACCAAGCATATTGCCAAGCTTGGTTGAAAATGCTGGCCAATTCGTCTTGTTTCTGAAAGCCAGCCACATTTGGGATGGTTTGGCCAGATTGGGAGATCTATCTGTAATACTGGCCCAATTGTGCTCAATAGTTTTTTGATTGCAAGCGGAACAACAGTTCACTGTGAATTCTGAAAGGCATTGTAACAGGATTAGGTCACTTATTCTACAACAGACTGCGAATAACCATAGCTTTTGTTGGATGTCCGTGCATGGATCGGAGCGGTGGACCTGTCTTGGCTGTTTGCCTTCCTTTTAAAGTCAACAATTTTCTTCCTTGTAGAAGCTTGGCCGGTCTGCTACAAAAGTTCTGATTTTTTTAAATTTTTTATAGAAGCATTTTTGTTTTAAAAAAAAAACTCGAGTCGCAAATCAAAACCGCTGGGCACTTTTTCATGGTAATCTTCCTTTTGTTCCTCAGATTGATAAACAGATCCACAGCAAAGACTCTATCTTCTTTTGCGATGGAATTAGAAGGATTGACTTCATCCTTTCGTTCGTGGACGACCCTAAAGATGGAGACAAGAAAATGGTAAGACCCACGAGTTTAGAGATACAGCGCGGAAACAGGCCCTTCGGCCCACCGAGTCCGTGCTAACCAGCGATTCCCGCTCACTAACACTACCCTACACACACCAGGGACAATTTACTTTTATACCAAGCCGATTAACCTTCAAACCTGTACGTCTTTGGAGTGTGGGAGGAAACCGGAGCTCCTGGAGTAAACCCACGCAGGTCACGGGGAAAACGTACAAACTCCGTACAGACAGCACCCGTAGTCAGGATTTGAACCCGGGACTCTGGCGCTGTGAGGCAGCAATTCTACCGCCCAATTTAATTCTCTGCATCTGCACTGCAGTGATCGATAGTGAGTAATGATGAGCATAAAAGTCAGGAGGGATGTAAGGCTGGGATTTACCTTGCTCCATCTTGAGTGGCTGTAGTTCGTTCTGAACTTTGCCACTTCCTTCTTCAGCTCCACCTTCAAATTTGGTTCTTTACAGTCATGCAGGGTGAAATCAGGCCCTTCGGCCTGACTTGCCCACACTGACACAATGCCCCCTCTATTTCAGTTCAGTTTAGTTTGTCACGTGTACCGGGGTACAGTGAAAAGCTTTATGTTGCGTGCTCTCCAGTCAGTGGAAAGACAACACATGATTACACTCAAGCCATTTACAGTGTGCAGGTACATGATACATGACAAAGCCACGCTGGTCCCACCTGCTTGCGTTTGGCCCATCTCCTTCTAAACCTACCCTTTGAATTTAAAAGCATTAGTGAACAAAGGGATCTTGGGCTATAAGTCCATAGCTATCTGACTGTGGCAACATAAGTGGATATGGTGCTACCCACCCTATCCATGGTCACGGTGGCGCAGCGGCAGAGTTGCTGCCCTGCAGCTTAACGCAGCGCCGGAGACCCAGGTTCGATCCCGACTACGGCTGCTGTCTGTACAGAGTTTGTACGTTCTCCCCGTGACCCGTGTGGGTTTTCTCCGAGATATTCACCTTCCTCCCACACTCCAAAGACGTACAGGTTTGTTGGTTAATTGGCTTGGTTAATGTAAAAACTGTCAGGTGTAAAATTGTCCAACTTCCAGTATAGTCCCTGGTGGATTCTTCGACAGCCACAAGGTGGTTAAAAACGCATGTCGCATGCTTTCTTGGGGTGTGAAGGCTAAACATTTTTTGGTGCTAATTTTGTATCCAGGGAAGTTGAAGGCCAATGTACTTGTATCATTGTGGGAAATTATAGTATTTCTGGTGTGCAAATCCAAATAGAATTAAGTTCATAAGTGATAGGAGAATAATTAGGCCATTCGGCCCATCAAGTCTGCCATTCAATCATGGCTGATCTATCTCTCCCTTCTGACACCATTCCCCCCCCCCTCCTCCCCATAACCGCGGACACCCTGAATGAAACGGCGTAAAGCTACCAAACTATTTATTTCTGCTGCAGTTGTCCAGAGCTGAGGATGGCAGAAAAACATGAGAATTATATCATTCCGTTGAAAACTGGGTGACGGTTCGATGCATGGATGGATGAGATGAATGGTGGTTAATTAGGGTAAAGCACTTGGAAAATCATTAGTGTGATGACTCATGCATTATATAAATGCAGAAACAGCCACGACTGCTGAAATAATTGACATGCTCCTTATTTTCTCAGTCCCATCAATACTCCACTTCCGGACTTTAGTTTAGCGATACAGCATGGAAACAGGCCCTTCAGCCCACCGAGTCCACACCGACCAGCGATCCCCGCACACTAACATTATCCTACACACACGAGGGACGATTTTAACATTTGTACCAAGCCGATGAACCTAAAACCTGCACGTCTTTGGAGTGTGAGAGGAAACCGAAGATCGTGGAGAAAACCCACGCAGTCACGTGGGGAGAACGTGCAAACTCCATACAGACAGCACCTGTAGTCTGGATTGAACCCGGTCACCGGCGCTGCGAGCACTGTAAGGCAGCAACTCTACCGCTGCGCCACCGTGCCGCCCACGGTGACCTGACCTGCTATTATTGCCCTAAATTTTGATCCCTGCAAGCATTAGCAAGAACCGGAGAGAGGAGACGAGGGAGTGACCGGGGTGAAACTTGTCCTCAATTATGCGGCGAAACAAGGAACTGCAGATGTGGTTAATACACAAAAGGATACCTATTAATGTTGCTCAATGGTTGACGTTTCAGGTCGAAACCCTTCTTCAGACTGAGGAAGGGTCTCAACCTGAAACGTCACCCATTGCCTTCTCTCCAGAGAAGCTGCCTGTCCCGCTGAGTCACTCCAGCTTTTTGTGTCTGTTGCCATTTTAGTTTTACATGACATCAACTTCTACAGCTTGGGTTTTCAAATGCTTTTAGCAGCATTGATGGTGGTTTGGGAAGGCAAGTGGTGAAGAGAAATGAAGCATTGAAAGGCTGTCAGATGCCTCAAAGTCTGTCATGCCAGGAAAGTGTGTTTGCAATACATAGGCTGGAACTGTTTTCCTTGAAGCACTGATATTGTGAGCTGCAGGGGCCTGGTGGTGTGCTGGACTGCTTTATGTCAAGCAGCAGCAGTCAAAATTAAAGCAGAGCTGATGTTTCATGTCAAAAATCCTTTGTCAGGCAAGTTCTGGCAGAGAATTTCGAAGAATGAGAGGGGGACCTCATTGAAAGCTACCGAATAGTGAAAGGCTTGGATAGAGTGTATGTGGAGAGAATGTTTCCACTAGTGGGAGAGTCGAGGACTAGAGGCCATACCCTCAGAATTAATGGCCGTTCTTTTAGGAAGAAGATGAGGAGAAATATATTTAGCCAGAGGGTGGTGAATCTGTGGAATTCTTTGCCTCAAAATGCTGTGGAGGCCGTTAGTGGATAGTTTTAAGGCAGAGATAGATAGATCCTATGATTGGCACAGGAGTCAGAGGTTATGTGGAGAAGGCAGGAGAATGGGGTTAGGAGGGAGAGATAGATTAGCAGTGTTTGAATGGCAGAGTACACTTGATGGGCCGAATGGCCTAATTCTACTCCTATCCCTTATGACCTCATAACGTGAGACGTTACCTCTCTTTCTCTTTCCACAGGGCTGAAGAAGGTTGAGGAGGAGATTTAATAGCAGTGTGCAGGCACCATGCCCACTATATGAATCCTGCTATAGGATTCCTAAAATACTATCCTTACCATGTCTTAGTGTAGTGTGGGAGGAAACTGTTGTGCAAAAGCCCATCATCTCTGCAAGTAGAAACAAAAGTTGGAAAAATAATTTTGTGTTTATTTATTTACTTTTATTTCTCCACACACACATTCCATGAGTTAGATGTTACCATATCTTAAATCCTGGGGTAGTGATTTGCGAATTCTGCAAGAGGCAATTTCCCTCTCACAAACTGGCTGGACACAAAATGCTGGAATAACTCGATGGGTCAGGCAGCATCTCTGGGGAAACAGAGGATGGGTGACGCTTTGGGTCGGGACCCTTCTTCAGACTGGTTAGGGATAAGGGAAACACGATTTCAAAGGTCTTTTATTGTCAAGTGTACCAATTAAGGTACAGTGGTATGTAAATTAACTATACAGACATACGGGAAAAAAAGCAACAAGACACACAACTACATAAAGGTGAACATAAACATCCACCACAGTGGATTCCTCACATTCCCCACTGTGAAAGGAAGGCAAGAAAGTCCAATCTTCTTCCTCTTTATTCTCCCGTGTCGGGGCGATCGACGATCCCTCAGCCGGCGATCGAAGCCCCCGCATTGGGGCGGTTGAAACTCCCACATCGGGGCGATCGAAACTCCCGCGTCGGGGCGATCGAAACTCCCGCGTCGGGGCGATCGAAACTCCCGCGTCGGGGCGATCGAAACTCCCGCATCGGGGCGGTTGAAACTCCCGCGTCGGGGCGATCGAAACTCCCGCGTCGGGGCGGTCGAAACTCCCGCGTTGGGGCGGTCGAAACTCCCGTGTCGGGGCAGTCGAAACTCCCGTGTCGGGGCAGTCGAAACTCCCGTGTCGGGGCGGTTGAAACTCCCGTGTCGGGGCGGTTGAAACTCCCGTGTCGGGGTGGTCGAAACTCCCGTGTCGGGGCGATCGAAACTCCCGTGTCGGGACAGTCGAAACTCCCGCGTCGGGGCGGTCGAAACTCCCGCGTCGGGGCGGTCGAAACTCCCGTGTCGGGGTGGTCGAAACTCCCGTGTCGGGGCGGTCGAAACTCCCGTGTCGGGACAGTCGAAACTCCCGTGTCGGGGTCGAAACTCCCGTGTCGGGGTGGTCGAAACTCCCGTGTCGGGGCGATCGAAACTCCCGTGTCGGGACGTCGAAACTCCCGTGTCGGGATCGAAACTCCCGTGTCGGGGCGGTCGAAACTCCCGTGTCGGGGCGGTCGAAACTCCCGTGTCGGGGCAGTCGAAACTCCCGTGTCGGGGCGGTCGAAACTCCCGTGTCGGGGCGGTCGAAACTCCCGTGTCGGGGTGGTCGAAACTCCCGTGTCGGGGCAGTCGAAACTCCCGTGTCGGGGTGGTCGAAACTCCCGTGTCGGGGCAGTCGAAACTCCCGTGTCGGGACAGTCGAAACTCCCGCGTTGGGGCGGTCGAAACTCCCGTGTCGGGACAGTCGAAACTCCCGTGTCGAGGCGGTCGAAACTCCCGCGTTGAGTCGATCGAAACTCCCGTGTCGGGGCGATCGAAACTCCCGTGTCGGGGTGGTCGAAACTCCCGCGTTGGGGCGGTCGAAACTCCCGCGTTGAGTCGATCGAAACTCCCGTGTCGGGGTGGTCGAAATTCCCGCGGCTTGGAGTTCTCCCGAAGTCAGTCTCTGACCAGAGACCGCGGGCTCCACGATGGTATGTCCGCAGCACTCCCGCGGTGGGGCTCTCAAAAGTCGGTCTCCAGCAAAGTTTGCCAACTCCTCGGTGTCAGGCCGCAGTGCGGACGGAGATACGATACGGATACAAATCGCATCTCCGTCGAGGTAAGAGATTAGAAAAAGTTTCCCCAACTCCCCCCCTCCACACCCCACATAAAACAAGCTAAAGAAAACAAAAAAATATACATTTCACACGTACTATTTAAAACACAAAGAATGAAAGGACAGACAGACGGTTGGGGAGGCAGCCATTGCTGGCAGCAACACCTCGACAGAGATACAATGATGTGGAGATAAAGAACAATGAATGAAAGATATGCAAAAAAGTTGTGATGATAAAGGAAACAGGCCATTGTTAGCTGTTTGTTGGGTGATAAAGAAGCAGTTCCTTCCCACACATCACTGTTTAAGTATTGGATGAGGGGGGGGGGGGTGGATTTTTCTGCAAAAGGCTTACTCCTATGGAATATAAATGGGCAGTGGTTTCTACAGTGGTGCGCTGTCTGCTGCGTGTATCAATGGTGTTCATTGAATCTGCGTCTCCACCCACACTAGCACTGGGTGGGGTGAGTGATGGGTGAGAGCTGGCTAAAGATGGGGTTAAAGATGCCAGCTCAGTGAAGAAGTGGGCAAGAGGTTTGTTCAATCTCAAGCATTTTCTAGTTTTTCAAGTTTACTTGGGGCGGCGGAGTTGCTGCCTCACAGCACCACAGACCCGGGTTCCGTCCTGACTACAGGTGCTGTCTGTATGGAGTTTGTACCTTCTCCCCATGACCTGCGTGGGTTTTCTCCGGATGCTCCGGTTTCCTCCCACACTCCACAGACGGACAGGTTTGTAGGTTAATTGCCTTCAGTAAACATAGAAACATAGAAAATAGGTGCAGGAGTAGGCCATTCGGCCCTTCGAGCCTGCACCGCCATTCAATATGATCATGGCTGATCATCCAACTCAGTATCCTGTACCTGCCTTCTCTCCATACCCCCTGATCCCTTTAGCCACAAGGGCCACATCTAACTCCCTCTTAAATATAGCCAATGAACTGGCCTCAACTACCTTCTGTGGCAGACAATTCCACAATTCACCACTCTCTGTGTGAAAAAAGAAATTCTCATCTCGGTCCTAAAAGACTCCCCCCTTATCCTTAAACTGTGACCCCTTGTTCTGGACTTCCCCAACATCGGGAACAATCTTCCTGCATCTAGCCTGTCCAACCACTTAAGAATTTCTCTATAAGATCCCCCCTCAATCTTCTGGGTTTACATTGTAAATTGTCCCTAGTGTGTGTAGGATAGCAGGGATCACTGGCCGGCACGGACTCGGTGGGCCGAAGGGCCTGTTTCCGCTCTGTATCTCAAATCTAAACTAAACTAAACACGTCAGCTGATCCAGTAGACCGGACTTTAGGACTTAGGAGATGGCGGCAAAACATGGCGGCACCTGCGTGCGTAAATATGCAAAGAGAATTACCCTGTGCCGTTGCACCTGTGGCAAATAAGCCGCCATTGAACCACATCCCCACAGCCGTGCGGCCTTGTGCGTTCATCGGCCCTCTGTAAATTGTCCCGAGTGTGTAGGGAGTGGATGCGAAAGTGGGCTCACATAGAGCTAGTGTGAACGGTGGTCGGCATGGACTCGGTGGGCCGAAGGGCATGTTTCCTGCCTCTAGCCTGTTCCAATGCTGCATCTTTTGGAAACTAAAAGCTAAAAACGAGACATTTCACTGAGTCATTGGAACCAATCTTGTTATGAGGATTGCTTTATCATTTTTGACCAGCTGCAAGGTGCCACCTACTGGCCATTGCCACACTCACACCCACACCAGATATTGTGACGAATAATAGACAACGGGTGCAGGAGTAGGCCATTTGGCCCTTCGAGCCAGCACCGCCATTCACTGTGATCATGGCTGATCATCCCCAATCAGTACCTCGTTCCTGCCTTCTCCCCATCGCCCGATCAGCAGAGAAGGTTATTGGCTGCAACCTTCCCTCCATTGATGAACTGTACACTGCAAGGGCCAGGAAGCGAGCGGGCAAGATCATCTCTAACCCCACTCACCCTGGCCACAAATTCTTTGAATCACTTCTCTCTGGAAGGCGACCCCGGATTGTCAAAGCTGCCACAGCCAGACATAGAAACAGTTTTTATCCACGAGTAGTTGCTCTACTCAACAGCCAAAAATCTGTAGCCTCCCCTTGATCTGGTATTTTGTTGGTTCACATGCTTGATCAATGGTGTTTTATCATTAATGTTTTATTATTATTAATGTTTAGTGTTTTCTGAGTCATTCGTAACTGTCACGGTACGTCATGTTGTTACTTGTGGGCGGAGCACCAAGGCAAATTCCTTGTATGTGAATACTTGGCCAATAAACTTACTTATTTACTTGTCCCCTGACTCTGCTATCTTTAAGAGCCCTATCTAGCTCTCTCTTGAAAGTATCCAGAGAACCGGCCCCCACCGCCCACTGAGGCAGAGAATTCCACAGACTCACAACTCTCTGTGTGAAAAAGTGTTTCTTCGTCTCCGTTCCAAATGACTTATCCCTTATTCTTAAACTATGGCCCCTGGTTCTGGACTCCCCCAACATCGGGAACATGTTTCCTGCCTCTAGCGTGTCCAAACCCTTAATGATCTTATATGTTTCAATGAGATGCCCTCTCATCCTTCTAAACTCCAGAGTGTACAAGCCCAGCTGCTCCATTCTCTCAGCATATGACAGTCCCGCCATCCCAGGAATTAACCTTGTAAACCTACGCTGCACTCCCTCAATAGCAACAATGTCCTTCCTCAAATTAGGGGACAAAAACTTCACACAATACTCCAGGTGTGGTCTCACTAGGGCTATGTACAACTGCATTAACTTAAAACTGCCTCATACCGCATTCAGAAAAAAATTAATCTCTCTCTCTGTCTCTCTGTCTCTCTCTCTGTCTCTCTCTCTGTCTCTCTCTCTGTCTCTCTCTCTGTCTCTCTCTCTGTCTCTCTCTCTGTCTCTCTCTCTGTCTCTCTCTGTCTCTCTCTCTGTCTCCGTCTGTGTCTCCCTGTCTCTCACTCTCTCCTGCTTTCTCCCCATATCCCTTGATTCTGTTATCCCTAAGATCTATATCTAACTCTCTCTTGAAAACATCCAGTGAATTGGCCTCCACTGCCTTCCACTGGGAGAATTCCACAGATTCACAACTCTCTGGCTGAAAAAGTGTTTCCTCATCTCTGTCCTAAATGGCCTGCCCCTTATTCTTAAACTGTGACCCCTGGTTCTGATGTTGTACCCCTGCAGCTGCAGTCTGTTGTGTTTTTACCTGAGTTTGCGGTGCTCTGAGTATAGTTATTTAACATTAGTTGGGAAGGTTGGAAGTGGCAGGAGGACCACAGACATCGCTTGGACCATTGGCAGACAAGATCTTTATGCCAAGTGTCCCTGCCAACTGGCATCTGGGTGCAGACGTCAAGGTTGTACAACTGGAGAAGGTTGGCAGTGGTTATTCTTGCCTTCAGTTTTTTTTATCCTTAATTTTAGAGATACAGCACGGAAACAGGCCATTCGGCCCACCGAGCCCGCGCCGACCAGCGATCCCCGCACGCTAACACTATCCTACTCACACATCCGACACACACATATACCAAACCAATTAACCAACAAACCTGTACATCTGTGGATACTTTCAAGAGAGAGCTGGAGAGGGCTCTTAATGAAAGTAGAGTCAGGGGATATGGGGAGAAGGAAGGAACGGGGTACTGATTGGGGATGATCAGCCATGATCACATTGAATGGCGGTGCTGGCTCGAAGGGCCGAATGGCCTATTCCTGCACCTATTGTCTATTGTCTATTGTCTGTCTTTGGAGAGTGGGAGGAATCCGGAGATCCCGGAGAAAACACAAGAAGGCCAAGGGGGAGAACGTACAAACTCCGCACAGACAAGCACCCGTGGTCGGGATCGAACCCGGATCTCTGGCTCTGTGAGGCGGCAAATCGACCGCTGCGCCACCGTGCCTGCCGCCATCTGCTGCACCGCTTGCCACGTAACCTGGTGTGACAATAGTCATGAGGGTGCATGGAGGTTAAAACTCCAGCACCTTGGTTGAACGTGCCAATTTAATTTGCGATTATTTTATTTTTATTTAGGAAAGAAGAAAAGAGTTTGAAGAGAATTTGCTGAAGACAGGCCTCGAGCTGGAAACTGAAAACAAAGATGTAAGTGAAGGAAGACATGAGGTCCCGGAGTTTCTCAGCGGGACGGGCAGCGTCTTTGGAGAGAAGGAATGAGCGATGGTTTTGGGTCGGGATCCTTCTTCAGACTGAGAGTCAGGGGAGAGGGAAACGAGAGGAATGAGACTGGAAGTATGAAGATCAGAGCAGACACCGGAAACCAACAAGAAGGTGGGACCCACAATGCTCAATTGTTGGCTGTGGAAGAGATGATAACGGAGGAATACGAACAGAGAAACTGGCAGGATGACTAGGGTGGGGGAGGGGAGGGACGGGGAGAGAGTGAAAACATGTCACATAGAAACATAGAAACATAGAAAATAGGTGCAGGAGTAGGCCATTCGGCCCTTCGAGCCTGCACCGCCATTCAATATGATCATGGCTGATCATCCAACTCAGTATCCTGTACCTGCCTTCTCTCCATACCCCCTGATCCCTTTAGCCACAAGGGCCACATCTAACTCCCTCTTAAATATAGCCAATGAACTGGCCTCAACTACCCTCTGTAGCAGAGAATTCCAGAGATTCACCACTTTAAGAATTCACAGATTAAGAATAAGGGGCAGGCCATTTAGGACAGAGATGAGAGAAAACGTTTTCACCCAGAGAGTTGTGAATCTGTGGAATTCTCTGCCACAGAAGGCAGCAGGGGCCAAATCACTGGATGTTTTCAAGAGCCAGTTAGATTTAGCTCTTAGGGCTAACGGAATCAAGGGATATGGGGAGAAAGGAGGAACGGGGTACTGATTTTAGATGATTGGCCATGATCATATTGAATGGTGCTGCTGGGTCGAATGGCCGAATGGCCTACTCCTGCACCTATTTTTTCTATGTTTCTCTATGTAGATGCTGCACACTCTGAAAGGAACGGATTGGCGCTGTAAGGTGGCAACTCTGCCACCGTGCATTCCTAATACTTTTGGAAATAATGGTCATAAGTGATAGAAGTAGGATTAGGCCATTCGGCCCATCAAGTCGACTCTGCCATTCACTCATGGATGATCTATCTCTCCTTCCCAACCCCATTCCCCTGCCTTCTCTCCCCCCCCCCCCCCATAACCCCTGACACCCGCACTAATCAAGAAACAGAATTTGTACTAATCAAGGGGCATTGGTTTTCGTAGTTTAATGTTGGAAATTAATCTGGGCTCACTGTCTGGAAGATAATATAAGATTATTAAGGGTTTGGACACGCTAGAGGCAGGAAACATGTTCCCGATGTTGGGGGAGTCCAGAACCAGGGGCCACAGTTTAAGAATAAGGGGTAAGCCATTTAGAACGGAGGCGAGGAAACACTTATTCACACAGAGAGTTGTGAGTCTGTGGAATTCTCTACCTCACAGGGCGGTGGAGGCCGGTTCTCTGGATACCCTCAAGAGAGAGCTAGATAGGGCTCTTAAAGATAGCGGAGTCAGGGGATATGGGGAGGGCAGGAACGGGGTACTGATTGGGGATGATCAGCCATGATCACATTGCATGGCGGTGCTGGCTCGAAGGGCTGACTCCTGCACCTATTGTCTATTGTCTATTGTCTTTCAGGATTCGGACGATGGTAAAACCTACTTTGTGAAGGTCCATGCCCCCTGGGATGTTCTGGCCATGTACGCGGAGGTCATGCACATTAAAGTACCCATTAAAGAGAACGATATTCCGCAAGCGAGGGAGAATCCATTTGACCGGTTGCTGAAGCCATTTCGCCTGGACCCAGCTATCATCAACCCAGAGCCGGATTATTTCACAGCGCCGTTCAGTAAACAGCGGCAGGAGCTCTACTTGATCAATAACCCAGAGACCTTCTTCTCGCCTTCTACGCGCAACAGAATTGTACGTATGGCCGTTAAAACCTCCATTATCGATCAGAGCCAAATAGATCAAACCGTATCGCAACTACTTCCTATCTCCTTGTGGACCAATAAACATTAGGTGCAGGCCATTCGGCCCATCGAGCCAGCACCGCCATTCAATGTGATCATGGATGATCATCCCCAATCAGTGCCCCGTTCCTGCCTTCTCCCCATATCCCCTGACTCTGCTATCTTTAAGAGCCCTATCTAGCTCTCTCTTAAATCCATCCAGAGAACCGGCCTCCACCGCCGTCTGAGGCAGAGAATTCCACACTCACAACTCCCTGTGAGAAAAAGTGTTTCCTCATCTCCGTTCTAAATGGCTTATCCTTTATTCTTAAACTGTGGCCCCTGGTTCTGGACATGTTTCCTGCCTCTAGTGTGTCCAAACCCTTAATAATCTTATACTTTTCAATAAGATGTCCTCTCATCCTTCTAAATTCCAGAGTGTACAAGCCCAGCCGCTCCATTCTCTCAGCATATGACAGTCCCGCCATCCCAGGAATTAACCTTGTAAACCTACGCTGCACTCCCTCAATAGCAAGAATGTCCTTCCTCAAATTAGGGGACCAAAACTGCACACAATACTCCAGGTGTGGTCTCACCCGGGCACTGTACAGCTGCAGAAGGACCTCTTTGCTCCTGTACTCAATTCCTCTTGTTATAAAGGCCAACATGCCATTCGCTTTCTCCACTGCATATCTCTGGACCAATGTCTTCCATCCCATTTCCCCCTACTCTTTCCTCCGTTTAGTTTAGTTAGGAGATACAGCGCGAACGCAGGCTCTTCAGCCCACCGGGTCCGCACTGACCAGCGATCCCCCTACGCCAACACTATCCCAAACACACTCGGGACAATCTTACATTTATACATTTAACACCAAGCCAATGAAACTACAAAGCTGCACGTATTTGGAGTGTGGGAGGAAACCGAAGATCTCGGAGAAATCCCACGCAGGTCACGGGGGAAATATACAAACTCCGTACAGACAGCACCCTTAGTCGGGATGGAACCCGGGTCTCTGGCGCTGTGCGGCAGCAACTCTACCGCTGCGCCACCGTGAATATCTTCCTACAATTACCAAATCACGTCAGAGAGGGAAATGATTTTTTGCGTAGAGCCACAGAGTGATACAGCGTGGAAACAGGCCCTTCGGCCCAACTTGCCCACAGCAGCCAACATGTCCCGGCTACACCAGACCCACCTGCCTGCGTTTGGTCCATATCCCTCCGATCCTGTCCTGACCATGTACCCGTCTAACTGCTTCTTAAACGTTGCGATAGTCCCTGCCTCTACCACCTCCTCCGGCAGCTCGTTCCATACACCCGCCCTCCCTTTGTGAGGGTAAAAGTCCCCCCCTAATTCAAGACGATTTTAACACTCTCCTTACTCCAGGTTTATTACATTCTTTCCCGATGCAAATACACACATGAAGACGGCAAGAGGAAACTGGGGATTAAGAGGCTGCTGAACAACGGAACGTACACCGCCGCCTACCCACTTCACGACGTATGTATCCAGCACTGAGATCTCGCAATTGCAATCAGATTATTAGATTTAAGGAGCGTTTAAGAAAGAACTGCAGATGCTGGAAAAATCGATGGTGGGCAGAAATGCTGGAGAAACTCAGCGGGTGAGGCAGCATCTATGGAGCGAAGGAATAGGTGACTTTTTTCGGGTCGAGAGCCTTCTTCAGACTGATGTGGAGGTGGGGGAGGGGCGGGTTCCCGCCCCTCCCCCACCTCCACATCAGTCTGAAGAAGGGTCTCGACGTCAGTCTGAAGAAGGATCTCCACCCGAAACGTCGCCTGTTCCTTCGCTCCATCGATGCTGCCTCACCCGCTGAGTTTCTCCAGCATTTCTGTCTACATTAGATTTCATCAGCAAGCTGCAAACTGATAGCCCTGTCCCACGGTACGCGTTCATTCCAAGAGCTCTCCCGAGTTACAAAAAAAAATCAAACTCGTGGTCAGCACGGAGAATGAACTTAGCGGGTACGTCGGAGCTCGGGGACGTCTCTCAGCGCTAAAGGTAGGTCCTCGGGAAGACTCGCTAACGGCAGGTAAGCGCGGGAAGACTCGTGAAGATTTTTCAACATGTCCACAAGAGCCCCGAGTACCGACGAGTGGCCATTACCGTAAATCTCCGAGATCGAATCGGGGCAAACTCGGGAGAGCTCTAGGAATGAACTCGTACCGTGGGACAAGGACTTTCATTCTTTTCAGGCAAAGCGCTTAAGTTTAACTTAACGTGATTGTTGTCTCATGGACCTGCCCCAGTGTCGGAAGGAACTGCAGATGCTGGTTTACACCGAAGATAGACACAGAATGCTGGAGTAACACAGCGGGACAGGCAGCATCTCTGGAGAGAAGGAAAGGCAAAGTCAAAATTATTTGTCACATTCACCATCTAAGGTGCAGTGAAATGAATTTGCCAGCAGCGAAACTGATGAAAAAAAGAACACACAATACACAATAGAATAAACAATAGGTGCAGGAGTAGGCCATTCGGCCCTTCGAGCCAGCACCGCCATTCAATGTGATCATGGCTGATCATCCCCAATCAGTACCCCGTTCCTGCCTTCTCCCCATATCCCCTGACTCCGCTGTCTTTAATAACCCTATCTAGCTCTCTCTTGAAAACATCCAGAGAGCCGGCCTCCACTGCCCTCTGAGGCAGAGAATTCCACAGAATTTAACACAAACATCCACCCCAGCATTCTTCACTGTGGTAGAAGGCAACAAGGTTCAGTCAGTCCTCCTCCTTTGTTCAGCCGTGGTCGGGGCCATGAACCCTCCGTAGTCGCCGCTTTGGACGGCCCGATGCGCAGGCCATCTCGCCGGGATGATTGAAACTCCGATGTCGGGACGGTCGAACACACTCCGCAACTTGGAGCGCCTGAATCGGCCGCTTTCTTGGGGTGTTTCACGGGTGATGTTTAAGAGCCCAAAACTGTCTGAAGAAGGGTCTCGACCCGAAATGTCACCTATTCCTTTTCTCCAGGGATGCTGCCTGACCCGCTGAGTTACTCCGGATTTCTGTGTCTATGTCCTGTTCCTGTGTTGTACCTTTTGTATGGATGCGAGGAACCGCAGATGCTGGTTTACCAAACACGACACAGAGTGCTGGAGTAACTCAGCGGGTCAGGCAGCATCTGTGGAGAACATGGATAGGTGACGTTTCACAGAGTGCTGGAGTAACTCAGCGGGTCACATAACATCTCTGGAGAAAAGGGATAGGTGACGTTTCGGGTTGAGACCCGTAAGGGTCTCGACCCGAAACGTCACCTATTCCTTTTCTCCAGAGATGCTGCCCGTCTGTGGAGAACGTGGATAGGTGACGTTTCACAGAGTGCTGGAGTAACTCAGCGGGTCAGGCAGCATCTGTGGAGAACATGGATAGGTGACGTTTCACAGAGTGCTGGAGTAACTCAGCGGGTCAGGCAGCATCTGTGGAGGTAAAAGGGTGGGTGACGATTTGGATCCCAACCTCAAACGACACCTACCCTTTTCTCTTCGGAGATGCTGCCTGACCCGCTGAGTTACTCCAGCACTTTGTGTCTATCTTTGATATAAACTAGCATCTGCAGTTCCTTGTTTCTAAATGCTTTATTTCTCCGTCTTCACCTCTCTGCTCTTTGGCTCAAATCATCCATGGCCACCTAGACGCCCCATTTGAGCTAGTCCTATTTGCCCAAAGGGCCCGTTTGCACGCTGTGTAACTCTCTGACCCCAGAACCAAATATCCAGTTTAGTTTTAATTGTCACGTGTGCCGAGGTACAGTGAAAAGCGTTTTTGTTGCGTGCTATTCGGTCTGTGAAAAGACTACACACGATTACAATTGAGCTATCTGCAGTGTACAGATACAGGATAAAGGGAATAACATTCAGTGCAAGGTAAAGTCTGATTAAAGATGGTCCAGGTGAGGTAGATGGTAGTTCAGGACCGCTCTCTGGTTGTGGTGGGATGGTACAGTCGCCTGATAACAACTGGGAAGAAACTGTCGCTGAATCTGGAGGTGTGCGTTTTCACACTTCTGTACCTCTTGCCTGATGGGAGAGGGGAGAAGAGGGAGTGGCCGGGGAGAGACTGGTCCTTGATTGTGCTGCTGGCTTTTGTGGTGTCCTGTTATTCATGTTTAATCACGGGATATTAAATAATGAAATGCAGTTCCTGTTCTTTCATTTACTCTCGTATTAATTTTCCTCTCCACCTCTCACTAAGCAAATGGGGAACTCCCACTTCTTAAATGAAGCTAATCCAGAAGTCCAGGAACCGTTTTTTTGTGTGTGTTGTGTTTGAATTAATCTGTAATGGAAACACCTGCTTGTGATTCAGAGTTTCTGAGAGGGTATATGTTCACTTAATCTCAGACTTCTCTGGACATGCGGCATGGCTCCATGTTGGGCCATAAGTGATAGGAGCAGAATTAGGCCATTCGGCCCATCAATGTCCACGGCACAATCAATCATGGCAGATCTATCTCTCCCTCCTATCCCCATTCTCCTGCCTTCTCCCCCATATCCCCTGACACTCCCCTGTACTAATCAAGAATCTACCCATCGCTGCCTTAAAAATATCCACTGACTTGGGCTCCCCAGCCGTCTGTGGCAAATAATTCCACAGACTCACCACCTACTGACTAAAGGCAGACAAAAAATGCTGGAGAAAGCGAAGGAATAGGTGACGTTTCGGGTCGAGACCTTTCTTCAGACTGAACAAGGGTCTCGACCGAAAACCTCACCCATTCCTTCCCTCCAGAGATGCTGCCTCACCCGCTGAGTTTCTCCAGCTTTTTGTGTCTATTTAAACCAGCGTCTGCAGTCCCTTTATACACAATACCTACCAGGGACCTCTGGAGAATATGGATCGGTGTTGTTTCGGGATGGGTCCCCTCTTTAGACTTATTGTTGGGACAAGGGCTGACTGGAAGCAAGAAAAAAACACAGCAAGCCACGGCCAGCAACAGATTACCTCAGGCAGGGAGGTTCCCCCAGAGGCCAATTATTAGCTAAATATGGTGCGATCCCAAGAGGGATACCCCGTTTCGAACTGGTTTAGTTTATTTTAAAGCTAGGTTAGTTTAGTTAAGTTGTACAGCACCGAAACAGTCCCTTCGGCCTACCGAGTCCATGCCGATCATCGTTCACCCATTTACAGTAGTTGTATGTTATCCCACATTCTCATCCACTCCTTACACATGCAGCTCCTAGACTGTGGAACAGCATCCCTCTTCCCATCAGAACTGCCCCAACAATCGACTCTTTTAAGTCGAGACTTAAAACTCATCTTTACTCTCAAGCCTTACTTGATGTCCTCTGAGGAAGAGCTATATGTATGTATTTATGTATGTACTTAATCTATGAACCACTGGTGTATAACGTTAGTACCTCCACCAATGTAAAGCACTTTGGCCAACGAGAGTTGTTTTTAAATATAGACATAAAAGTGACTTGACTTGACTGACTTGACACTAGGGGGCAATTTACAGAGACCGAATTAGCCTACAAACCCGCACGTCTTTGGGATACGGGAGAAAACCGAAGCACGTGGAGAAAACCAACAGGGAGAACTTGCAAACTCAACTCGGACAGCACCCGAGGTCAGGATCGAACCTGGGTCTCTGGCGCTGTGAGGCAGCAGCTCCACCAGCGGTGCCACCGTGCCGCCCCGTGTCCAGTCACCAGCAAGTGCTGAGTCGCTCCTGTTTCTGATCGTGAAGAGAGGCAGCAAGACCTGTTTAATCCCGGTTCGATGCTGACTACGGGCGCTTGTCCTTACGGACTTTGTAAGTTCTCCCCGAGACCCTTGTGGGTATTTCTCCGGGAAGTTGCGGTTTCCTCCGACACTCCAAAGACGTGCGGGTTTGTCGGTTAACGTGCTTGGTAGAAACGTAAAATTGTCCCTCATGTGTGTAGGATAGTGTTGTTGCAGCGTGGACTGGGTGGGCCGAAGGGCCTGTTTCCGTGCTGTATCTCTCGACTGAACCATCCTCTGCAATAGCCATATTTACGTTGGTGCTAAGAGGTGATCAACCCGGCAAAGAGAATATTTTCGTGCAACCTTGCGGGACATTCCATTCCACCACAGACAGCGTGTTAGAGCTTGGCCATCTGCCATGTTGGGGGAGTTAGTAATATTCTCCAGTTCTCTGTGCCACGGGTAATATTGACAATGGCTTGCTGCCAGTCCCGCTTTGGAGTAACACATATTTGCCGATTGCTTTTGAGGTTTGTGTTTCGTTCTAGTTTTGAAACTTTGGCAATAACAAAACGGCCTTCATAACTCGGGTACCTGCTACTGCATTCTGTTGCCGCAGGAGATCTGACCCATTACTGCATGTTCCGGTTCCTTTACCTCCCTCCTGAAATTCCTGAATGTCCCCTCTCTCATCAGGCAAGAGGGACAGACGTGTGAAAACGCACACCTCCAGATTCAGGGGCAGTTTCTTCTTCAGGCAACTGAGCCATCCTATCACCAATTAGCGAGTGGTCCTGACCTCCCATCTACCTCACTGGACACTAGGGTTGCCAACTGCCCCGTATTAGCCAGGCGTCCGGTGCTGTGAGGCAGCCGCTCTCCCGCTGCTCCACCGTGCTGCCTCCATGCTATCCTCCATTTTCAGATCAGATTAACAAACAAATTCGTGTTCATAAGTGATAGGAGCAGAATTAGGCCATTCGGCCCATCAAGTCTACTCCACCATTCAATCAGGGCTGATCTATCTCTCCCTCCTAACCCCATTCTGCTGCCTTCTCCCCATAACCCCTGACACCCGTAATAATCAAGGATCTATCTATCTCTGCCTTAAAAATATCCGCTGACTTGGCCTCCACAGTCTTCTGTGGCAATTAATTCCACAGATTCACCACCCTCTGACTAAATGCTAAAATGCCGGAAGAAGAAACAAAATTTCTTCTAATTTCCGATTACTTTTTTACCTTGATGGCAACTGTGACTCGGAAGGCTGTACCCTAAATGCATTAGTAAGTGAGGAGACGGCTGGCCACTGTAGTCAGACGTCCGTTTCCTTGCAGAGCAGCCGCAGGAAACATGCGGTGTGAGTCGCTGCTGTTACACTCTGGCCAGGAGCCGAGTGGAGAGGCTGAATCAGCAATGCCTGGTTGGCATGGATACGCAGATTTGTGCTGCAAAATTGTGTTTTAAAAATAGCTCTGCCCGTGTGCTGCCAAACGTGGTGTCAGACACGGGGAGCTCCATCCCGCAGTGGATGTGTGTGATTGTCCCACCGCACAATACCTCTTGTGGCAGCGATAGCAACACGGTGACGCAGCTGGTGGAGCTGCTGCCTCACAGCGCCAGAGACCCGGGTATGATCCTGACCTCGGGTGCTGTCTGTACGGAGCTTGCACGTCCCCCCTCCCCCCCACTCCCCCGCACGTGGCCACGTGTGTTTCTTACGGTCATGAGTGATAGGAGCAGAATTAGGCCACTCTGCCCATCAAGTCTACTCCGCCATTCAATCATGGCTGACCTATCTCTCCCTCCTAACCCCATTCTCCTGCCTTCTCCCTGTAACCCCTGACACTCTTCCCGAAAGACGCACCAGGTTGGTCAGTTAATTGGCCCTTTGTAAATTGTCCCCAGTGTGTAGAGAGTGGATGCGATAGTTGGATGTAGTTTAGTTTCCAAATACAGCGCGGAAACAGGCCCTTCAGCCCACCGAGTCCGCTCCGACCAGCGATCCCTGCACATTAACACTACCCTACACACACTAGGGACAATTTACAATTTTACCGAAGCCAATTAACCGACAAACCTGTACGTCTCTGGAGTGTGGGAGGAGACCGGAACTCCAGGAGAAAACCCACGCAGGTCACGGGGAGAACGTACAAACTCCGTACAGACAGCACCCTTAGTCGGGGTCAAACCCGGGTCTCCGGCGCCTGAGGCAGCGACTCTACCGCTGCGCCACCGTGCCTTCGCATCCCCTCCCTACACATTTTACAGAGGCCAACTAATCTGCGAACTCGCACATGTTTGGGCTGTGGGAGGAAACCCGCGCGATCACAGCGGCAACGTGCAAACTCCACGCAGGCAGCAGCATCCAAGTCGCAATCAAACCCGGGTCTCTGGCGCTGAGAAGCAACAGCTCCACCAGCTGAACTACCCTGGACTTCTGGATAAGGAACCCTTCCGCAGAGAGTGAAAGGAATTCTAGGTGATCCAGTTGTAGGTTGCTGGCCATCTGCTGTAGTCCACAGTGAAGGCCCTTGGTCAGTATTCACTTCCAGGATAATCCAAGCCTAATGTACATGGAAATGTTCCTCTTCCATTTAATGGTAGCAAGGCAGAACAATATAGAGTCATAGTGATACTGCGTGGAAACAGGCCCTTCAGCCCAACTTGCCCACACCGCCCATCTACACTTGTCCAACCTGCCTGCGTCTGGCCCATCTCACTTTAAACCTGTCCTATCCATGTACTTGTCTAAATGTTTCTTAAACATCGGGATTGTCCCAGCCTCAACTACCTCCTCTGCCCGCTCGTTCCGCACACCCACCACCCTTTGTGTGAAAAAGTTACCCTTGAGACTCCAATTAAATATTTCCCCCTTCACCTCAAACTTATGCCCTCTGGTCCTCGATTCCCCTACTCTGAGCAAGAGACTCTGTGCATCTACCCGATCGATTCCTCTCATGATTTTATACACCTCTATAAGATTACCCCTCATCCTCCTGCGCTCCAGCTGAATAGAGTCCCAGCCTGCTCAACCTCTCCCTGTAGCTCAGACCCTTTAGTCCTGGCAACATCCTCGTTAGAACATTGGGTCTTCAACCTCAAACGCTAAAGGGCCTGTCCCACTTGGCGATTTTTTCGGCGACTGCCGGCATCATTGACTGACGTATCGGGTCACCAAAAAATTTGCGGCTGTGACGTGGCGTGATGACGTATTGACGCGCGGTGTTTTTCAAGTGTCGCGACATTTTTTTTGTCGCCGCTGGATTTTGAAATGTTCAAAATCTTTTGGCGAAAATGACGCCGGCAGTCGCCGAAAAAATCGCCAAGTGGGACTGGCCCTTCACTCCGTATCTCTTTTCACAACTGCTACCCGAGTCTCCAACATTTTTCTTTGTCCATTATTACTGCTGTCTGCTCATTGTGTGTGTTTCTATAGTGCAGATACTGGAAGAAGTCCCATGACTCAAAGAGTGATAATGAACGCTACACATTGTACAAGCGATGGGCTCGCTTTGGACAGTTCTACAAGGAGCAGCCTCTTAACCTCATCAGGTAAGTCTTTGGAGAGATTGTATTGTATTGGCTTCAAACTGAGGTGAGCAAGCTAGTCTTTAGACTAGAGTTTAAATGCTTATCTAATAGGTATCTAAGTGAAACATGTAAGATTGTTAAGGGTTTGGAGACGCTAGAGGCAGGAAACATGTTCCCGATGTTGGGGGAGTCCAGAACCAGGGGCCACAGTTTAAGAATAAGGGGTAAGCCATTTAGAACGCAGACGGGGAAACACTTTTTCTCACAGAGAGTTGTGAGTCTGTGGAATTCTCTGCCTCAGTGGGCAGTGGAGGCCGGTTCTCTGGATACTTTCAAGAGAGAGCTAGACAGGGCTCTTAAAAATTGCGGAGTCAGGGGATTTGGGGAGAAGGCAGGAACGGGGTACTGATTGGGGATGATCAGCCATGATCACATAGAATGCGGTGCTGGCTCGAAGAGCCGAATGGCCTACTCCTGCACCTATTGTCTATTGTCTATTGTCTAAGTGCTTATGTATGCTGATACGTACGGAACCTTATACAAAAATTAATTTCACTGTACCTCGGTACATGAGACAAATATATAACCATACCATCGTGATACGTTGTGGAAGTGGGCCCTTTGGCCCACCGAGGCTGCTCCGACCAGCGATCACCCCATACATCAGCACTATCCTGCACAGTTGGATCAATTTGCAGACCTTCCAACCTGCAGTCTTTGGAGTGTGGGAGGAAGCCAGAGCACCTGGAGAAAACCCACGCAGGTCACGGGGTGAAGCGTACAAACTCCGTCCACACAGCACCCGGATCGAACCCGGGTCTCTGGCGCTGTGAGGCAGCAACTCTACCGCTGCGCCTCCGTGATGCCAAAGTTTCACTGGATCTCATTGGATGGTTTTCAAAGGTAGACAAAAATGCTGGTGAAACTCAGCGGGTGAGGCAGCATCTATGGAGCGAAGGAAATAGGCAACGTTTCGGGTCGAGACCCTTCTTCAGACGGTTTTCAACTTTCCTTTTTTGAAGATGTCCGAAGAAGGGGCTTGAACAGAAACGTCGCCCATTCCTTTTCTCCAGAGATGCTGACTGACCGCCGAGTTACTCCATCTTTTTGCGTCTATCTTCCCTTTCTCATACCTCCAGAGTAGATTGTGGTCCATTTTTTAGCTAAGGAAACTCACCTCAACTGGTTGTACACTTTAGAGTCTTGTGACAATGAAGATTATTGCGTAGGAAGGAACTGCAGATGCTGGTTTACACAGAAGTTAAACACAAAATGCTGGAGTAATTTAGCGGGACAAGCAGCATCTCTGGAGAGAAGGAATGGATGATGTTTCGGGTCAAGATTCTTCTTCATTAGAAGAGCAGTCTTGACAGTTTTGGATATGCTGAGGGCAGAGATAGATAGATAGATTCTTGATTAGTACGGGTGTCAAGGGTTATGGGGAGAAGGCAGGAGAATCGTGTTAGGAGGGAGAGATAGATCAGCCATGATTGAATGGCAGAGTAGACTTGATGGGCCGAATGGCCTCATTCTGCTCCTATAGGGAGGTTTCACGGCAGTCGGGACACGACCCATGACCCGTACTGTTGCTACACTATGCCAAGTGGAGTACACGCGATGAACTGCAGGTCAGCACTGACCATTGTTTCCGGCGACTGCCGGCATCATTGACTGACGTATCAGGTCACTGAAAAATACGCCGTAGCGGGCCCATTAAAACCCGCCGAAATGGTCAATTTTTGCGCTGTAAATAATAATGGAAATCGGGATAAGCGTGAGAGACATTTAGCCTACTTCAGAATTCCAAAAGTGAGGAGAAATGACGGTAGATAGAAGCGAGAGCTGAAGGGACAACAACAGCCAGAGTGCTTGGCGAACATTGGCCGTTTGCTCTCTGCATTTCATCAACAGTAAGGCATTATTTGTGTTGTTTCTTGATTCCTTTGGCATCTAAAAAGTTTCAGAAGTGATAAATCTGGCTGTAAAATTTAAAAATCGCCCATGGTTCTCAAGTGGGTTTTTACATACAAAAAGAAAATGCCTCTGAAGCAAAATTTACTGCCAGATTTATCACTTCTGAGACTTTTTAGATACCAAAGGAATCAAGAAAAACCACAAATAATGCCTTACTGTTGATGAAATGCAGTGAGCAAACGCGATAATTCCCAATATTTTCAATTCCGATATCTGCACGGCCAATGTTCGCCAAGCACTTTAGCTGCTTTTGTCCCTTCAGCTCTCGCTTCTCTTTACCTTCATTTCGCTTCACTTTTGGAATTCTGAAGTTGGGTACGTGTCTCTCACGCTTACTCCGACTTCCACAATTTTTTACAGCGCAGAAAATCAACATTTTGGCGGTTTTTAACAGGTAGGAAAGTACGCGTTTCTTGCATTAATAACATATAGCGGAAGTTACAGATGTCCTCCAGATGGATTGAGCGGCTGCGTGCGTCAAGCCCTATGACCCAGTGACCTTATATGCACACCCCCTATACATGAACTTATAACCGGGTGGTGAATCTGTGGAATTCGTTGCCACAGAAGGCTGTGGAGGCCAAGCCAGCGGATATTTTTAAAGCAGAGATTATAGATAGATAGATTTTTGATTACTACGGATGTCAGGGGTTATGGGGAGAAGGCAGGAGAATGGGGTTCGGGGGGAGAGATAGATCAGCCGTGATTGAATGGCAGAGTTTTGATGGGCCGAACGGCCTAATTCTGTTGCTATCACTTATGAAATTATGAAATAGAAAAAATAGCAGAGACCTGGCCGCTGAGTGTGGATGAACCATGTTCTCGTTACTTTGTGTGTGTGTTACTGGAGGTGGTTCTCAGGGCAGCAAGGTGACGAATCACGGCAGTACCATCGGTGAAGTTAAAGATGATGTTGGAACCACGCCTGATTACACAGTCGTGGGTGGAGAGTGAGACTCCTGTATCTGGGCGAGACTATGCGCAGGCTTGCCGATCGTTTCGCTGAATGGAATTGAATTGAATACTTCACATGTGTGACATTTTCTGCTTGCATAGCTTGCCGAGGTATACAAATAGTTGCCACATAAAGGGCCAGGTCCCCCATTGCTCTCCCCGCGCCAGGTCCCCCATTTTTCTCCCCGTGCCAGGTCCCCCATTGTTCTCACCCCCCCCCCTCCTCACAGCGGTTCCCCCACGCCGGGTCCACCTCGTCCCTTCCCTCAGCGGCGGCGTCCTCACTCCCACGCGGTCCGTCCTCGTCCGACGGTCCGCGCCATCATCGATCGCCGCACCGACCTCTCCACTAACCCCGCCGGGTCCCCTCCGACGTCTCCGTGGTGCCAACCTCGGGCCCCGTCAAACCACGAGGCTTCACCTCCGCTCAGTCCGCTGAGGCCTGCCGACCTGATCTCCCGGTTGCTGAACACTTTACCTCCCCCTCCCATTCCCAATCTGATCTCTCTGTCCTGGGCCTCCTCCACTGTCAGAGCGAGGCCCAGTGCAAATTGGAGGGACAGCACCTCATATTTCGCTTGGGCAGCTTTCAACACAGTGGTATGAATTTTGATTTCTCTACCATTCTATATTTCCCTCTCCCCTGACTCTCAGCCTGAAGAAGGGTCTCGACCTGAAACGTCATCTCTCCATGTTTTGGTAGTCAGAATAAAGACATAAATTATTTTGCAAATGGAGTGCTGGTGCAGGATTCCCGAAAAATTAATTTGCAAGTCAAAATGGTAGTAATGCTAGCTTTTATTTCAAGAGGGCTAGGGTACAAAATCAGGGATGTAATACTGATTTGTAGTATTGTGAAGAATTTTGGGCACCATATCTGAGGAAGGATGTGCTGGCTCAGGAGAGGGTCCAGAGGAGGTTTACAAGAATGATTCCAGGAATGAGTGGATTTAGCTATGATGAGCGTTTGTCGGCACTGGGCCTGTACTCGCTGAGACTGTACACTGAGGAATGAGAGGACCTCATTGAAACCTGCCGAATAGTGAGTGGCTTAGTAGAGTGGATGCGGAGAGGATGTTTCCACTAATGGGAGAGTCTAGGACTAGAGGTCGTAGCCTCAGAATTAAAGGACGTTATTTTAGGAAGGAGAAGAGGAGGAATTTCTTTAGTCAGAGGGTGGTGAATCTGTGGAATTCATTGTTACAGACGGCTGTGGAGGCCAAGTCAATGGATATTTTTAAGGCAGAGATAGATAGATTCTTGATTAGTACGGATGCCAGGGATTATGGGGAGAAGGCAGGAGAATGAGGATAGGAGGGAGAGATAGATCAGCAATGATTGAATGGCGGAGTAGATTTGATGGGCCTAATTCTGCTCCTATCACTTTCTGTTTTATTTCTTCCAGAAAATATTACGGAGAGAAGATTGGAATATATTTTGCGTGGCTTGGATTCTACACGGAAATGTTGGGAATCGCTGGTGCAGTTGGCTTCCTCTGCTTTTTGTATGGCTGCATAACCAAGGATGGAAATGTGTGGAGGTAAGCTATCAGGGAACACAGGAACAGGCCCTTCGGCCCACAATGTCCGTACCGGCAATGATCGCAAGCAGTAGGAGTAAAATCAGGCCATTCTGCCCAGCAAGTCTCTCCGCCATTCAATCATGGCTGATCTATCTCTCCCCCCTAACCACCTTCTCCCCATAACCTCTGACACCTGTTCGAATCAAGAATGATGCCAAGTTAAACTTCTCTCATTTGCTTGAACATGCACCATATCCATCCATTCACTGTATATCTATGTGCCTATCCCAAATGCTCTTAAGCACCATTGATGTATCTGCTTAAGAAGGAACTGCAGATGCTGGAAAAATCAAAAGTAGACAAAAAATGCTGGAGAAACTCAGTGGGTGAGGCAGCATTTATGGAGAAAAGGAGTAGGCGACGTTTCGGGTCGAGACCCTTCTTCAGACTGTCGGGGGGGGGGGGGGGGGGTGCGGGAAAAATAAAGGAAGAGGCGGAGACGGTGGGCTGTGGGGGAGCTGGGAAGGGGAGGGGAAGGAGGGAGAAAGCAAGGACTACCTGAAATTAGAGAATTCAATGTTCATACCGCTGGGGTGTAAACTACCCAAGTGAAATATGAGGTGCTGCTTCTCCAAGTTACGCTGGGCCTCACTCTGGCCATGGAGGAGGCTCAGGACAGAAAGGTCAGATTGAGAATGGGAGGGGAAGTTGAAGTACTGGGCAACCGGCAGATCAGGTTGGTTAGCATGGATTAAGCGGAGGCTGAGTATCTGCCTTCACCACTCCCTGGTGGCAAAGCAGTGCACTGGGGCCTCTACACTTCCAGTTTCTTTCTGCCGAATCAAATATGCCACCATGCACTTGCGATGTTCTTCTCCGTTTTCAAGTTCTACAATAACACTTTCCAATACATAGATTAGCTTGGGGCCCCTGTGGTCGTGGTGCCCCGGGCAACTGCCCAGCGCGCCCATGTGTTAAGACGGTCCTGGTGGGCACGTTCCAGGCACCCACCACACTCTGAGTAAAACGAAAAGCTTGCCCCGCGAATCACCTTTAAACTTTATGCCTCTCCCATTGAATGTAGAATATGGCGCAGTATAGCACAAGAACAGTCTCTTGGGCCCACAATATCTGCGCCAAACACTTTAATTCCCCATCCCCTCACTAACCTTTCCTAGGCCTCATCCATTGTCAGAGGGAAGGCCAAACACTAATTGGAGGAACTGTATTTCGTATTTCACTTGGGCAGCGATATAAATATTAGTATTCTGATATTAAGAGTCTGAAGAAGGGTCTCGACCCATAAACGTCACCTATCCATGTTCTCCAGAGATGCTGCCTGACCCGCTGAGTTACTCCAGCACTCTGTGTCTTTATATGTTTGATTTACGTGCATTTTGATTTACACACTTTTTTTTCACTCCCAGAAGGCCCATGTAAAACGTGAGGTTTAGTTTAGTTTAGTGCAGGGAAACGGGCCCTTTTGGCCCACCGAGTCCGCACCGACCAGCGATCGCCGCACATTAACACTATCCTACACACACTAGGGGCAATTTACATTTACACCAAGCCAATTAACCTACAAACCTGCACGTCTTTGGAGTGTGGGAGGAAACCGAAGATCTCGGAGAAAACCCACGCAGGTCACGGGGAGAACATGCAAACTCCGTACAGACAGCGCCCGTAGTCAGGATCGAACCCGGGTCTCTGGCGCTGTGAGGCAGCAACTCTACCGTTGCGCCACCGTGCCTATAAATTTTACGATACAATACGATAGAACTTTATTTATCCCACAAGGGAAATTGATCTGCCAACATTATAGAATGTGAAATTATAAAACGCAAGGCCAGGTTTAACTGACGAGTAATTCTCTGTCTTCTCCCCAGCGATGAAATCTGCGATGCGGAGATCGGAGGCAGGATAATTATGTGTCCGCTCTGCGAACGCTGTGACTTCTGGAGATTGAACACAACCTGTCAGTCAACCAAGGTGTGTGTAGATGTAATCAAACTGCCGGACAATGTCCGACTTGGCCCGCCACAGACCAGCCCAGCCAGTGGAAGAAGGATCATTCCAGAGCGCTGCTTGCTTTGTTGTTTTCTAAAAATATGTAGCGACCAGCTGCTTTTTAAATGAAATTCATGTTCATAAGTGACAGGAGCAGAATTACAGCACGGTGAAGTATTGGGCCCAAGTCAGGCCTTTCCTCATGTTCGAGGCTGAGGACATTGGCTCTCCACATTTTCCCCAGAGAAAGAGTTACCAGCTTAATTTCAGAAGAGACTATAATACCGGCTGCATAGAGGTTGAGTTGTTGAACCCGGGTTCGATCCTGATTACGGGTGCTTGGCTGTAGGCAGTTTGTACGCTCTCCCCGTGATCTGTGTACGTGGATTTTCTCCGAGATCTTCGGTTTCCTCCCACACTCCAAAGACGTACAGGGTTTTGGGCTAACTGGCTTGGTATTAATATAAATTGTCCCCAGTGTGTGTAGGACAGTGTTAATGTGCGGGTATTGCTGGTCTGTGTAGACTCGGTGAGCTAGTGTAAACATATCGAGACAGCAGCAGAGGTTGTATCATGATACTGTGTAGATATTCTTTAGCATTGCCAGCAGCAGTTAATGCTCCTTGTAATTATCTATTGTCCATCTGTAGTTACAACATTTCACACCTGAGGAAGTAATTTCATGCAGAAAGAGTATTTATTAAGTTTCAGTGATGCAGGGATAGATCGAATTAGAAATAGCATACTGGTATGTTCATGCTTAATTAAGAAAGAGGACTTTATTAAAGTTTAAAGATAACCTATTTTAAAAGGCTCCCAGTGAGAAACTTTCATTGCATGAAACTGATCCACGCCTATCGTAATTCAGATCAGTTTAAGATCGGTGAGACCAAGCGCAGGATTGTTTCACTCAGTCCGCCTAAAATTGGACAATCTCCCGGCTGCTAAACACTTTAACCCCCCCTCCCATCCCCACACTGACCTGTCTGTCCTGGGCCTTCTCCATTGTCAGAGTGAGGCCCAGCGCAAATTGGAGGAACAGCATCTCATATTTCGCTTGGGCAGCTTACACCCCAGTGGTATAAATGTTGACTTCTCTGACTTCAAGTAAGCCTTTCTTTCCCTCTCTCTCCATCCCTCCCCAATCCTAGTTCTCTGACCAGTCTGACTGACCCTCCTGATTAAATTGTATCTTTGTATGGCTCGTTGTCACCTTCTCCTAGCTAACAAAGATCTATCCGTGAACCTCGTCCCCTTTGATGTCTCATTTTCACACCTTAACCCTCCTTATCTCTATGTCACCCTCTCTCCTGACTCTCAGTCTGAAGAAGGGTGTCGACCCGAAACGTCACCCATTCCTGGTACCCAGAGACGCTGCCTGTCCCGCTGAGTTACTCCAGCGTTTTGTATTTATCTTCGGTGTAAACCAGCATCTGCAGTTCCTTCCTCCACACTCAATCTAAATTTCATTAGTTTATTGTCATATATCCCAAGGTGCAACAAAATTCTTTGTTCACATGAAGCTTACAGAGTTAACAGCAGAAATACAGGAATGATAAATACGGTGGCGCAGCGGTAGAGTTGCATTCACAGCGCCAGAGACCCGGGTTTGTTCCCGACTACGGGCGCTGTCTGTACGGAGTTTGTACGTTCTCCCCGTGACCTGCGTGGGTTTTCTCTGAGATCTTCGGTTTCCTCCCACACTCCAAAGACGTACAGGTTTGTAGGTTAATTGACCTGGTGTAAGTGTAAATTGTCCCAAGTGTGTGTAGGATAGTGTTAGTGTACGGGGATCGCCGGTCGGCGCGGACTCGGTGGGCCGAAGGGCCTGTTTCCGCGCTGTGCCACTAAACTAGACTAAACTGAAAAACTAAACAATAAATGCAATTCATTCCAGACTATACTGCATAGAATCGTCGAAACGGGCTCTTTGGCCCAACTTACACACACCGTCCAACATGTCCCAGCTACACTAGTCCCACCTGCCTGCGCTTGGTCCATATCCCTCCAAACCTGAATCTGAATATTAATATGTTGGCTAATTAATGCATTCTCTTTTCTGTTCACAGAATTCTCACTTGTTTGACAACGCAGCTACCTTGTTCTTCGCTGTTTTTATGGGTATCTGGGGTAAGTAAGTCCTCTTGGACTGGAAATAATAATAGGAAATTAACTATTTTTTCCAGTTAATTGATATTAGCCCAATAACATCCTTAGAGAGCATGCACCTTTTGACTCTTTTGGAATTTCTTACAGAGAGCTTTGTAGATGTAGCCCAGTCCATCACATAGACCAGACTTCCCACCATCGACTTCACCTACACTTCACTCTGCCTTAGAAAAGCAGCCGACATAATCAATGATGCCCCACCCTGGTCATTCCTTTGTGTGAAAATGTCACCCCTCAGATTCCTTCTAAATCTTTTCCCCTTCACCATAAACCTCTGTCCTCTGGTCCTCGATTCACCCACTCTGGGCAAGAGCGTCTGTGCATCTATCCGATCTACTCCTCTCAAGATTTTGTACATCTCCATAAGATCACCCCTCATTGTTTGGATAGCATGCAAAGCTTTTCACTGCACACATGACAATAATTAACAAATCTAAGAATATCTGAGTTTCAAAATTTAAGATGGGGAGGAGGTTGAGAACTGGACATGGGTTGTGTCACCGTCACACAAACCCAGCCTCCCTTCCACCAACTCCATCTACACCTCACGCTCACTCGGCAAGGTCAGCAGCATAGCCAAGGACCAGTCGCATCCCGGCCATTCCCTCTTCTCCCCTCTCCCATCGGGCAAATGTCCAGAAGTGTGAAAACGCGCACCTCCAGATCCAGGAGCAGTTGAACAGAATGATTAAACCCAAGATAGACACAAAGCTAGAGTCACTCAGCAGGACAGGCAACATCTCAGGGGGAATGAGTGATGTTTTGTGTCAAGACCCTTCTTCAGACTGGTTAGGGATAAGGGAAATGAGAGATATAGACGGTGATAGAAACATAGAAATATAGAAAGTAGGTGGAGGAGCAGGCCATTCGGCCCTTCGAGCCTGCACCGCCATTCAATATGATTATGGCTGATTATCCAACTCAGTATCCTGTACCTGCCTTCTCTCCATACCCCCTGATACCTTTAGCCACAAGGGCCACATCTAACTCCTTCTTAAATATAGGCAATGAACTGGCCTCAACTGCCTTCTGTGGCAGAGAATTCCACAGATTCACCACTCTCTGTGTGAAAAATGTTTTTCGCATCTCGGTCCTAAAAGACTTCCCCCTTATCCTTAAACTGTGAGCCCTTGTTCTGGACTTCCCCAACATCGGGAACAATCTTCCTGCATCTAGCCTGTCCAACCCCTTAATGTAATGTAGAGAGATAAAGAACAATGAATGAAAGATATGCAAAAAAGTAGCGATAATAAAGGAAACAGATCATTGTTGGCTGTTTGTTGGGTGAAAACGAGAAGCTGGTGCAACTTGGGTTGGGGAGGGATAGAGTGAGAGGGAATGCCGGGGCTACCCGAAGTGAGATAAATCAATATTCATACCACTGGGCTGTAAGCTGCCCAAGCGGTATATGAGATGCTGTTCCTCCAATTTGCATTAAATGACATTGTCTCTTGTCTCTGTGTTCTGGGCAGTGACTCTCTTTCTGGAGCTGTGGAAGCGGCGACAAGCCAAGCTGGAGTACGAGTGGGACTTGGTGGACTTTGAAGAGGAGCAGCAGCAGCTCCAGATCCGGCCTGAATATGAGGCAAAGTGCAGTCACTACAAGAAAAACCCTGTTACTCAGGTGTGGATGAAACCTCTGCTCTCCATTGTAATCACTAAAGGGCCTGTCCCACTTGCGTGTCCTTGGCACGCAAATTATGCGACCGCGAGGTCGGGACAGGCCCTTTATGCATCCCTCCATTGCTGCGAACACGTGAACATTTATGCACGAGTTCACATGCGTGTGTACGCATAGATGCGTGTAGCAGAGAAATTCATGCAGTGTGGGTGGGGTCTGTCTTTTTGCACTATTATAGTTTGTTTTTATATGTGTATATATAGTCCAGAGAAGGGTCTCGAACTGAAACATCATCCATTCCTTCTCTCCAGACACGTTTCGGGTCGAGACCCTTCCTCAGACTCAAAGCCATGGGAAAGGGAAACGCGAGATATAGACGATGATGCAGAGCAGGGGTCGGCAACCTACGGCCCCCGGGCCGAATGCGGCCCGTAACCCGAAATCATCCCGCTCGCAGGCGGATTTTTTTTTCCGTATTTATCCGGCCCACCGACTTCCATCACCTCCGGTACCTCCCGGGCCCGAGGACGCGGTGACGCAAGGACGCCTGCACTGGTGGCCACAATGGCGCTGAGCAGCGCCGAGCTCTGGCTGCAAGCATCCTGCGCAGAGCCGCCGGCACGGCCACGCACCTTCTGTGTCTGGGCTTCACAGTCGGGATCGGGGTTGCAAATAGGCCGGGAACAAGCGAGTGTGAGTGGCGTCCTCGAGGGGGCGGGATCCATGTGTACACGTGATAGATGTGGGCCGCCATCCGCTCACAGACATGCGTCTCGGCTCCATTGCAGGACAAGGTAGAGAGATATAGAACAATGAACCCGTAGTCAGGATCAAACCCTGGTCTCTGGCGCTGTAAGGCAGCTACTCTACTGCTGCTCCACCATGCCACAGAGATGATTGGGTATGCAAAGAGTCGACACATAAAGGGCACCACATCCGCACCCCCCTCAGCCTCACTGACTGCCAAGTCTGTCAAAATATTTGAAAATTTCCAACAATAATCATTCAAAACCTATTTTCCTTCTAGACTAAATATTTGAAGAAACACTTGAACACCATAACCCAAGCACTTACTTGAAATGGGGTTAATTACAAACTTTGAGCATTTTTACAGAGTTTATTATTTTTTTAATACTATAAATCACAATCATTAGAAAAAAATTTGGACAGGTGCATGGATAGGACATTGTTTACTCTGGAGTTGACAAGAATGAGAGGGGATCTTATTGAAACTTATAAGATTATTAAGGGTTTGGACACGCTAGAGGCAGGAAACATGTTCCCGATATTGGGGGAGTCCAGAGCCAGGGGCCACAGCTTAAGAATAAGAGGTAAGCCATTTAGTGAGTACAGAGAAGGTTCACCAGACTGATTCCTGGGATATCAGGACTTCCATATGAAGAAAGACTGGATAGACTCGGCTTGTACTCGCTGGAATTTAGGAGATTGAGGGGGGATCTTATAGAGACTTACAAAATTCTTAAGGGGTTGGACAGGCTAGAGGCAGGAAGATTGTTCCCGATGTTGGGGAACTCCAAAACAAGGGATCACAGTTTAAGGATAAGGGGGAAGTCTTTTAGGACCGAGATGAGAAGATCTTTTTTCACACAGAGAGTGGTGAGTCTGTGGAATTCTCTGTCACAGAAGGTAGTTGAGGCCAGTTCATTGGCTATATTTAAGAGGGAGTTAGATGTGGCCTTTGTGGCTAAAGGGATCAGGAGGTATGGAGAGAAGGCAGGTACAGGATACTGAGTTGGATGATCAGCCATGATCATATTGAATGGTGGTGCAGGCTCGAACGGCCGAATGGCCTACTCCTGCACCTATTTTCTATGATTTAGAATGGAGACGAGGAAACACATTTTCTCACAGAGTGTTGTGAGTCTGTGGAATTCTCTGCCTCAGAGGGCGGTGGAGGCCGGTTCTCTGGATACTTTCAAGAGAGAGCTAGATAGGGCTCTTAAAGATAGTGAAGTCAGGGATATGGGGATAAGGCAGGAACGGGGTACTGATTGGGGATGATCAGCCATGATCACATTAAATGGCGGTGCTGGCACAAAGGGCCGAAAGGCCTACTCCTGCACCTGTTGTCTATTGTGTATTGACAGGTTTAGAGGAATATGGACCAAACGCAGGCGGGTGGGACTAGTTTAGATGGGGCACATTGGTCGGCATGGGCATGATGGGCCGAAGGGCCTGTTTCCACACTGTATGACTGAATCTTGAGAGAAAAAGCACCATCATGAATCAGAACTGAGGGGGAATGCTAAATGTGGTACAGGTCCACAACCAAATTTTCCGGCACCTCCTTTCATCCGGACCACGTGAAGGTCCCCCCCAAAGATGTGTCCACTAGGCCGGGTGTTACTCCGGAACGCGACCTCATCCGCGGACTTCCGCGACTGATCGGCGGGTGGAATTTGCCCCCCTGCGGCCGGGGCTCTGGAATTCCAGCCCAGCCGGAGCCAGCAGCCGACTTCCGAGACCGTTCCCACAGCCGACTTCCGAGGCCGACTTTGCGGGCCGGTACCTCGGCCCCCCGGCAGCCTAGGCAGTTAGTTCCGGTACCGTTCCACTCCTCTCGGAGGCCCACATCTGATTGTTGTCAGATTCGACAAATCTCGGGCGGGCGGGGGGCCGGCAGTCCTGCCGGTAAAGTGACACCTCAGCTCCTCGAATAGTGAAAGGCTTGGGTAGAGTGGATGTGGAGAGGATGTTTCCACAAGTGGGAGAGTCTAGGGCCAGAGGTCACAGCCTCGGAATAAAAGCACGTACCTTTAGGAAGTAGATGAGGAGGCATTGCTTGAGTCAGAGGGTGGTGAATCTATGGAATTCATTGCCACATACGGCTGTGGAGGCCAAGTCAATGGATATTTTTATGGCGGAGATTGACAGATTCTCGATTAGTACAGGTGTCGGGGATTTTGGGGATAAGGCAGCAGAATGGGGTTAGGAGGGAGAGATAGATCAGCCATGATTGATTGCAGACTTGATGGGCCGAATGGCCCAATTCTGCTCCTATCACTTATGAAGTTATGAACCAGCTCCCCTGGCAAGACATGAGTCCCGACCCGAAACATCCAGAGGTGCTGCCTGACCCGCTGAGTTACTCCAGCACTTTATTACTAACTTTCCACTCAATCTCGGTACACGTGACAATAAAATAAACTAAACATGCACCTTGATAAACTCCACCCGATAAATTCCACTCTCATTTCCACCCACTATACTGTGACTAACTAAACCAACTTAGTGTTGGCTTTGCATTTCCAATATTTATATTTTTTAATTTACTCTGGCCTTAGAAGCGGTAGCTTGTGTTTGCATTTTGTGTTTTTTATTTGCAGTAATAATTTTCATTGGAGCAGGATTATGTTTATCTCCCGCTCTGCTTGCAAGAGTGAAATTTAAGCATTTATCAAAAACTGTTGGTGCCTCTGAAAAAGGGTCTCAACCCGAAACGTTGCCTATTTCCTTCGCTCCATAGATGCTGCCTCACCCGCTGAGTTTCTCCAGCATTTTTGTCTACCTACCTGACCAAATTCAGATTCAGATTCAGATTCAATTTATTGTCATTGCACTTTTCAGTACAACAAAATGGTTTAGCCTGCAGTCATACATAGAATAAATAACAAACACACACTCAACACAGTTTTACATCCACCACAGTGAGCCCACCAGGCACCTCCTCACTGTGATGGAAGGCAAAAGTCCCAAAGTCCATGTCTCTTCCCGCCTTGCTCTCCCTCTGCGCTGAGGCGATCCAGGCCTCCGATGTTGTGACCCAGCCGGGTGATGGTAAGTCCAGCGGCTGCATCCGAGCTCCGTGAACGGGCCGGTGCAAACACCGGGGCCCGCCCTCCAGTCCAGCGGACGCAGCTGTTGTTGCGGGAGCTCCGGAAAAAACAGGTCACCAACCTGTGGCCCGCGAGCTCCCCGACGATGCCGTCCACTGGCCCACGGCCGAGACCACTGGGCCCGCGGCCGAGCCTCCGAGTCTCCGAAGTCCGGTCGGAAGCCGGGTCGCAACGCCGCCACAGCCCCGGTCGGCCAGCCTCGCGTTGGTAAGTCCTGGCTCTGCCTCCGGAGCCTCGAGGTCGGTCCCTGTTGGAGGCCGTCAGCTCCGCGATCGGCCTCAGCGCAGACGGAGACGGGGGATACGGCAAGAAAGGTCGCAGCACCCCGAAGGAAGAGTCAACAAACAAGTTTCACCCCCCCCCACCCCCCCAAACATACACAACTAAAGTAAACCGAAATAAACTGTAACAGCGGGACAAAATAAAACAAAAAAAGAAAGGACAAACAGACTGCAGGCGAGCCGCAGCTGCAAGGCAGCGCCGCCACTCCCGGTGAATTTCACTGATCCATTAATCTTCCTAGTGTTCAACAAAAATGCTCAACTCGTAGGAATCTTTAGCGGGGATATTAACTACCGTTTTCCAATCTGATCACAAATGGCACCAGTGTCCTGTCCCAGAATGTCACCTATCCATATTCCCCACAGATGCTGCCTGACCCGCTGAGTAACTCCAGCACTGATATAGACTCACAGAGCACACAAACTGACCCTTTGGCCAAATTTGTCCATGCAGACCAACATGCCTCATCTCAGTTTAGTTTAGAGATACCATGCGGAAACAGGCCCACCGGGTCCGCGCCGACCAGCGATCCCGCACACTAACACTATCCTACACAAAAACTAGGGACCATTTACATTTACACCAAGACAATTAACCTACAAACCCGCACGTCTTTGAAGGGTGGAAAGAAACCGAAGATCTCGGAGACAACCCACGCGGTTACGGGGAGAACGTACAAACTCCGTACAGACAGCACCCATAATTGGGATCGAACCCGAGTCTCTGGCGCTGTGAGCGCTATGAGGCAGCAACTCTACCGCTGCGCCACCGTACCACTCATCCCATGAGCCCACAAATGGTCAATATCCCTCTAAACCTTTCCTATGCATGTACCCGTCCAAGTGTCTATTAAATGCTGTTTTAGTACCTGCCTCATAAGGTCATAAATGATACGAGCAAAATTAGGTCATTCGGCCCATCCAGTCTACGCCGCCATTCAATCATGGCTGATCTATCTCTCCCTCCAAACCCCATTCTCCTGCCTTCTCCCCACAGCCCCTGACCCACATGCCTCATTCCATATAGGCAGCTCGTTCCATATACCTACCTCCCTCTGTGTGAAGAGGTTGCCCCTCAGGATCCTATTAAATCTCTCCCCTCACACCATGTGTGCTCTGGTTCTCGACGCTCCTGCCGTGGCTATAAGGCCCTGTGCCATCATCTTATCAATTCCCCTCACCATGTTATACATCTCTGTAAGATCACCCATTAACCTCCAGCGTTCCAAGAAAAAGAATCCTAATCTGCCCAACTTTTCCCCATAGCTCAGGACCCCAAGTCTCGGCAACATCCTCGTAAATCTTCTCTGCACTTTTTCAATTTTGACTATATCCTTCCTCTTGGAGGGTGATGAAAAACTCGACACGATTCTCCAAATGAAGCCTCAACAACAATTTGTACAATTGTGTTTGTTGTTGCAAACCAGTATTTGGAGTTCCTTGTGTCTACGTATGTTTGTTATTTATTTGATGGGACCACACCTGGAGTATTGTGTGCAGTTTTGGTCCCCTAATTTGAGGAAGGACATTCTTGCTATTGAGGGAGTGCAGCGTAGGTTTGCAAGATTAATTCCCGGGATGGCGGGGCTGTCACATGCTGAGAGAATGGAGCAGCTGGGCTTGTACACTCTGGAGCTTAGAAGGATGAGAGGGGATTTCATTGAAACATATAAGATTGTTAAGGGCTTGGACACGCTAGAGGCAGGAAACATGTTCCCGATGTTGGGGAAGTCCAGAACCAGGGGCCACAGTTTAGGAATAACGAGTAAGCCATTTAGAACGGAGACAAGGAAAGACTTTTTCTCACAGAGAGTGGCGAGTCTGTGGAATTCTCTGCTTCAAAGGGCGATGGAGGCAGGTTCTCTGGATACTTTCATAGAAACATAGAAACATAGAAATTAGGTGCAGGAGTAGGCCATTCAGCCCTTCGAGCCTGCACCGCCATTCAATATGATCATGGCTGATCATCCAACTCAGTATCCCGTACCTGCCTTCTCTCCATACCCTTTGATCCCCTTAGCCACAAGGGCCACATCCAACTCACTCTTAAATATAGCCAATGAACTGGCCTCAACTACCCTCTGTGGCAGAGAGTTCCAGAGACTCACCACTCTCTGTGTGAAGAAAGTCTTTCTCATCTCGGTCTTAAAGGATTTCCCCCTTATCCTTAAGCTGTGACCCCTTGTCCTGGACTTCCCCAACATCGGGAACAATCTTCCTGCATCTAGCCTGTCCAACCCCTTAAGAATTTTGTAAGTTTCTATAAGATCCCCTCTTAATCTCCTAAATTCCAGAGAGTATAAACCGAGTAAAGAGAGAGCTAGATAGGGCTCTTAAAATTAGTGGAGTCAGGGGATATGGGGAGAAAGCAGGAACGGGGTACTGATTGGGGATGATCAGCCATGATCACATTGAATGGCGGTGCTGGCTCGAAGGGCCGAATGGCCTACTCTGGCACCTATTGCCTGTTGAATCTGAGTTTGGACTCATTGGCATATGTGTACAGCATTAAAATCATCGGGATTATAATATTTGGGAATGCTTCGTATTTTCACTGTTGTAACATATGCTCCTCAATTTCAGGAACTTGAGCCTTATATACCAATATCGCATCAAGCGTTCCGCTGTGTTTTGTCGGGAGCTACGGTCTTGTTTTGGGTAAGTCTGTTTTTACAATCTGAGGATGCCAAAGCCTGGTGTGAAGTCCATTAAGAACAGGAAGGAGAGCTTCGATTTAGTCTAGTCTTGAGAGGTACAGCGTGGAAACAGGCCCTTCGGTCGACCTGGTCCGCCGACCAGCGATCATTAGTTCTATCTTGCACGCTCGGGGCAATTTGCAGAAGACAATTAAACCTACAAACCTGCACGTCTTTGGAATGTGGGAGGAAGCCCGAGCACCCGGAGAAAACGCAGGCATTCACGGGGAGAACGTACGAACTCCGTACAGACAGCACCCGTAGTCGGGATTGAACCCGGGTCTCTGGAGCTGTGAGGCAGCAACTCTACCGATCTGCGTCTGTTGGTCATTTAATGGAACGGCACACAGATAGTGGACAGAAATAAGTCAGCCCCAACTTCTCGGTCTTGATCTCACCGTGTGCTGATCCGCTGAGCGACCATGGGGTGCTGGACTGTTCACCACAGTTACCATCGGTGCAGTAGGAGAGGACACTGTGGTTTCTCACTGATTCTCCTTTGGATAAAATGGGTTCATTTCACTGGGCGAAGGGTCTCGATGTGAAGCGTCACCCATCCTCGTTCTCCAGAGACGCTGCCTGACCTTCTGAGTTACTCCAGCACTTTGTCCTGTTTTGACTGTTTGCCAAAAGACACTCTCCAACATCAATGGGGTGACAGTAGAGTTGCTGCCTGACATCACCAGAGACCCGGGTTCGAGCGTTCCCCCAGTGACCGCGTGGGTTTTCTCCGCGATCTTCGGTTTCCTCCCACACTCCAAAGACGTGCAGGTTTGGAGGTCAATAGGCTTGGCGCCAAATGTAAAATTGTCCCTAGTGTGTTTAGGATGGTGTTAATGTGCGGGGATCGCTGGTCGGCGCCACCTCGGTGGGTTGAAGGGCCTGTTCCCGCGCTGTATCTCTAAACTAATCTAAATGAACTGTAGCTACGGAGGGCAGCAACCATCTCTGTGTTCTCCCAAATTCACACAGGTAATACATACCACCAATTGAGCGTCATTGGCCAAGGCTCATCAGACATTACTCCAGCGCTCAGTGTCTATCTTGGGTCAATATCATTTGGCATCGGGTTGTAGACACAGACCATCACGCACACCAACCTCCCTTGCACCGACTCCATCTACACCTCACGCTGCCTCGGCAAGGCCAGCAGCATCATCAAGGACCAGTCTCACCCCGGCCACTCCCTCTTCTGCCCTCTCCCATCGGGCAAAAGGTACAGAAGTGTGAAAACAAACGCACACCTCCAGATTCAGGGACAGTTTCTTCCCGCTGTTATCAGGCAACTGAACCGTCCTACCACAACCAGAGAGCAGTGCTGAACTACCAGGTGTCAAGGGGAGAAGGCAGGAGAATGGGGTTATGAGGGAGAGATAGATCAGCCATGATTGAATGGTGGAGTAGACTTGATGGGCTGAATGGCCTAATTCTACTCCTATTCCTTATGACCTACTATGTACCTCAATGGTGATCCTCGGACTACCTTTGATCACAGTTTGCTGGCTTTATCTTGCACTAAACGTTATTCGCTTATCATGTGTCTACCTGTACACTGTAAACAGCTCGATTGTAATCATGTATGGTCTTTTTGTTCCCGATGTTGGGGAAGTCCAGGACAAGGGGTCACAGTTTAAGGATAAGGGGGAAGTCTTTTAGGACCGAGATGAGAAAATCATTTTTCACACAGAGAGTGGTGAATCTGTGGAATTCTCTGCCACAGAAGGTAGTTGAGGCCAGTTCGTTGGCTATATTTAAGAGGGAGTTAGATGTGGCCCTTGTGGCTGAAGGGATCAGGGGGTATGGAGAGAAGGCAGGTACAGGATACTGAGTTGGATGATCAGCCATGATCATATTGAATGGCGGTGCAGGCTCGAAGGGCCGAATGGCCTACTCCTGCACCTAATTTCTATGTTTCTATGTTTCCGCTGACTGGTTAGCACGCGAACAAAAAGCTTTTTACTGTACACGTGACGGTAAACTGAACTGAACTTGTCTCTCTTCTTGCGTAGATCTTTCTAATCCTGATCTGTATCATTGCGGTCATCGTCTATCGCCTGTCAATGTACACCGCCTTCGCCAAGATCACGGTGAACATGAAGGACGTGAAGTACATCGGCACCTTATTCACCCCGCAGATGGTGACGAGCGTCACCGCCTCCATCCTCAACTTCATCATCATCATGATCCTCAACTACTTCTACGAGAGGGTGGCGATCTGGATCACGGACCTCGGTACGTCTGAGGAAGGGTCCCGACCTGAATACCTGACCCCCTCAACTACTTCTCAGAGGGCGGTGGAGGCCGGTTCTCTGGGTGCTTTCAAGAGAGACCTAGATAGGGCTCTTAAAGATAGCGGAGTCAGGGGATATGGGGAGAAGGCAGGAACGGGGTATTGATTGGGGATGATCAGCCATGATCACATTGAATGGCGGTGCTGGCTCGAAGGGCCGAATGGCCTACTCCTGTACCTATTGTCTATTGTCTATAACTCAGCGGGTCGGGCAACATTTCTGGAGAACATGGAAACGTGATGCTTCAGGTGAGCCTGAAGAAGGGTTCTGACCCGAAACATGTTGTCCGGAGATGCCACCTGACCCGCTGAGTTCCTCCAGCACTTTTGTGTTCTTTTTTTTTGGTTCCTTTTAAAAAAAAAAAGATATTTGGTTTTGAATTACAAAACTCCTGCACCTATTGTCTATTGTCTAGGGCCTGTCCCACTTAGGCGACTCTTAAGGTGTCTGCCAGGGACTAGTTTTAATGGAATTCACCTATGACACCTACGACAACCCACAACAGCACAAATTGTCGCCACTGTCGCCGAAACCTTTTCAACGTGCGCCAGTCGCCTGCAGTGGCCCAAATAATCGCCTAAGTGGGACAGGCCCATCAATAGTCGGGTACGCACGACACTGTGAAATTCTCCTGTACAGCCCACAGCCGTTTGCAAAAGAGCTATCGGCGTTCTCCAGAAATGCTGCCCGACAGAAGGGAAGCTCACTAGAAATATTCCCCACTGTGGCACAAACTCTGTCACGATGTCCCGTGTTGGATGGCGGTGATTACGACCGCATCTGTTATCTGACTGAGTTGCTGTCACAACGTTTTAGTTCAGAGATACAGCGCAGAAACTGGCCCACCGACCAGCGATCCCCGCACACTAACACTACCCTAAACTCACAATTAGGGACAATTTACATTTATACCAAGCCAATTAACCTGCAAACCTGTACGTCTTTGGAGTGTGGGAGGAAACCGAAGTTTCCGAAAAACTAAAAACCAAACTAGAAAATATAGAAAACATCTAAATATAGGTGCAGGAGTAGGCTATTCGGCCCTTCAAGCCAGCACTGCCATTCAATGTGATCACGGCTGATCATCTGAAATCAGTACCCCATTCCTGCTTTCTCCCCATATCCCTTGATTCCTTTAGCCCTAAGAGCTAAATCTAACTCTCTCTTGAAAACATCCTGTGAATCGACCTCCGCTGCCTTCTGTGGCAGTGAATTAAACATATTAAAGAACTAAACTAATTCTCGGATGAAACCCACGCAGGTCACGGGGAGAACGTACAAACTCCGTACAGACAGCACCAGTAGTCAGGATTGAACCCGGGTGTCTGGGGCTGTGAGGCAGCAACTCTACCACCGTGCCGCCCTCTGTATTTAATCAGACTGTTTAATTTTGTAAAATAAAATTAATAGTTTTTTATTGGAGGGAAAAAAAGAAAAAAAAATTCACAGTACATCTGATGTATAGCATTACATTTTCTTCCATTTTGTTTTTTATAAATAATAATAATAATAATAATATAAACAAAATAATCCTAACCCACCCTCCCTAAACGCCCCTTGGCAGCTTATTTTTTCACAATCCAAATATATCACAAAATCAAATGCACTTTTTAACAATAATAAAGTAACAAAACAAAATAAAGACAGATCCCCACTTAATGTCAAGTGCCCTCAGTCAACAGGTAGTTCCTTTAGACCCTCAAAGTATGATAAAAAGGGTTCCCATTTCAAATAAAACTTTTTCACAAACGCCCTCAATGTGAATTTAATCTTTTCTAACCTTAAAAAAAACATGACGTCTTCCAGCCAAGCAGCGGCAGATGGAGGAGTGTTAGATTTCCAGACCAGCAAGATTCTCCTACGGGCCAAAAGTGATGTAAATGTAATGATATCAGACTGGGTTGTATTTAAACCCAAGTTTTTATCTGCTACACCATTTAATTTTGTGTTTGACTCACCAGAGATACCCAAGACTCACTTTGACTACGAGAACCGGCTGACTATGAAGATGTTCCTCTTCCAGTTTGTCAACTACTACTCCTCCTGTTTCTACGTCGCTTTCTTCAAGGGCAAGTTCATGGGTTACCCGGGAAAGTACAACTTGCTGTTCGGCTCGTGGAGGAGTGAGGAGGTAGGATATTCGGGCAGGCGATATGTTGCTGTCGCAACCGAGGCTCTTTGTGGGAATGAGTGCGCCGATCGCTGGCTGGTGCAGACTCGATGGGCCGAAGGGCCTATTCCCGCGCTGTATCGGTGCCCTGCCCAGGCGACTATTCACGTGCTAGCCACAGAGCCAGATATCCAATCACATTTTGAAACCCTATTCTATTACGCCATCTCTCCTCCAATCTATGACACATATGACTCGCTGGAGTTTAGAAGAATGATCTGATTGAAACTTACCAAATAGTGAAAGGCCTGGGTTGAGTGAATGTGGAGAGGATGTTTCCATTAGTGGGAGAGTCTAGGGCCAGAGGTCGTAGCCTCAGAATTAAAAGACATTCCTATAGGAAGTTGAGGAGGAATTTCTACAGTCAGACGGTGGTGAATCTGTAGAATTCATTGCCACAGTAGGCTATGCAGGCCAAGGCACTGGGTTTTAAGGCAGAGATAGATAGATAGATAGGTTCTTAAGGGCCTGTCCCACTTTCACAACCTAATTCACAAACTTTTTTACTATTGGACATTTTTCATCCGGCTAGAAAAACGCCCCGACCTACTTGATGCCACGAGTACCCACGACTAGCACCATGACCTCCTACGACCTCATGACGACCAAACTGCGAGTATGAGTCAAGGGCAAACTCGGCAGAGGTCGTGAATTAGGCCATGAAAGTGGGACAGGCCCTTTAGGTAGACAAAAATGCTGGAGGAACTCAGCGGGTGAGGCAGCATCTATGGAGAGAAGGAATAGGCGAGACCCTTCTTCAGACTGATGTCTGGGGGAGGGGGGGTTTGCGGGAAAAATAAAGCAAGAGGCGGAGACAGTGGGCTTGTGGGAGAGCTGGGAAGGGGGAGGGGAAGGAAGGAGAAAAGCATGGACTATCTGAAATTATAGAAATCCTTGATTAGTTTGGTGTCAGGGATTATGGGGAGAAGGCAGGAGGATGGGGTTCAGAGGGAAAGATAGATCAGCCATGATTAAATGGCGGAGTAGACTTGATGGGCCGAATGGCCTAATTCTGCTCCTATCACTGATGACTTGATGGCCATCGCTCCACACTTTTAAACTTCAACTCCTGCAGCAACAACACTTCTTACTGTAACTACGATGTTCTTAAACTGCCTTGTCATGTATCTATACACTGTAAATGGCTCGAGTGTATTGTCTTTCTGCTGACTGGTTAGCGCGCAAAAGCTTTTCACTGTACCTCGGCACACGTGACAATAAACTAAACTGAATGTTGCCAAACAAAATTGAATCATTAAAGGAGAGTGAAAAGGCAAGCAAACAAAGGCGTGGTCTGAGAAGTCATCCAAGGGAACTGCAGATAATTCTTTACAACAAAAAGAAGCAAAGTACTGGAGTAACTCAGCGGGTCAGGCAGCATCTGTGGAGAACATGGATAGGTGACGTTTCACAGAGTGCTGGAGTAACTCAGCGGGTCAGGCAGCATCTGTGGAGAACATGGATAGGTGACTTTTCACAGAGTGCTGGAGTAACTCAGCGGGTCAGGCAGCATCTGTGGAGAAAATGGATAGGTGACTTTTCACAGAGTGCTGGAGTAACTCAGCGGGTCAGGCAGCATCTGTGGAGAACATGGATAGGTGACGTTTCACAGAGTGCTGGAGTAACTCAGCGGGTCCGGCAGCATCTGTGGAGAACATGGATAGGTGATGTTTCACAGAGTGCTGGAGTAACTCAGCGGGTCAGGCAGCATCTGTGGAGAACATGGATTGGTGACGTTTTGGGTCGGGAGCCTTCAGACACCAAATTGTCACCTATCCACATCCTGCAGAGATGCTGCTTGACCCGCTGAGTTACTCTAGCACTTTGCATCCAAGAATGGGCGGCACGGTGGCGCAGCGGTAGAGTTGCTCCCTCACAGCACTAGAGACCCGTTTCAATCCAGACTATGGGTGCTGTCTGTACGGAGTTTGTGCGTTCTCCCCGTGACCTGCGTGGGTTTTGTTCAGGTGCCGAAGTTGCCTGTTTCTGCATTCTATCTCTGGAAAGGAAACTTCATCTTAAGAGGAGAGGGAGAGAACGTGAGTAGACAGAAGGATTCTCCAAGGTTTAGCTGTTAATAGTGAATTGATTCAATAGTTCAGTGTGTTTCATTGTACCAAAATCAGAATTCTGACTAGCAGCTGCAGAGCATGTCGATAACAAAATACTCTTAGATAATATATAATAAACGAACAACTAACTGCTGATGCACAGGAGGCTACAAATGAGAATATTATAGGCTTCAGACCAGAAGATAGGAAAGGGAGAGGACTTTAAATCACTAACGGGTGGAAAGGAACAAGGAGATATGACTTCTTAGTTTAGTTTAGTTAGAGATACAGCACGAACCTAGGCCCTTCGGCCCACCGAGTCCATACCAACCAGCGATCCCCGCACACTAACACTATCCTGCGCACACTAGGAACAATTTTCATTTACACCAAGCTAGTTAACCTACAAACCTGTACGTCTTTGGAGTGTGGGAGGAAACTGAAGATCTCAGAGAAATCCCACGCAGGTCACGGGGAGAACGTACAAACTCCATACAGACAGCGCCCGTGGTTGGGATCGAACCCGTGTCACTGGCGCCGTGCCACCCAAAGTCGTGTAAAACAATCAGATGAACCGTGATTGCCAAACATGTAACTTTTTTTAATGTAGACGCAAGAAACTGCATTTGCTGGTTTACAAACAGGCAAAGTTCTAGAGTAACTCTTTTTCACACAGAGAGTTGTAAGTGTGGAATTCTCTGCTTCAGAGGGCGGTGGAGGCAGGTTCTCTGGATAGCGGAGAGAGCTAGATAGGGCTCTTAAAGATAAAAGATAGCGGAGTCCGGGGATATTGGGAGAAGGCAGGAACGGGGTACTGATTGGGGATGATCAGCCATGATCACATTGAATGGCGGTGCTGGCTCAAAGGGCCAAATGGCCTCCTCCTGCACCTATTGTCTATTGTCTATAACAGCGGGTCAGGCAACATTTCTTGTGAACATGGAAAGGTGACGCTTCAGGTAAGTCTAAAGAAGGGTTCTGACCCGAAACATGTTGTCCGGCGATGCCACTTGACCCGCTGAGTTCCTCCAGCACTTTTGTGTTTTTATTTTGGTTCCTTTTTAAAAAAAAGATATTTGGTTTTGGACTACAAAACTGAAGAGGGAAATAGGAAAGTTAACTTTCCACAGTTTTGAAGAAGGGACTTGACCCGAAACCTCACCTTCTCTCCAGAGATGCTGCCTGTCCCGCTGAGTTACTCCAGCTTTTAATGTCTACCTTCAGTTTCATCCCTGGATGACTCCCAATCCTTGCTTTCTTCTTTAACTGTCGGACTGTTGGGATGATGTTGAGGATTATTAAGGATTGTCTTGTTGTAGTCAGACTGGAGATGAATTTAAGATAGAGATAAAAAGCTGGAGTAACTCAGTGGGTCAGACAGCATCTCTGGAGAGAAGGAATAGGTGACCTTTTCGGCTGTGATCCTTCTTCGAACTTCAGAATTGAAGCATGTTCTTGCATTGGAATGAGTGCGCACTCAAGTGGTATGGGTCTGCTATTACCCTAACTCCAACCTATTTTGATTTCCATTGATATCATAGAAACATAGAACATAGAAGATAGGTGCAGGAGTAGGCCATTCGGCCCTTCGAGCCTGCACCGCCATTCAATATGATCATGGCTGATCATCCACAATCAGGATCCCGCACCTGCCTTCTCTCCATACCCCTTGATCCCTTTAGCCACAAGGGCCACATCCAACTCCCTCTTAAATATAGCCAATGAACTGGCCTCAACTACCTTCTGTGGCAGAGAATTCCACAGACTCACCACACTCTGTGTGAAAAAAGATCTTCTCATCTCGGTCCTAAAAGACTTCCCCCCGTATCCTTAATATCAATGCAGACAAAAAACAGTTAACAGTTTTTTAATTGTCTAAAAAAGACACAAAGTGCTGGAGTAACCAGGCGGGTCTGGCAGTATCTCTGAAAAGCAAGTCTAGGTGACAGGACTAGTTGAGTTTAGTTTAGAGATACAGCACGGAAACAGGCCCTTCGGCCCACCAAGTCTGCGCCGACCAGCGATACCCGCACACTAACACTATCCCACACACACTAAAGCCAATTAACCTACAAACCTGTACGTCTTCGGAGTGTGGGAGGACACCGAAGATTTCGGAGAAAACCCACGCAGGTCACGGGGAGAACGTGCAAACTCCATACAGACAGCACCCGTAGTCGGATGAAACCCGGGTCTCTGGCGCTGTAAGGCAGCAACTCCACCGCTGCGCCACCATACCGCCCTAAATCATTAGTCCCAACCTGCGACGTCACCTATCCATGTTCTCCACAGATGCTGCCTGACCCACGGAGTCGCTCCAATACCTTGTGGGGTTTTTTTGTGATCCAGCATCCGCAGTTCCTTGTTTCGATATTCTGTGTTCAATTGGTATATGTACCGACAGCAGAACAGTGAAATTCTTATCTGCAGCAGCTTAACAGGAACCGTAAACATAGCACTCATAAGTAATATATAATAAATCAATAATGTGATAGGGAACACATATATGCAGGCCTGAACCCTCGCTGTCAAACAGTAATTCATTGTTGCACAGACACAGTGGTCCACAGGGCGTATGGAAACTTCATCTCTTGTCAGTTTGTCATCAAAGGGGGGTGGAATCCAAGGAAAAGGTAAAGCGATCATGTAGAATAGATTTTTAAAAATAGCTGAAGAAACTCAGCGGGTGACGCAGCATCTATGGAGCGAAGGAATTGGCGACGTTTCGGGTCAAGGGTCCCGACCCGAAACGTCGCCTATTCCTACACTCCATAGATGCTGCCTCACCCGCTGAGTTTCTCCAACACTTTTGTCTACCTTCGATTTTTCCAGCATCAGCAGTTCCTTCTTAACCCTACAAAAATACACATTTTTGGAGCGTGGGAAAAAACCGAAGATCTCGGAGAAAACCCATACGGTCACAGGGAGAATGTACAAACTCCATACAGACAGCACCCGTAGTCAGGATCGCACCCGGGTCTCTGGCGCTGTGAGGCAGCAACTCTACCGCTGAGTTTCTCCAGCTTTTTTGTCTACTGTCGATTTTTCCAGCATCTGCAGCTCTTTCATAAACATGTAGAATAGATAGCTAACAATGATCTATTCTACATTTCCCTTGATCGCCACCCCCTTTTGATATCTCGTTCTCACACCTTACGCTTTCTTATCTCTGTATCTCCCCCTCCCCTGACATCTGGCATGAATGTCAAGAGAATTGACAAATTCTAAATCTGAAGAATGGTCTTGACTCAAAATATCACCCATTCCTTCTCTCCAGAGGTGCTGCCTGTCTTGCTGAGTTAAGGGCCTGTCCCACTTACGTGTCCTTGGCACGCAAATTACGCGACCTTGAGGTCGCGTTGAGCCGCGACGGTCCCGTGAAGGTCAGGCGTGTTTACATGCGTACGCACAGCTGTATGGAGCACGTGACGTCATTTGAAGATGGACACAAAGCTGGAGGAACTCAGCGGGACCGGCAACATCTCTGGGGAGAAGGAACGGGTGGCGTTTTGTGTCGAGACTCTTCTTCAGTCTGAAAAGAAGGGTCTTGATCGGAAACGGCACCCATTGCTTCTCTCCAGAGATGCTGCCGGTCCCGCTGAGTTACTCCAGCATTTTGTGCCTATCTTCAATTTTCTTGGTCCCGCTCTGGGAGTAGGAGTGGGGGCGGATCTGGACCACAATGGCCGTGAGCCCCAGGCCGAGCTCGGCGATCGTTTGCCTGCTTCTGCTGCTGTTAGAGGTGAGACGTTGCGTCACGCCAGGGTCTTGGGCCTGCCCCACTTTGGCCGTCAGTTACGCGACAGGCCATTGGCGCGCGAAGATTTTGTTCACTACAAATTTTTCAGAGCCCCGCGCGATGTCGCGCGCAACAACATACCCCTCCGCGCTGGGTCTGTTTGTCGTCAGGTCCGTTCCACCTTATAAAGGTCAAATCGGTTTTATAACGGTCAGAGAGGGAGAAATTTATGTTGTATGAAAGTGTTGAATAAAGTTTCCCCAAGTCTTATCAAATTTAACCAAGGGTTCAACAATGTCACACCTGATTTTTTCTAAATTTAAACATGATATCTTTTCAGAATACCACTGGAGTGTGGTCGGAAGGTTAGAGTCTTTCCATTTAAATAAAATAGATCTTCTGGCGATTAATGTGGTAAAAGCAATCAACCGATGGGTGGAGCGGGACAAATGAATAAAATCTAACATTGGTAGTCCGAAAATTGCAGTAATAGGATGAGGTTGTAAATCAATACCTAAGACTACAGAAATATATCAAAAATGTCTTTCCAATATTTTTCCAAAAGTGGGCAGGACCAAAACATATGGGTCAGTGAGGCTACTTCAGAGTTACATCTGTCACAGGTGGGATTTATATGACCATATAAATGAGCCAATTTATCTTTTGACATATGAACTCTGTGAACCACCTTGAATTGTATCAAAGCGTGTCTTGCACACATTGAAGAAGTTTGACTAATTGAAGAATCCTCTCCCATTTCTCTATTGGTAGAGAAATTTGTTCTCTTTCCCAGTCATTCTTATTTCTATTTGTAATTACAAAATCAACTCATAAATAGTCATTATTAATCCTTTCTGATAACGGTTTAAATGTAATTTTTTTTCCAAAAATTTCGGTTTAATGTGGTAGCGGAAAAAGGGGGTAGAGTAGCCTTCAAAAAATGTCTATCGGACTTGCCTTGATCGGACTTTACTGGCTTTACCTTGCACTAAACGTTATTCCCACGACATGTATCCATAAACTGTAAATAACTCGATTGCATACATGAAGTCTGAAGAAGGGTCTCGATCCGAAACATCACCCGATCCTTCTCTCCAGAGATGCGGCCTAACCGGCTGAGTTACTCCAGCTTTTAGGATCTATTTTTGGTTTAAACCAGCATCTGCAGTTCTTTCTTGCATACTAATGTTGTATTTCTCCCCTTTGCTCTCTGTCGGGCCGCTGTGACAGTGTGATCCTGGTGGCTGTCTGATCGAGTTGACTACCCAGTTGACCATCATCATGGCAGGAAAACAAATTTGGGGTAACATCCAGGAGTCACTTGTGCCGTAAGTATGAACTACAAGACCAAGTGCAAACCCATTGAGTCTGCTCCCCCAACGCAAGATTCCACCATTCACCCATTTCCCCAATGCAACTGAAGCCGTTCCCGAACGTAATATTCCAGCACTCCCCTGCCTCCGTCAGCTGTGGACGTTGAAAAAAATTCCCATGCCTGCTGCAGCAGTTTCAAATGTATTACCAATTGGCCCACCCTCTCCTGTTGAAATATCCCATTGAGGTGAAATTCAGAGTGTTCCTATCTTGCAACTTTGTATCGATATGTGTTGGAAGCTGGGAGGAAGGATTTTAACAGTAAAAATCTTGTTAAACTTGGCATTTCTTTAGCTTTAATCGCGAATAACTTCAAGAATATAGGTGGAAATGTGACAGGAAGATGTTTAGCGCCACCACGGGAAAAATGTGAGTAGGGTGTGTGAAAATGGGAAGGCTGTGGCCTCGCGTTTGGAAGAAGATAGGAAATAACCAGATTGATACAGAGGCACATCGTGGGCACAGACAGGAGACTTTTAGTTATGTATAGATAGATTGCTGTTGTTTAAGGTGAGGCCAGTATATTAAAAGCTGTACCAAGGCACAGTGAGATTTTTTTTGCATACAGATCGGTAGGAATATTTCCACACATAAATACAATCTACGGTTCTGCACATAATCCCTTATCATGTATCTGTAAGCAGTGAATGGCTTGATTGTAATCAAGTATTGCCTTTCCACTGACTGGTTAGCACGCAACAAAAGCTTTTCACTACACCTATCATGCAATGCTGAGGCTCTATAAGGCGTGGTCTGGCCACATTTAGAATATTGTGAGTGATTCTGGCCACCATATCCGAGGAAGGATGTGCTGGCTCTGGAGAGGGTCCAGAGGAAGTTTACAAGAATGATCCCAGGAATGAGTAGGTTAACCTATGATGAGCGTTTGCCGGCACTGGGCCTGCACTTGTACACGTGAAACTAATGCATAGGAACAGCCCACTGAGTCTATATACAAGAGTCGCCAGGTTAAGCACTAATTCACGGTCCCAGTTGCAGTTGACCACTGGACGTAAAGGTCCATTGCAGCCTCCGTCCAGATCGTCCATGAACCGCCATCCCTCACCTCGCTCGGCCATCTTCAGCCTTCCTGCCCTAGGCATGTTTGATCATTCAACTGGGACTTTCAGAGCTTAACGAGAAGGTGGATATGCATGGGAAACAAGAGTACTGTTCATGTTCATGATAGGAGTAGAATTAGGCCATTTGGCCCCTCAAGTCTCGTCCGCCATTGACTCATGGTTGATCAATCTTTCACTCTCACCCTCATGCTCCTGCCTTCTTCCCATGACCCTTTTCACCCGTACTAATTAAGAATCTATCTATCTCTGCCTTAGAATAACTTTTTTTGGGAATCCTGCACCAGCGCTCCTATGTCCCTCTGCACCTCCAATTTCTGGGTTCTGGATTTCCATTTGGAAAAATTGACGCCTTTATTCCAACGACCAAAATGCATGACTCCACACTTTGCTGCACTATATTCAATCTGCCACTTGTCTGCCCACTCTCCCAACCTGTCCAAGTCCTTCTGAAGAGTCCCTGCTCTCTCTACACTTCCTGCCCCTCCACTGATTTTTGCAGCTCCATGAAGATCAACATTGCCCAGTCTAGCAACCAATTTGAAAACTACTTGGCATTTCTCCTTCCCCCGAGAGGATAACCTAATTCTCTTCCGCCGTGTTATGCTCTCTCTCTCTCTCTCTCTCTCTCAGCTTGCCTCTCCCTAGACCACCTGCCCCTCCACCTATTTTTGTATCATCCACTAATTTGTCCACAAACTTGGCCTTCAACCCCCTTCGTCCAAATCATTAATATACAATGATGTTGTGTATCGAAGGTAGATCACGAGGTGCTGGAGCAACTCAGCAGGTCAGGCAGCATCTCTGGAGAGAAGGAACGGGTGACGTTTTGGGTCGAGACCCTTCCTCAGACCCGAAACGTCACCCATTCCTTCTCTCCAGAGATGCCGCCTGACCTGCTGAGTTACTCCAGCAATTTTGTGATCTACCTTTCATTTAAGCAGGCATCAGCAGTTCTTTCCTACACATGTTGTTGTCTCTGCTGTTTCCACAGCTGGATTAAGAACTGGTGGGTGAGCCGGAGCGCCAGGCACCATCCGGAGCGTCTGTACTCGCGTTGGGAACAAGACCATGACTTGCAGGACATGGGCCAGTTTGGCCTCTTCTATGAATATCTGGAGATGGGTGAGTGAAGTTGATATCTGGGCAGGAGCGATGCTGGTAGGGTTGGGTTTGTCACTTCTTCTGCAGTTGCATAGGACTCTGGTAAGACCACATCTGGAGTATTGTGTACAGTTTTGGTCTCCTAATTTGAGGAAGGACATCCTTGTGATTAAGGCAGTGCAGCGTAGGTTCACGAGATTGATCCCTGGGATGGCGGGACTGTCATATGAGGAAAGATTGAAAAGACTAGTTGTATTCACTGGAGGTCAGAAGGATGAGGGGACCTCTTATAGAAACATATAAAATTATTAAAGGACTGGACAAGCTAGATGCAGGAAAAATGTTCCCAATGTTGGGCGAGTACAGAACCAGGAGCCACAGTCTTAGAATAAAGGGGAGGTCATTTAAGACTGAGGTGAGAAAAAACTTTTTCACCCAGAGAGTTGTGAATTTGTGGAATTCCCTGCCACAGAGGGCAGTGGAGGCCAAATCACTGGATGGATTTAAGAGAGTTAGATAGAGCTCTAGTGAAATCAAGGGATATGGGGAGAAGGCAGGCACGGGTTATTGATTGGGGACGATCAGCCATGATCACAATGAATGGCAGTGCTAGCTCGACGGGCCGAATGGCCTCCTCCTGCACCTATCTTCTATGTTTCTATGTCATGGACTACCGATTAATTAGGGCAGAATCAAACCTGCTTTTCACTCAGTACATGTGACAATACACTTAACTGAGGTAAGAACTGCAGATACTGGTTTAAACTGAAGATAGACACAAAAAGCTGGAGTAACTCAGTAGGACAGGCAGCATCTCCGGAGAGAAGGAATGCGTGACGTTTCGGGTCAAGACCCTTCTTCAGACTGAGTCTGAGTCGGAAGAAGGGTCTCGACCCGAAACGTCACCCATTCCTTCTCTCCAGAGATGCTGCCTGTCCCACTGAGTTACTCTAGCATTTTGTGTCTATAAACTAAACTGAAACTGCTCACAGGTAAAAGAGACACAAAGTGCTGGAGTAACTCAGTGGGTCGGGCTGCATCTCTGGAGTACATGGATACACTGGAGACAACTTATAATCTTTGCCAAAGTCAAATAACCTTCAAACCGGTATGTCTTTGGAGTGTGGGAGGAAACCAGTGAACCTGGAGAAAACCCACACGGACACAGGGAGAACGTACAAACTCGGTACAGACGGCACCTGTAGTCCGGATCGAACCCGGGTCTCTGATGCCCATGTGCCGCCCCAAAAGTAACAACAAAAGTTGTCGAGTCTCAACTGTTTGATCCCTTTTCACACAGAATCTTTGGTTCCTTTAACTGTTGGCCCATTATTGGGGATTAAGGGCCTGTCCCAGCAGCATGCAACTCCATGCGATGAGCGCGACCTAACGTGGAGCCGTCCGGCGTCGCATGATCGAATTGTGCGGATTCGGAAGCTTGCTATGGTCTTCGCTATGGGCCAAATTTAAGACTCCCCAAATTCTCACTTTGTGACCTCCCGCGCGGCCCCCGCTTTTGATCACGAGTTGCTGGTAGGACTGTTTATTCAAGCTTAGCTTGTCTTGCTTTGGACCAAATGAGTTGCTGGCTGAAGCTGGAAACCTGATGCTTCACAAAGGCGGTGGAAAGATAATTCATCTGTTCTACAGAAAGTCTTTCGGACTTTAAAGATACAGCCTGGAAGCAGGCCCTTCCGTCCACCGAGTCCTTGCCTTCTTGATAAGTACAGTTGTCAGAGGTCATGGGGAGAAGGCAGGAGAATGGGGTTAGGAGGGAGAGATAGATCAGCCATGATTAAATGGCGGAGTAGACTTGATGGGCCAAATGGCCTAATTCTACTCCAATTCCTTACGGCCTTATGACCAGCAACCCCCCAGTATACCAGCACCATCCTACACACTCTGCAGCATCTCGGGAGAACATGGATAGGTGGCGTTTTGGGGCGGATAACTTCCTTTATTCAGAAGTTTCAGGCCTCGAAACAAAATCTCACCTATCCGTGTTCTCCAGAGATGCTGCCTGACCCACTTTGTTACTCCAGCACTTTGTGTCTTTTTTTTTGCAAACCAGCATCTGCAGTTCCTTGTGTCTAGGGTGCATGGAGTAGCTGCTTCAACTAATGGGAGGTTGTAACTATATAATAACTATAATTGGTATTTTGTAAATCAGTGGTTGAACTGAAGGTTCTGAAATAATATAGTTTATGCCATCAAATGTTACTTTGATCATTAGTTATATCATGTATATTAAGCATATTAATGAATAATAAACCAGCAACTATTCCTATTCCTTTTCTAATGTATCTGGCGTATTTAGGATACGCTGTGAAACCTTCCCCCTGTAAATTCACAAAGGGAAGTTCAGCCAGCACCTGCAGTTCCGTGTGTGTTAGTTTTAGAGATGTAGCGCGGAAACAGGCCCTTCGGGCAACCGAGAATGCGCCAACCAGCGATTCCTGCGCGCTAACACTATCCTACACACACACCAGGGTCAATTTACAAATTTTTTACCGAAGCCAATTAACCTACAAACCTGGACATCTTTGGAGTGTGGGGGAAAGCCGGAGTACCCGGAGAAAACCCACGCAGGTCACAGGGAGAAGGTACAAACTCCGTACAGACAGCGCCCGTAGTTGGGATCGAACCCGGGTCTCTGGCGCTGTGAGGCAGCAACTCCATCGCAGCGCCACCGTGCCGCCCCACTTGTGTCCAGGGACCATCTCTTACAATGAACTCTGGCACGGAGGTCGTGTTGGGTGCTCTGGTTTCCACCGGTTTCCAGCGGTCACGGTGGCGCAGCGGTAGAGTCGCTGCCTTACAGCGAATGCAGCGTCGGAGACCCGGGTTCGATCCCGACTACGGGTGTCGTCTGCACAGAGTTGGTACGTTCTCCCCGTGACCTGCGTGGGTTTGCTCCGAGATCTTCGGTTGCCTCCCACACTCCAAAGACGTGCAGGTCTGTCGGTTAATTGGCTAGGTTAATGTAAAAATTGTTCCTAATGGGTGTAGGATAGTGTTAATGTGCGGGGATCGCTGGTCGGTGCGGACCCAGTGGCCGAAGGGCCTGTTTCCGTGCTGTATCTCTAAACACCCACATCCCAAAGACGTGCAGGTTTGTAGGTTAATTGGTTTTGGTAAATTGCCCTTAATGTCTGGGACAGAGCTAGCTGGTCGGCGAGGACACGGTGGGCCGAAGGGCTGGTCCCCACAGTGTATCTCTCTATTAAAATAGTTAAATCTTGTTCTCCAGAGATGCTGCCTGACCTGATGAGTTAATTGGCCAGCACACTCCAAACTAGTGGAGATATGTAGGAAGATATGCAAATGCTGGTTTAAACCAAAGATAGACGCAAAAAGCTGGAGTAACTCAGCGGGTCAGACAGCATCTCTGGAGAAAAGGAATAGATGATGTTTCGAGTTGAAACCTTTCTTATTCTGCCTGATCTGCAGAGTTAGCCAGCATTCTCTAAACTAAACTACACTATTTTTTAAAAGGCACTGGAAACAGAAATGATCATTTATTTGGTTATTGCTGTTGTCATAAGGTCATGTGATAGGAGTAGAATTAGGCCATTTGGCCCATCAAGTCTACTCTACCATTCAATCATGGCTGATCTATCTCTCCCTCCTAACCCCATTCTCCTGCCTTCTCCTCATAACCTCTGACACCCGTACTAATCAAGAATCTATCTATCTCGGCCCAATGTTCCCGATGTTGGGGGAGTCCACAACCAGGGGCCACACAGTTTAAGAATAAGGGGTAAGCCATTTAGAACGGAGACGTGGAAACACTTTTTCACACAGAGAGTGGTGAGTCTGTGGAATTCTCTGCCTCAGAGGGCGGTGGAGGCCGGTTCGCTAGATACTTTCAAGAGAGAGCTAGTTAGGGCTCTTAAAGATAGCGGAGTCAGGGAATATGGGGAGACAGGCAGGAACGGGGTACTGATTGTGGATGATCAGCCATGATCACAGTGAATGGCGGTGCTGGCTCGAAGGGCCGAAGGGCCTACTCCTGCACCTGTTGTCTGTTATCTATTGATGCCTTTGTTGCTTGTTTTGCAGTGATCCAGTTTGGGTTTGTGACGCTGTTTGTGGCCTCGTTTCCTCTGGCTCCCGTCCTCGCTCTGCTGAACAACATCATCGAGATCCGTGTGGACGCCTGGAAGTTCATTACGCAGTTCCGGAGGCCAATGGCAGCCAAGGCCCACAGTATAGGGATATGGCAGCAGATACTCAACAGTGTGGCCATCTTCTCTGTCGTCACTAATGTAAGTCACCTCCTTGCCAAAGAGTCCTGGGCGCCCAGATGTATAATGTTTAGTTCAGAGACACAGAGTGCGTCAGGCAGATTCCCTGGAGAACAGGGATACAATAGACAATAGGTGCAGAACCCGAGTAGGCCATTCGGCCCTTCGAGCCAGCACCGCCATTCAATGTGATCATGGCTGATCATCCCCAATCAGTACCCCGTTCCTGCCTTCTCCCCATATCCCTTGACTCTGCTATCTTTGAGCCCTATCTAGCTCTCTCTTGAAAGTATCCAGCGAACCAGCCTCCACCGCCCTCTGAGGCAGAGAATTCCACAGACTGACAACTCTCTGTGTGAAAAAGTGTTTCCTCGTCTCCGTTCTAAATGGCTTACTTCTTATTCTTAAACTGTGGCCCTGGTTCCGGGAATTAACCTTGCAAACCTACGCTGCACTCCCTCAATAGCAAGAATACGTGATGTTTTGTGTTGTGGGACCCATCTTCCGACCATTTTTTATTTTAGTTTGGAGATGCTGCGCGGAAACATGCCAGCAAGTCTGCACCGACCAGAGATCCCCGCACACTAACCCGATCCTACACGCACACTAGGGACAGCTTACACAAGCCAATTAACCTACAAATCTGTGCGCTTTTGGAGTGTGGGAGGAAACCGAAGTTCTCATAGAAAACGCACACGGGTCACCGTACAAATTCCGCACAGGACAGCACCCGTAGTCGGGATCGAGTGTCTCTGGCGCTGTGGGGCAGCAACTCTACCGATCTGCGTCTGTTGGTCATTTAATGGAACGGCACACAGATATTGGACAGAAATAAGTCAGCCCCAACTTCTCGGTCTTGATCTCACCGTGTGCTGATCCGCTGAGCGACCATGGGGTGCTGGACTGTTCACCACAGTTACCATCGGTGCAGTAGGAGAGGACACTGTGGTTTCTCACTGATCCTTTGGATAAAATGGGTTAATTTCACTGGGCGAAGGGTCTCGATGTGAAGCGTCACCCATCCTCGTTCTCCAGAGACGCTGCCTGACCTTCTGAGTTACTCCAGCACTTTGTCCTGTTTTGACAGTTTGCCAAAAGACACTCTCCAACATCAATGGTGTTGCTGCCTAGTACCGCGTGGGTTTTCTCCGCGATCTTCGGTTTCCTCCCACACTCCAAAGACGTGCAGGTTTGGAGGTCAATAGGCTTGGTGCCAAATGTAAAATAGTCCCTAGTGTGTTTAGGATGGTGTTAATGCGCTGGTCCATACAGGTAGCACCCGCGGTCAGGATCGAACCCAGGGTGACTATCACTCACTCTTAGATATTGAGGGTGTGCAATGAAATCACTTGGGAGGGGATAGAATTCGAGGGATAGACACAACACGTTGCAGAAACTCAGCGGGTCAGGCAGCATCTCTGGAGAGAAAGAATAGGTGACGTTTCGGGTCGGATCGCTTCTTCAGACTGAGGGTAGAGGTGTGGGGGACGGAGAAATAAAGAGGAGGTGAGAAAAGGCCAGAACAAATCAAGCAACAGATGACCTCTGGAAGGGTGGAGCCCACAATGGTCCATTGTTGGCTGGGGAAGGTATAATAATGACAGGGATACAAGGATGCGAACACTGGATCTGGTTGGATGACTAGGGTGGCGGTGGGTGGAGAGAAATAGAGGGAATACTAGAGAGATGAGTCAGGCGGTGGCTGCATGGAACGAGCTGCCATTGAGGTCGTTGAGACAGGAAATATCCCAACATTTAAGAAACAGTTGGACAGATACATGGATAGGCCAGGTTTGGTCTGATATGGGCCAAACGCAGGCAGGTGGGACTCGTGCTGCTGGGACATGTTGGCCGGTGTGGGCAAGTTGGACTGAAGGGCCTGTTTCCACACTGTATCACTCTATGACTATAAAGGGCCTGTCCCACTTGACGATTTTGTTAGGCAACTGCCGGCGACTGTCGTAGCAGGTCGCTGAAAAACCGGCGGTAACCAACGGCAACCTACGACAGCACCTACGTCAGGAGAAGTCAAGCTACGCTCATTGGCGTCAAACCCACTGTCGCCGAAAAATGTTCAACACGTTGAAAATTTAGCGGCGACCAGAAACACACTACGACTTTTTGCGCGACTGAGGAGACGACTCACGGCGACCGCCGGCGAACATGTGGCGACAAACTAGTCGCCTGTAGTTGCCTAAACCATCGCCTAAAGGGGCTGTCCCGCTTAGGTGACTTTTTAGGCGAGTGCAGGAGACTCTACGCTCCCCTCATGGTCGCCACATGTTCGCTGGTGGTCTCTTGTGAGTCGTCTTCATGGTCGCGAGGAGTTGCCGCATTCTGGGAGCCAGTCGCGGCCTCAGTATGGTCGCCGCAAATGTGTCAACATGTTGGAGAAAATCGATAAGCCTGTAGTCGTAGGCGCAGTTGTAGTGGGGTCGCCATGTCGTGGTAGGTAGTCGAGGTCATTTTAGTTCATCAGCTTGGCTGACCGGGCATTTTCATTGACTCATTGGGGGGATAAAAAACGTAAGTATGAGTTTTCAGAACCAAGGAAAACCGACCGGTAATGTTAAATGCCCGCCGAACCTCACAGCTGTGTATCTCTGGCTTATTAAAAGTTGTCTGGCTTCTTAAAAGTGTCCTCCACTCTTTCTCCCCCCCCCCTTCTCCCCCCTTCTCCCCCTTTCTCTCCTCCCCCCTCTCCGCTCTTTTAAAGGAACGTACTGTACATTGTGCTAGCCGTGTTAACCTTCCTGTACATCGCGGTGTGTGCCTGTATCACCTTGGCTTTGCACAGTGTGAATTTCAGACAGCGCTCCCCCGCTTTCCCTGGCCCCCGCCTTTGCGATGTGTGTGTGTGTGTGTGTGTGTGTGTGTGTGTGTGCGTGTGTGTGTGTGTTCTGCTCTGATGGTGGCCATTCCAGTTCGCAGTTTTTCAGGCAAGTGCGGCGAGCTTGAAGGTCGCAGGCAGTCCACTGAAAAATCGCCAAAGTGGGACAGGCCCATCGGGGCTCTCTGGCTCTCAAGGGCCTGTCCCACTGTACGAGGTAATTCAAGAGCTCTCCCAAGTTTAAAAAAAAATCAAACTCATGGTAAGCACGTAGAATGTACGTAGCGGGTACGTCGGAGCTCGGGGACGTCTCTTAGCGGCTCGTAACGCTAACGGCAGGTACTCGGTAAACACGGTAAGCTCGTGAAGACTCCTGAAGATTTTTCAACATGTTGAAAATTGTCCACGAGAGCCCCGAGTACCTACAAGCGGCCGTTACCGTAATTCTCCGAGTTTGAATCAGGGGAAACTCGGGAGAACTCTTGAATTAGTTCGTACAGCGGGACAGGCCCTTAACACTGAGTTATAGCTTTAATGTTTGTTTTAGATGAGCTTCATTACCGTTATAATTTAATATGGAAATACTGCAGTGAGTGCCTTCTTTCAAATCGCCAGGCTTTCATCGTGGCTTTCACGTCCGACATGATCCCACGCCTGGTGTACAAGTACGCCTACTCGGTAAATGATGAACTACCAATGAAAGGATACATAAACAACAGTCTCTCGATCGCCAGCACCTCCGACTTAAATATTTTGGAACCGTACAACGTCGACATCACAACTTGCAGGTAAGCACTGAAGAAATGTTCTCTTCAAATGCAGTCACAGTTTTACAGACCACAAGCGAGAAAACAGGCCCTTCGGCCCGCCAAGTCCGCGCTGACCAGCGATCACCCGGACACTAGTTCTATCCTACACGCAACTATGGACAATTTACAGAAGCCAATTAACCGACAAACCAGCGCGTCTTTGGAGTGTGGGAGGAAACCGGAGCACCCAGAGAAAACCCACGCGGTCACGGGGAGAACGTACCAACTCCGGACAGACAGCACCCGTGGTCGGGATCGAACCCGGGTCTCTGGTGCTGTGAGGCAGCAACTCTACCGCTGCGCCACCATGCCAATCATTTGGTAAAACAGACCATCAGCTGCTTAAAGTAAATGTGTTTTCTTAATATGAAGTCAGATATTTTAATTATTTTGTTTTTGGCGCTGTTGAACAGACATATAGAGGTAAAGTTCTGATACCTTCATTAAATTTTGGTGTTACTTATTGTGTGTTGGGAATGAATGTATTCAGACTCTGGGCATTTAGATGATTCATAATTGACTGATGTATGTTGCATCTACACTGAAACAACAAGCAAATAGGTGTAGGAACAAGGAGCTGCAGATGCTGCTCTACAAGAAAAAGACACAACCTGCTGGAGTAACTCAGAGTGTCACGCAGATTCCTTGGAGAATAGGTGACATTTTGCGTCAGGCCCGTTCTTCTGACCGTTTTTTAGTTTAGTTTAGAGATACAGCGAGGAAACAGGCCCTTCGGCCCACCGGGTCCGCGCCGACCAGCGATCCCCGCACATTAACATCATCCTACGCACACTAGGGGCAATTTACATGTATACCAAGCTAATTAACCTACAAACCTGCGCGTCTTTGGAGTGCGGGATAGAAACCGAAGATCTCGGAGGAAACCCACGCAGGTCACGGGGAGAACGTACAAACTCCGTACGGATAGCACCCGTAGTCGGGATCGAACCCTGGCCTCTGCCGCTGTGAGCGCTGTAAGGCAGCAACTCAACCACTGCGCCACCGTGCCGCTAGTATTCTTTGTTTTGCAAGACACGCTGAGCTATTCCAACATTTCAGTGTCCTTTGTATTAGTAAAAATATATTTTGGTAAACTTTGTCATTTATAACTTGATGTCCAATTCTTTTTCTACTTTGCACAAACGTTATCACTAATTCCTTTCTTTTAATGTTACAGGTATAAGGACTATCGCTACCCCTCTGGCCATAGCTTTGAATACAGACACACCATGCAATTCTGGCACATTCTGGCCGCAAAAATGGCCTTCATCATCATCATGGAGGTATGATGCTCAACTTTAAACTTCTATTTTTGAAATGCAAGTCTTTAGACTTTAGTGATACAGCGCGGAAACAGGCCGGCCCTTCGGCCCACCGAGTCTTCGCCGACCAGCGATCAGTCCCTGCACTGGCATCGGGGATAATTTACAATTTTACTGTAGCCAATTAGACTACAAAACCCGCACGTCTTTGGGATGTGGGAGGAAACCGGAGCACCCGGAGAAAACCCGCGCAGGTCACAGGGAGAACGTACGAACTCCATACAGACAGCACCCGTAGTTAGGATCGAACCCAGGTCTCTGGCGCTGTGAGGCAGTAACTCTACCGCTGCGCCACCGTTCCGCCCTACATTCCACCATTCTGTGCCCCATTCTCACTTTTTTTCTTCATCTGCAGTTTATTTTATACCAATTCTCTTTATTGATAATTTGTGTTGTCTAGGAAATTTGAAACTCTTTTCAGTGTGGAATCAGAAAGCCTGCGTCACTTGAGATTTTTAATCAAGCAGAGTACATGTTATTCAGGCTTCTATCCTATCCTCCAATATTCCTCCAGCGTAGTTTTAGTTTGGTTTATTGTCACGTGTAGCGAGATACAGTGAAAAGCTTTTGTTGCGTGCTAACCAGCCTGCAGAAAGAGATTACATGATTACAATCGAGAAGGGTCTCGACCCGAAACGTCACCTATTCCTTTTCTCCAGAGGTGCTGAGTTACTCCAACTATTTGTGTCTATCTTTCTTTAATTACACTGTGTTTCACTGAGCCGTTCACTGTGTACAGTCTGAGAGATTTCAAAGAGTGGAGCGATTGGAATGCCTGATCCACTTCTGTGACCAGGGGCCACAGTTTAAGAATAAGGCATAGGCCATTTAGAACTGAGATGAGGAAAAACCTTTTCTCACCCAGAGAGTTGCGAATTTGTGGAATTCTCTGCCTCAGAAGGCAGTGGATTCTCTGCCTCAGAAGACCGACTCACTGGATGCTTTCAAGGGAGAGTTAGATAGAGCTCTTAGATCTAGCGAAATCAAGGGATGTGGGTAGAAGGCAGGAACGGGGTACTGATTGTGGATGGTCAGCCATGATCACATTGAATGGCGGTGCAGGCTCAAAGGGCTGAATGGCCTACTCCTGCACCTATTGTCTGTCTATCTATGACCAGCACACAAAGAGTTGCCTGGCTTGGAAAGGTTCATTTTAACTTGCTAACTCGATCTTTTTTTCCTGCTCCAATCCAGCATGTTGTCTTTCTGGTGAAATTTTCCATCGCGGCTTTGATTCCCGACGTGCCGAGCGAGGTGAAGGCCCGGATCAAGCGGGAGAAGTATTTGACGCAGAAGATTCTTCACGAGTACGAGCTGAACAAACTGCGGGAGATACTGGCGGGCAAGGGGAACGTGGTGGTGGATAAGGAGGTGTCGGCACAAGCGGAGAAAGTGGGACTCTTGAGCGAGGAGCTCTAGTACATGCCGTCGCCTGATGTGGGGGGGAACCTTGAACGTTTCTGTTTATTTCAAATAAATTCAATTTATTTGATTTTTTCACAAGGAACAAGATGGGGAGGAGACATCAATTGCGTCTCCACTAATCACGTTATCATTGACAAAGCTACCGTCCGCAAACTGCATCCTTGGCAAGGACGCAGTTTCACTGTGACCGCCATACTGGGCTTTTGTCGAAAGCGACCCACCGACCGCTAACAGTTTCCATTATCTTCGTTATTTGCCTTTCCTCTGAGACAGAGGATGCTTTGAATGTGAATGGACCCCTTCCCGAATGTTGCCACTCCAGGTGCAATGAAGAGTTTGGGTCTAACCATCAGGAAGAAGGTGAAGTTATAGGACACCAAGAATAATTTGACCATGTATTGGATCATGATGCAAATCTTTGGATGTAATGTAATTTATCATCTGTTGAGATAATCACTTGATCTTGTTTTTTTTTTCTTTGTTTCTCTATTTAAACCATCTATCTTTCTGCTCCTTTTCTGTTTTGTCTTTTATTTTCTTCCTCCCATAACTTGCCTGCATAACTTTTTTCACTATGACTACTGAGCCATTCCTTTGCTCACCATGATAAAACGCAGCAGAAATCTTACAGGGGTTAGGTCAACTAAGATGGAAAATAACTGCTGTATTCTGGTGCCTAGTTTTCACTACTGATCTCCTGTGAGCCATCTTGCATCTAATTTATTGGGGCACAAATAGCTGCAAAATATTTTATTTTGTTTCAAATGCACACAGATCTTAACAACCCGTCTAATAATCTTTTTTGCACCCTCCGAACATTAGCACACGGGGGTTAATCAAAGTCTGCAAATCGCCAATGTTCATAAGTTTCTAAGTTCATAAATCATAAGAGCAGAATTAGGCCATTCAGCCCATCGAGTCTACTCCGCCATTCAGTCATAGCTGATCAATGAAATTGATCGTTTTGGTCAGAGTCTTCGTGACGCAGAGTGGAAACAGGCCCTTCGACCCAACTTGCCCACACTGGCCAACATGTCCCAGCTGCACGAGTCCCACCTGCCGCATTTGGCCCATATCCCACCAAACAAGTCCAATTGTTTCTTAAACATGGGGATAGGCCCTGCCTCAACTACGTCCTCTGGTAGAGGAACATCAAAGGTATTGCAAGTCTGCCCATTACTTGTACAAATACAAGAAGACTACTGAATTAAAAATAGTTCCCGAAGTGAAAGAGGTCCTGATCTTGTAGGGAATGTGATCATTTCTATGTGTCGGAAGGAACTGCAGATGCTGGTTTAAACCAAATATATGGACACAAAATGCTGGAGTAACTCAGCTGGACAGGCAGCATTCCTTCTCTCCAGAGATGCTGCCCGTCCCGCTGAGTTCCTGCAGCATTTTGTGTCTATCTTCAGGACCATTTCTATGTTGGAACCAAGGGATTAAATCCAGCAAGATGGCTTTTCTCGTTGCTTTCTCTAGCAATAATAATCATGGTTGACAAAGTAAGGTGGGCACACAGTTTCCAGATGCAGGTACCTGTCTTAAAGTTTCCAGTCCAGCAACACGCACTTCTACACACAATTTACTGCTTCCTGTGTGACTTGCACTGAATTTAATACAAATATGTCTTTATTTAGAATCAGGTATTAAACCAAATAAAAAAACCACAGTGCACAAAATAATTCTCAAACTGGCCGTGGGATCGCTAAATGCAACTAAAAAAAAATCAATTTTAAGGTGTTCAAGTTGTACTGAAGGAGACGGTGAGGATTGCAAAGAATTAAAAAATAGAAAATTGGTGCAAGAGGAGGCCATTCGGCCCTTCGAGCCATTCATTGTGATCATGGCTGATCGTCCCCAATCAATAACCCGTGCCTGCCTTCTCCCCATATCCGTTGATTCCACTAGCACCTAGAGCTCTATCTAACTCAAATTCTATTGAAGTTGAGGCTGAGGTGAAATAGCGATTTATTGATACGAGGTACAGTGAAATTAATTGTTTTGGATACAACCTGGTAAAATCACACAGCAGACTTCACTGTGGCAGTAGACAAGAGTCAAAGTTACAAGATGTTCACTGAACAATCCAATATTCTGCCTGCCGCCATACATCAATTTGTGCACCTCTATAAGATCACCCCACTCATCCTCCTGCGCTCCAAAGAATAAAGCACGAGATATATTGTGAGCAATTATGGCCACCATATCTGTGGAAGGATGTGCTGGCTCTGGAGAGGGTCCAGAGGAAGTTTACAAGAATGATCCCAAGAATGAGTGGGTTAACCTATGATGAGCGTTTGTCGGCACTGGGCCTGCACTCGCTGGAGTTTAGAAGAATGAGGGGGGACCTGATTGAAACTTACAGACTAGTGAAAGGCCTGGATAGAGTGGATGTGGAGAGGATGTTTCCACTAGTGGGAGAGTCCAGGACCAGAGGTCATAGCTTCAGAATTAAAGGATGTTATTTTAGGAAGAAGATGAGGAGGAATTTCTTTAGTCAGAGGGTGGTGAATCTGTGGAATTCTTTGCCATAGAATGCCTTGGAGGCCAAGTCTGGATATATTGAAGGCAGAGATAGATAGATTATTGATTAGTACGTGTGTCAGGGGTTATGGGAAGAAGGTAGACAAAAGTGCTGGAGAAACTCAGCGGGTGCGGCAGCATCTATGGAGCAAAGGAAATAGGCAACGTTTCAGGCCGAAACCCTTCTGGAGAATGGGGTTAGGTGGGAGAGATAGATCAGCCATGATTGAATGGCAGAGTAGACTCGATGGGCCGAATGGCCTAATTCTACTCCTATCACTTATAATCTTTAACTTTTACATTGACACTGCTTCCACTCATTTCCCATCCCACTTTCCCATCCACTTCACCCCACTCGATCAACAGCGTCCAGTTTGAGAACTATCTCTCTATGTCCTATAGTCCTGAAAGTGGAAGAAACTTGAATGCAGGCATGTGCAAATTAAGCAAACAAATGGAAGGCCAATCTAATGTGACTGGTTGCAGAATGTAGTTTTGGGGGCCGAAACAATGGTCACATCCTAGCTTTACCATTTGAAAGAGATTCCAAGATCTGGAAAAGAAGATTAGTGACAGTCTACCTAAAACGTTCAGTTTCTTGACTGAGAACTCAATAGTTTTGCTGCTTGTGACGATGCAATGCTTCCCCCCTAACAATTAATTATAAGGGTATCTTCCTTGATCATGTAGGCCGTCACATAAAATTGAGACTCGGAATGTTTTTCAGCTTCATGGAAGAAAGCCATTGAGTTGTGTCTATTAGGCACTTGGGTCTATTATGGGTGGGAGGTATATCCATCCTTGGTCATTCAATAGACAATAGGTGCAGGAGTAGGCCATTCGGCCCTTCGAGCAAGTACTGACGTTCAATGTGATCATGGCTGATCATCCCCAATCAGTACCCCGTTCCTGCCTTCTCCCCATATCCCCTGACTCTGCTATCTTTAAGCGCCCTATCTAGCTCTCTCTTGAAAGCATCCAGAGAACCGGCCTCCACCTCAAAAGTGAGGCAGAGAATCCCACCACTGCTCCTTTGAAGGCCGTAGAGGAGTCAGGCTTTGAGAGTAAAGTGTGTACCATTGAGACCAGCAACATTGGACAAATCTCCACCCTCAATGCCATGTTGACAAAAGGGCTGGATATTGGCGCTCATGTGAGTTATGATTCTCCAAATGAAGGTTTTGCTTTGGGAATCCCTGTGCCTGTATTACACCTCACAAATAGTGTTGAACTCAACATCGTCAAACGCAAAGGGAATGTTTTGAAGATCGACAAAGAATGTTTATTTTGTTTCTCCGGCACACCACTGGCCACAGGTTGGGTGTGTGTTGGATAATTCTTCACTGTCTAGTTTTCACCTCATCGGCTGCTGTTTTAGAAATCATAAGTTCATCAGAGATAGGAGCGGAATTCGCCCATTCGGCCCATCAAGTCCACTCCGCCATTCAATCATGGCTGATTTATCTCTCCCTCCTAACCCCATTCTGCTGCCTTCACCCCGTAACCCCTGACACCCGTACTAATCAAGAATCTATCTATCTCTGCCTTAAAAATATCCACTGACTTGACCTCCACATCCTCCTGTGGCAATGAAATCCTCAGATTCACCAGCCTCTGGCTAAGGAAATTCCTCCTCATCTCCTTCCTAAAAGAAAGTCCTTTAATTCTGAGTCTCTGACCTCTGGCCTTAGACTCTCCCACTAGTGGAAACATCCTCTCCACATCCACAACTTTAGTTGTACTGATTCACACGGTCTTTACCTCTGAAATCCAGAAGTTTCACAGTTCCCTTTTCCCAAAGACAAGGTGGACCTGGTTTCTGTATTCTGATGGGCACTCGTTCATTATTTTTGTCTAATTGATTAGCAGAGGTTTTGGGGAGGGAGGCAGTGGATTATGAATGTTCTAATTTGTAGATCATTCATACCAATTAAAACAGCATGAACTTGTCTTGTGAATTAGATGAGAAATACTGTGTTAGACATTTTCCAGGTGTACCTGTACAATAGCTAGAACATCCTAGGACTCGATGTTCTGGAGTAACTCAGCAGTTCAGGCAGCACACCAAGAGAACATGGATAGGTGATGTGATAGGTGATTACAAAGGCCACCTATCCACTTGCACCTCCTCCAACCTCATCCACTGTATCCGTTGTTCATGGTATGGACTAATATACATTCGCGGAACACCTTCGCTCAGCCCGCGTGACCCAACTTGATCTCCCAGTTGCCGGACACTTTACTTCTCCTTCCCATTCCCACACAGACCTTTCTGTCCTCGGTCGTCTCCATTGTCAGATTGAGCCTAAACGCAAATTGGAGGAACAGCATCTCATTATTTCAAATTGGAGGAACAGCATTTCAGCTTGCAGCCCAGTGGTATGAATATTGATTCACTCACTTCATGTAGCCCCGGCATTCCCTCTCCCTCTATCCCTACCCTACCCAAGTTGCACTCGCTTCACATTTTCACCCTACAAACATATAACAATGACCTGTTTCCTTTATCATCGCTGCTTTTTTGCATCTCTCTCATTCATTGTTCTTTATCTCTCCACATCATCGTTTTATCTCTTGTTTCCCTTATCCCTAACCAGTCTGAAGAAGGGTCTCGACCCAAAACGCTACCGATTCCTTCTCTCCAGAGATGCTGCCTGTCCCGCTGAGTTACTCCGGCTTTATGTGTCTACCATCACCTATCCAAGATCTCCAGGGACACTGCCTGACCTGTTGAGCTACTCTGGCACTTTGTGTCCTTTTGTGTTTTAACCATCATCTGCAGTTCCTCATTTCTAAAGCTCGAGCATCGCTATTAACTATGCTATTTTCTTTTTCAATTATTGCATGATGATGAACAAATGTCATTAGAAATGGGTCAACAATCTGTAGATCACTGCACACAAGATGTACAGAAGGATTCCACAATGTTTTCACAGTATGTGCTAATTCACTACAGGTTACTCCGAGAAAATGCTTGTGCATTTGTGTGAAGAGCTTTTTTGTTTTTTTTTAAAACATTTATAAATGCTTAAATTGAACACATTTTTTTGACTTTGTATCTTTAACAAATCTGAATGGAAATCAGCCAAGAAATAAAAATAACATTTTGAAGCATTTGCACTACAAAAATAACCGTATGAATGTTCGGAGATGGGATTGGGGATGATCAGCCATGATCACATTGAGTTGGGGTGCTGGCTCGAAGGGCCGAATGGCCTACTCCTGCACCTATTGTCTATTGTCTATTGAAATAATCTGTCACGATGCATTTAAATCACAAAGTTTCAAGCAATTGGATGTTGTGTTGATGGTGTTTTTAATTTCATATAATATTTGAAGAATTGCTGTAAATATTAAATGTCGCTATCTAATCTTGTAACAATTACTTGACTAAGTTGTAGTAGTGAAGTTGGCTGTAACTTAAATGGTTGAAGTGTTTTGTAAAAACAAATACAGGTGCCTTCAAAGGAAACCTCGTAAAATCTAAAAATATTAATTATGTACATTAAATATGACTGTTACTAGGGGGGAGGAATGATCTAGGGCAGCCAGTATTAATAGGATATTTTATACTCTCCTTACAGTGCCTTTGATGTCAATGCAAGCAAATGTGGGGAGATGGTCAGGATTCACACGCAGTTAGCATGGGCAACCAAAAACACATGATTCCCCTGCTCAATGCTTTTCCCACCTTGACGCAGCAGCTTCACTACAAGCCTCTTTGCGCACTGTAAACTCCAAAGTTTCAAAAGGTTTATCTGGTACATTCATCCCTTGTGAATCCGATTCTGGTTTCTAACAAAGATGAATGCAAAGTGCTGGAGTAACTCGGCAGGTCAGGCAGCATCACTGGAGAATGTGGATTGGCAACCAAAGTGTCTCCAATCCAAGTTCTAAAAACATAGAAACATAGAAAATGGGTGCAGGACTAGGCCATTTGTCCCTTCGAGCTAGCACCGCCATTCTATATGATCATGGCTGATCATCCAAAATCAGTACCCCGTTCCTGCCTTCTCCCCATATCCCCTTGATTTTGTTTGCCCTAAGAGCTCTATCGAACTCTCTCTTGAAAACATCCAGTGAATTGACCTCCACTGCCTTCCGTGGCAGAGAATTCCACACATTCACAATTCTCTGGGTGAAAATGTTTTTCCAGAGATGTCGCCTGACCTGATGAGTTACATTTTTGAGTCATTTTTTGGTATAAATCGGCATTTGCAGTTCCTTGTTGTTACACTTGGATTCTAAGAGTTGACCAAAATTACATTCAAGTATACAAGAACTGATAGACCTTTGTTACCACTACAGTAAGCCATATTTAATATATATATATGTATAAAATGCACTCAGTACATATATGGGACAGTATTATCCTACTTTGTGAAAGTTATTGAGTTGAAGAATCTCGCTTGGCACCAACAGATATTCTTGAGCAGTTTTGACTTCCAGATGAAATGGCTGGAAGAGAGGTGAAAATGTCAGTGTATTTCCTGACTCTGCTAAACTATCTGGTTATCTATGTATTTATGAATAAAATATTTTGTTCCAACTAAAGTAAATTGTGGAAATGTTAGTGTGCTACTTGGTAATACAATTTTTTTAATTATTTGTATTTTGTTTGTGGTGAACTATGTTGCCCATTTTTCAAGATTCCTCCTGGAAGATAAAATGACAACATTATTGCAGATATTCTACTGATGCTTTTTATAGCTGGTTTACACTATCTGCAGATTGCAAGACCATATTTGCCTTCTCAATTGCAGTCTTGTTTATTCAGAATAAATGTATAACACGCCTGCTCTGTACCCTACTTGAATGAAAACATATATCATAAAATGCCAAAGCAATGTATTGAACACTTTTTTATTGTGCGCTGCCTGTATTAGTTCGAGATACTTCCTGATAAAAACTCTGATTAATTGTTAAGAATAATTATTTTAGATTAATAAAGATGAATTGTTTTGTTATTGTAAACACAGAAAAAGGGGCTCCCGGTGAGATTACAGGTAACTCCTACTTTTAGACAATAGACAATAGGTGCAGGAGTTGACCATTCGGCCCGTCGAGCCAGCACCACCATTCAATGTGATCATGGCTGATCATCCCTAATCAGTACCCCCCCCCCCCCCCCCCCCCCCGTTCCTCCATATCTCTCCATATCCGCTGACTCCGCTATCTTTAAGAGCCCTATCTAGCTCTCTCTTGAAAGTAACCAGAGAACCGGCCACCACCGCCCTTTTGGGATGGCATCTAATTAAAAAAGGCAATGGTAAATGTTGGGTCTATATTCAATGAAATCTGAAGAAGGGTCTCGACCTGAAATGTCTCCTCTCCATGGTGTGCGGAGATGCTGCCTGACCTGCTGAGCTACTCCAGCACTTTGTGTCCTTGTAAGCTCACCCTCTGCCTTAACTGAGCGACTAAACGCTAATCTCAACGGGAGGCCCATCTTTGTTTGCGATATAAAACAATTAATCTTTACACTTTGCCTTTGGCGAACTTGGGGGAATCCCAACTTGTATAACCGCCAGAGAAGAATGGATGCCAGAGACAAAATGTCACTGTTTGTTTGCACATATGAAAAATAAAACTGCTATTGAGCCATCGAAGAGGAAATGTAGATGAAGGTTTACCATGAAAGACAGAGTGGTGGACAAACTCAGCGGGTAAGGCCGCATCTCTGGAAAGCATGGATGGGCAAACCTTACGGTCAGCACCCTTCTTCAGACTGATTATGGAAACGGGAGCACAAGTAAATGGGGTATTAGGGGGGTGCACCAGTAAATGGGGAATTAGGGGGGGGGGGGCAACATTAGATGGTGTATGTTATCTGGAGTTGGTGAAAGAGAGATGGAATTAATCTGAGGAGTGAGAGAGGGCTCGATGATCGGAAGGAGAGAGAGATGAACCTGTACTCGCTGGAGTTTAGAAGGATGAGGGGGTGACGTCATTGAAACATACCAACTAGTGAAAGGCTCGGATAGAGTGGATGTAGAAAGAATATTTCCACTAGTGGGCGAGTCTAGGATTAAAGGACGTTCCTTAAGGAAGGAGATGAGGAGGAATTTCTTCAGTCAGAGGGAGGTGAAACTTGTGAAATTCTTTGCCACGGAAGGCTGTGGAGGCCAAGCCAATGGATATTTTTATGGCAGAGATAGATAAATTCTTGATTAGTACGGGTGTCAGGGGTTACGGAGAGAAGGCAGGAGAATGGGGTTAGGAGGGAGAGATAGATCAGCCATGATTGAATGGCGGAGTAGACTTGATGGGCCGAATGGCCTAATTCTGCACCTATCACTTATGACCTTATGAATTTAGGAATTTACCTGCAGACATTAGTTGACAAAGCATCGTAATTTGTTGGGCTTGACCTTGTTTTTCAACAGATTGGTTTCAATCAATTGTGAGTTGTTGATTATTTTCTGTTTGCTCAAATATGAAGGTTACGTCCAGTGTATTTGTGAGAGTTCTTTACTCAGTGAGTAGAAATAAGATGAGCCTGCAGCCAATTCCATCCAAAATGGGAAATGCTGAAGATAAAAGCTTTGTGAATTCAGAAAGGTTCAAGGAGCAAATCAAAAATCTTCACTAAATGAGGGGAAAATGCATTTTAGTAGTTTATTGTGATGTAAGGAAGGAAGGGCATGGGGGTTAAGAAAGAATCAGTCAATCTAGCAAGATAGACACAAAACGCTGGAGTAACAGGCAGCATCACAGGAGAGAAGAAATCGGTGACGTTTTGTGTTGAGACCCTTCTTCAGACTCAACCCAAAACATCACCCATTCCTTCTCTCCAGAGATGCTGCCTGTCCCACTGAGTTACTCCAGGTTTTTGTGCCTATCTGCAGAAGAAGAATTCCTTTTTCTTCCCGCCCCTCCCCTCCCCACCCCCCCCCCACCCCCACAACAGTCTGAAGAAGGGTCTTGACCCGAAACGTTGCCTATTCCTTCACTCCATAGATGCTGCCTCACCCGCTGAGTTTCTCCAGCATTTTTGTCTACCTTCGATTTTCCAACATCTGCAGTTCCTTCTTAAACATTGCTCTACCTAAAGTAGGGAAAGTATATGTTCCATAAAGTACAGAAATGAAACCACTGGGAATGTGCAAAGATTTTATTTCTGTGTTAACGAGATGACACAAAGTTCTTTCAAGGGCCTTGAATGTCGGAAGAGTTGGCAGTGTAATTCACAATGTACGATTCAACCAAAAAGAGACATGACCAAAATTGAGGATTATAACATCACATAGAACTTTACTTAACGGTAGACAAAAATGCTGGAGAAACTCAGCGGGTGAGAGCTGGGAAGGGGGAGGGGAAGGAGGGAGAAAGCAAGGACTACCTGAAATTGGAGAAGTCAATGTTCCTGCCGCTGGGGTGTAAACTACCCAAGTGAAAAATTCGGTGCTGCTCCTCCAATTTACGGTGGGATTCACTCTGGCAATGGAGGACGCCCAGGACAGAAAGATCGGATTCGGAATGGGAGGGGGAGTTGAAGTGCTGAGACACTGGGAGATCAGGTTGGTTAGTACGAACCGAGCGGAGGGGTTGGGCAAAACGATCGCCAAGCCTGCGCTTGGTCTCACCGATGTAGATCAGCTGACACCTGGAACAGCAACTGCAGTTCCTTCTGAAATAGAACTTTACTTAGAACAGTACAGCTCAGAAACAGGCCTTTCGACCCACCATATCTGTGTCAAACATAATGCTAAGTTAAACTAATCCCCTCTACTTGAATGTGACCCATATCTCTTCATTCCCATGCTTATTCATGTGTTTATCTAGAAGCCTCTTAAATGTCCCTGTTGTATCTGCTCCCACCACCACCCTTGCTTGGTAGTGGGCCTGAAATCCACATATGTCTTTGGAATCAAGATGCCTGTTTGGATTGAATGGACTAGGTAGAGTGGATGTGGAGAGGATGTTTCCACTATTGGGAGAGTCTAGCATCAAAGGGCACAGCCTCAGAATTAAACAATGTACCTTTAGAATGGAGATGAAGAGGAATTCTTTAGCCAGAGGCTGGTGAATCTGTGGAATTCATTGCCACAGACAGCAGTGGAGGCCAAGTCATTGGTTATTTGTAAAGCGGTGATTGATAGGTTCTGGATCAGTAAGGGTGTCAAGGGTTCTAGAGAAAAGGCAGGAGAATGGGGTTGAGAAGGAAAAAATGGAACAGCCTTGATCAAATGGCAGAGCAGACTCGATGGACCAAATGGCCTCACTCTGTTCCTATGTCTCCTGGTCTTATCATTGGAATTGGTCGCCCTTGGTGCAAGTACCAGATGTTCTGGACTAGTCCACACCAATTTCTCATAGAGTCATACAGCACGGAAACAGGCCCTTCAGCCCATCTCGTCCATGCTGACGAAACTACCCCATCTAAGCTAGTCCCATTTGTCTGCGTTGTCTCATGTCCCTCTAGGCATTTCCTATCCACGTATCTGTCCAACGTAAACACCTTTCTGTTCACAATGTTTATTTCCTTTGTAAATGTTCAGATTTGAGTGGTTGTTTTTATGGATCATTATGGATGTTTGCCAAAGGGGAGATGGCGTGAGAGTGGACGAGTAGCTGTTTGGATAATGAAATGGACGGCATTGTCGGGTTACCTGGTGAGAGTATTAAACGCCTGAATGACTCCTGACTGTTTGCAGACTCATTGAGAGCTCCTGCGATCCAAAGCTCCTCGCTCACAGGAAGAGTAACGTTGGATTATGACTGACGCTAACGCGGAGGTGAGCACAGTGCAGTGTAAATGTGTGGATTTTAGCAAGATTAATGCATTTCTCGGACACGGAGTGCTGGAGTAACTCAGCGGGTCAGGCAGCATCTCTGGAGAACATGGATAGGTGACGTTTCACAGAGTGCTGGAGTAACTCAGCGGGTCAGGCAGCATCTGTGGGAAACATGGATAGGTGATGTTTCCAATCTAGACCCTTCTTAAGACTACTGTCTTAGCAGGCAGGAGAAGATGCAGGAGAATATGGTTGTGAGGGAAAAATAGATCAGCCATGATTGAATGGTAGGATAGACTTAATGGACTGAAGGGCCTAATTCTGCTCCTAGAAGTTAAGAAGCTATGAACTGTCAGTCTAGCAGTCTGAAGAAGGGTCTTGACCTGAAACATCACCTAGTTTGGTTTAGTTTGGTTTATTATCACCTGTACCAAGGTACAACGAACAGCTTTCTAGTTGCATGCTATCCAGTCAGTAGAAAGACTGAATATAATTGAGCCATTCACGGTGTATAGATACAGGATAAAGGGATTAACATATAGTGCCTGTTCATGTTCTCCAGAGATACTCGTTCTAACCCAGTAACACAGCTAACAATGGCCTGTTTCCTTTATCATCATTTCTTTTTTTGCATCTCTTTCATTCATTTGTTCCATATCTCTGTATAACACGTCTGTATATCTTGTTTCCCTTTCCCCTGACTCTCAGTCTGATAATGGCTCACAACCCGTAACGTCACCTATTCCCTTTCTCCAGAGATGCTGCCTGACCCGCTGAGTTAGTCCAGCTCCGTGTGAAACGTCACCTATCCATGTTCCCCACAGATGCTGCCTGACCCGCTGAGTTACTCCAGCACTCTGTGAAACGTCACCTATCCATGTTCTCCACAGACGGGCAGCATCTCTGGAGAAAAGGAATAGGTGACGTTTCGGGTCGAGACCCTTACGGGTCTCAAACCGAAACGTCACCTATCCCTTTTCTCCAGAGATGTTATGTGACCCGCTGAGTTACTCCAGCACTCTGTGAAACGTCACCTATCCATGTTCTCCACAGATGCTGCCTGACCCGCTGAGTTACTCCAGCACTCTGTGAAACGTCACCTATCCATGTTCTCCACAGATGCTGCCTGACCCGCTGAGTTACTCCAGCACCCTGTGAAACGTCACCTATCCATGTTCTCCACAGATGCTGCCTGACCTGCTGAGTTACTCCAGCACTCTGTGCCCCTTTGTGTATTAACCAGCATCTGCAGTTCTTTGTTTCTGCTACTTGGTGCCTTCTACCCCTTTCTCCGGTGACGAAGGTGAACAGTACTGTTTGAGACATGGTCTTTTTTTAGAAGAGATGAATGGCTCTCTTCACATTCACTCCCCAACTGGAAGAGGACAAACAGTTCTTCAACTGGAGGAAGGATTAGAGGCGTCAGGGGTTATGGGGAGAAGACAGGATTCTTATGGGGTTAGGAGGGAGAGATGGATCAGCCACGATTGAATGGCGGAGTAGACTTGATGGGCCGAATGGCCGAATTCTATTCCTATCACTTATGACCTTCTGATTAGTTGGTTCCTCTTATTGAGTCCACACACAAGATTAGAAGTTGCTCAGCCAGAGCTGAACACAGTTCTCGGCATCTGCACACAATGGTGTCTGCCTTGTCGCTTCTTGCGCGTCTTATGCGTGGTGGTGGTAAAACGGCTGCGACTGACGTGAACGCTCTTTCCTTGACCCCACTAGCTGTTGGTAACTTGCAATGACATACCGCTGAGGAGGCATGACTTTCTCAAAAGTTTATTTGTAGAAGTCAAGTGATTGAAACAGTCGTATTTTATCCTGGCAACAAAAAAATGTTGGTTTTGTTGTCATTTTCCTCTCACGAACGATGCCCTAACTCGGAGGTACTAGTGGCAGGGAGAGACTTGTGTCGTTTTCTGTGGAACGTTCGAGGTTGAGGTGTGATGTGATAGAAGTGTTTAAAATGATGAGAGGCGTAGATAGAACAGACAGGTAGACAAAATTGCTGGAGGAACTCAGCGGGTGCGGCAGCATCTATGGAGTGAAGGAAACAGGCAACGTTTCGTCCTGAAACCTTGCCTATTTCCTTCGCTCCACAGATGCTGCCGCACTCGCTGAGTTCCTCCAGCAATTTTGTCTACCTTCGATTCTCCAGCATCTGCAGTTCCTTCATGAACAATAGAACAGACAGATTCCCCCAGGATTTCAAATCTGATTCCCTAATACTAGAGGGAATAACTTTATACAGGAGTAAAGTAGATAGGAATTATGCAGGACAAGTTTTTCCCACAGTGGGTGGTGGGTGCCTGGAGCACACTGCAGAGGCTGGTGGTGGAGGAAGATATGAGAATGGTATTTAAAAGACTTTTGGATATGCAGTGAATGGGAGTGTTAGGTACTCCCCCCCCCCCCTCTGGTGAATGCCATGTACTTAACTCTTCTGTTTCTCTCCTGAGTGCAGGCCCCGTGGCTGGGAGTCAGGAATCAAGGGGTTAAGGGCTCCTGTACCCGATTGGCCAAGCTGCGTCAGGTGACGGGTGACTCATCGGAAGCTCAAATACCAGAAGCTCCCAGAATTCCCTCTCTCTTCGTCGACCCTGACTCAATTGCAGACAGTGGTCTGAGCTGCAGGAGGCCTGGCCACATGGCATAGAACCTTGTGTATTATTACCTACATTTGTCAATTAATATTGAATTGGGATGGATAAGGGCTGACCTGAGGGTTTTCGTGTATTTTGTTTCGGGGTTATTTCCATTTAGGCAGATTAGAGAGTCTAGTTCGACGGTCCATTGCGAGGCTGGCTGGAGCACTGTTATCTTTGTTTATTAGTTTATTCTTGTCCTTGACTGGGTTGTTTGAATCAGGTTTGGGTTTTAACTAAATAAAATACTATTTTCTTGAACTTGAGCCTGGTTTTTGACTATGTTACGCGGCTCTGATGTACCTGCATTCGGGAGTCGTAACAAATATGGGTTAAGTTTGCAGACCCTAGAGAAGAGTTTGGTTTTGGCATCATGTTCAGCAAGTTGTGTTGTGCGGAAGGTTGCTGTTATACTGATTTTTTTTTCTATGTCCTGTGAATTGATAGTAGGTCTAGGTATGCCCCATCTCCCATCAAGTCATAGAACACAGAACAGCATTGCTGCACTAGAATATGTCTCTAGGTAGCTGTGTAGACCGTACAATGAAGCTGAACATGAAGGTGGTCAAAAACCTCTTAAAGCAAGATTTCACGAAGGGTCACGAAGTGAAACGTCACCCATTCCTTCTCTCCAGAGATGCTGCTTGTCCCGCTGAGTTAAAGCCCTGTCCCACGGTACGAGTTCATTCCACGAGCTCTCCACGAGTTTGAGAAAAAATGAATCTAGTGGTAAGCACGGAGAATGAACGTAGCGGGTACGTCGGAGCTCGGGGACGTCTCTTAACGCTAACGGGAGGTACTCGGGAAGACTCGCTGATGGCAATAAGAGGAAGAGCTCATGAATCAGAGCTTTTTTCAAATGATGAAAAATGTCCACGAGAGCCCCGAGTACCGACGAGTGCCCATTACCGTAAATCTCCGAGTTCGAATCAGGGCAAACTCAGGAGAACTCTTGGAATGAACTCGTACCGTGGGACAGGGGTTTTACTACAGCATTTTGTGCCTAAGAATTTTATATGTTTCTATAAGATCCCCTCATCCTTCTAAATTCCAGGGAATACAAGCCCAGTCGACCCATTCTTTCATCATATGTCAGTCCCGCCAGCCCTGGAATTAACCTGGTGAACCTATGCTGCACTCCCTCAATAGCAAGAATGACTTCCTCAAATTAGGAGACCAAAATTGCACACGATACTCCAGGTGTGGTCTCACCAGGGCCCTGTACAACTGCAGTAGACCTCCTTGCTCCAATACTCAAATCCTCTCGCTATGAGGGCCAACATGCCATTTGTTTTCTTCACTGCCTGCTGTACCTGCATGTTTACTTTCAGCGACTGATGTACAAGCATACCTAGGTCTCGTTGCACCTCCCCTTTTTTCTAATCTGACACCAGTCAGATAATAATCTTCCACCAAAGTGGATAACCTCACATTTATCCACATTACACAGCATCTGCCATGCATCTGCCCACTCACCCAACCTAACCAAGTCACCCTGTAGCCTCATCGCATCCTCCTCACAGCTCACACTGCCCCCCAGCTTTGTGTCTTCCGCAAACTTGGAGATGTTACATTTAATTCCCCTGTCTAAATCTTTAATATATATTGTAAATAACTGGGGTCCCAGCACTGAGCCTTGCGGCACCCCACTAGTCACTGCCTGCCTTTCTGAAAAGGAATCGTTAATCCCTACTCTTTGCTTCCTGTCTGCCAACCAGTTCTCTATCCATGTCAATACCCTACCCCCCAATGCCATGTGCTCTAATTGTGCGCTCTAATCTCTTGTGTGGGACCTGGTCAAAGGCTTTTGGAAAGAACAATATATATTTGTGCTCTTCACCATGTGGTTCCTCCATTCATTGATCCGAATCTGAAGAAGAGTTTCGACCCGAAACATTCGCCCATTCCTTCCCTCCAGAGATGCTGCCTCACCCGCTGAGTCGCTCCAGCATTTTGTGTCTACCCTTGAATCCTGCGTACGTTTCGTTACACGTGACAATGACCTAAGCTCAACTCAATCCTCTCCTCTCTTCCAGGGGTTGAAGTCAATTTTCTGCACTCTGGATGCAGACCGGTTGCTGTTCTTCACCCAGATCTACCTGATCCCTGTGGCCTTCCTGCTGGTGTTGGTGATCGGGCTGTCGCTCAACTGCCTGGTTCTGTGGGTCACCTTCCACCACACCCGGCACTGGAACCGAAGCACCTTGTTCCTCTGCAACCTGACTCTGGCCGACACAACCTGGATCCTCACCCTACCCTTCCTCATCCACTACCACTTTGTGGGGCTGCAGTGGATATTTGGCAGCCTGGTCTGCCGGGTGGTCAGATGCCTCTACCACGCTTGCTTCTACTCCAGCATCTACTTTGTGACTTGCATCAGCCTGGACCGCTACCTGGCCATTGTCCATCCCTCGCGCTCCCTCCTGATGCTGAACAAGCGGCACTCCCTGTACATCTGCTCCACCATCTGGGTGCTGGCCACAATATTCAGCATCCCAGCCGCCCTCATGACCTTCACCGTCCCCTGCTCAAGCAACCAAACGGTCTGCACCCTCTACATCTTCTCCTACGACCCAGGCCAGGCTCTGCCCTACTCCGTCATCAGTACAGTGACTGGCTGCTTGCTGCCCTTCACCGCCATCTGCTTCTGCTACTGGAACTGCACCAAGGAGCTCAAGAGACACAACCTCCAATGCGAGCAGAAGAAGAAGAAGCTCTTCCGGTTGATGTACTCCGTCCTGATCATCTTTGGCCTCATGTACCTCCCTTACCACCTCATGAGAAACGCGAGCATCATGGCGCGAGCTCTGTGGGCCCGCCAGACTTGGCTGATCCACAACTCCGACGCTGGCTTCTTGATGGAGATGGCCTTCTGCAGCTTCAACACCTGTGTCAACCCTTTCTTCTATTTCATAACCAACGGCAACGCCAAGAATTCTCTGAGAAAAACCCTCTCCATTTGCTGCGGAGCGACCAAACAAGTGGTTCGGCTCAAAGTGGCAGCAATCCATCCAGTCTAGAGGGTTCGGTATTCGAGGCGATTTCCATCCACCTTATATCCCGCATTGTTCATTTGTCACCATGGAATCCAAGCCCTTTGCAAAAATTGCACGGTCCAACATGGTCAAAAGGATATTTGCACACTTTCTCCATGGTACTGTTGACTTACCTTGAAGCACTTAACGTTGCCAGCAAATATTTAACTTGCCTGACCCGCTGAGTTACACCAGCACTTTGTGTCCCTTTGTGTCTAATCGGCGCAAAGGGAACAGTGAAATTCTTACTTTCAGCGGCACGTAAGCACAATGCACGTAGATAACATACGAGACCAAAAAAAAGGTTCAATCAATTATTTTAGAAAAGCAATGTTGGTGCAAAATATATATGCCTGAAGTTCCTAGTGAAACCAAGACAGTTTGCAGTTTATGCGTAGGGAGGAACTGCAGACGCTGGTTGAAACCAAAGATAGACACAAAATGCTGGAGTAACTCAGCGGGACATCGGCATCTGGAGAGAAGGAATGGGTGGCGTTTCGGGTCGAGACCCTTCTTCAGACAGAGAAATATTCCCTTGTTTTCCCTCTCTCTCCACCCCTCCCCCATCCTAGTTCTCTGACCAGTCTGTCTCTCCTCCTGATTACATTTTATCTCTGTACGTTTCTTTGCCGCCTTCCCCGAGCTAACAACAATCTATTCTAAATTTTCCTTGAACTTGGTCCCCTTTGATGCCTCGTTTTCACTCCTTGCCCTTCCATATCTCTGTGTCTCCCTCTTCCCTGACTCTCAGCCTGGAGAAGGGTCTCGACCCGAAACGTCACCCTGTCCTTCTCTCCAGAGAAGCTGAGGTGACATTTTGTGTCAAGACCCTTCAGACAGTTTGTAGTTTAGGTGTTTGTAGTATTCAATTGGAGTATTGATGGTTATTGGGAAGACATTGTTCCTGGAGATTTTCTTTTTTTCCTTTCGGACCCCCAGGACACTCAGCTAAGAGCATCAAGGGAACGCCAAGAGGCAGGGGCTGGCAGTAGCTCGCCTTGTGACGGACTGCCAGCTCTGGGCAGTGGGCATGTACTATCGACCTGCACGGGAAGGTAGACGCTCCCGCCCCCACGAGTCTCGGGCAGATGGGGCTCGTCAGCCTGGGAAGGCGGTCCATCTAGGAGAGGGAAAACTCTGATTTAAAACCTCCACTGCCTTGTGGCCATATCCAGTCATGGAAAAGGCTCCAGGAGTAAACCTCAAGAAAATCCGGAGTCCCTAAGGCAGTTCGTCGTTGTCTACAACCTCGCTCTGGCAGCTCCTGCGACGGCGCTGGTGCCAAACTGTAACGGCCCTGCTGTTCCTTTGGATCGATCAGCGACGTGGAGAGGGGGGGACGTGCTGCATGGCCAACAGCCTGTCCTCCACATGACATCGCCCAGGCTTGCATCCGACCAAGTCATGACCAAGGGGGGCCTGCTGTGCCTGAACCTGGTTGCCATGTTTTTCGGACACCTGTTCCTTCTTCCCGATCGCAGGAGTGGAATGAGAGCGTGGCTAGGGTGGTGTGGGTCCTTGATGATGCTGGCTGTCGTTTTCCTACAGATCCCTTCGATGGTGGGGCAGTCAGTACCAGTGATGGATCGTGCAGTGCCCACCACATCTTGTAATCTCCTTCATTTCTGGGCATTCAAGTTGATTCGTTCCAGGTGAAGGAAGGAACCCTTTAAACTCAAAGGAACTTTAAGGGTCTCGTCCCGAAACGTCACCCATTCCTTCTATCCAGAAATGCTGACTCTGCACACACTGAACTTTTATCTTCCGTTCTGTATTATGTTTACATATTCTGTTGTGCTGCAGCAAGTAAGAATTTCATTATCCTATCTGGGACACATGACAATAAAACTCTCTTGACTCTTAACTGTCCCACTGAGTTACTCCAGCACTTTGTGCCTATCTTCGATGTAAACCGGCATCTGCAGTTCCTTTGTACACATTCAGTCTGTAATAAGTGTTGTATGACATGGATTGGTGTTTGCACTTTTGTTGTTTGGGTGAGAATTCCTAATAGTGAAAATATTCACGGTGGCGCAGCGTTGGAGTTGCTGCCTTAAAACGCGCCAGAGACCCCGGTTCGATCCTGTCCACGGGTGCTGTCTGTACCGGGTTTGTGCATTCGCCCTGTGACCTGCGTGGGTTTTTTTCCGAGATCTTCTGTTTCCTCCCACACTCCAAAGACATATAGGTGTGTAGGTTAATTGGCTTGGTATGAATGTAAAATTGTCCCTAGTGTGTGTAGGATAGTGTTAGCGTGTGAGGATCGCTGGTCGGCGTGGGCTCGGAGGGCCAAGGGGCCTGTTTCCACGCTGTATCTCTAAATTAAACTGAACAACTAACAACAAATGAACACAAATGAACTCCCTTTAAAGAGATCAGCGGTGCTCATTTGTTTTTCTCAGAAAAAATATTAGTCGCCCAATGTCCTTCAAATCGACCACGTTTTGGTAGCCAGGCAAGATATCATTTATCCATGTAGAACATACCCGTAGACACAAAGTGCTGGAGTAACGCAGCGGGACAGGCAGCATCTCTGGAGAGAGGGAATGGGTGACGTTTTGGGTCGAGACCCTTCTTCAGAATGTCTACGGTTTATAGCAGCATCTGCGGTTCCTTCCTAACTAGAATGTCCTCCAGTGATGCTGCCTGACCCGCTGAGTTACTCCAGCACTCTCTGTCCTTTTTTCTACATCAGTAGCTCGTTCCCTCAGAGCTCCATGTCATCTGAGGCAGAGGGGATGAGAAGATAGAGTCACAACAAACATCCCTGACCTAAAGTGATTGAAAGTCTGTTTTCTGTGACCAGAACATATCTCGTTTCACTTATCCCTAACCAATCCGAAGAAGGGTCTCGACCCAAAACGTCACCCATTCCTTGAGATGCTGCCGGTCCCTTTGAGCTACTCCAACTTTTTGTCTTTCCCTCACCTTCTCCCTCTCTCTCTCTGTCCTGCCCCTCCCTCTCTACCCCCCCCCCCCCCCCCCTCTCTAGGGAGTGGTGAGTATAGGGACCTATAGATGAGTGGTGGAATATTGCGTTCGGGGCCCAGCCCTCCCATGTGACCACACTACCTCTCAATCTCTACCCCCCACCCCCTCCCTCTCTACCCCCTCCCTCTCTCTACCCCTCTCCTTCTCCCTCTCTAGCCGCGCCTGTCAAATTGGGGGCTATGCGTGAGTAGATAGGGCGGGAGATGAGGGGGGAAAGGAGCGAGTGAATAATATTAATATAATATCAAGGGGGGGGTGACAGTATGTGTTTGTGTTAGGGGGTGGTTAGTGTGTGTGACGCCGCAGGCCACACCCCCCCCCCCCCCCCCACCCCGCGTTGATGGGACGGGACCCAACAGGCCCCACTTGGTCTAGTATACCTCTAAAAGTCTTTGTCAGTTAATTACTCTTAGATCTTCTTCCAAACGCATTCAAACTGGTCACTGACTCTAATCATATCAAATTTAATTAACTTTTTGTAATTAAGTTATGAAGGAAATTGGATTAAAGAGGTGTTTGAATAGTTGGCCTGCAACCTGCCTCTGGATTGCCACTGGCCTGCTACTCATTCATTTGGAACCTGTCATTTCTAATAATACCTGACTCGACCTGATTCTATTAATCAGGTTTTGAGCCGATTAATAGAATCTCACATAAGCCATTTATTTCTCTCTTGTCGTAGACAATTTAATATTTAATAAACTGTGGGTAATAATTCATTATAATCCTGAGTCTCAACCCAAAACCTCAAGTCTGAAGTAAGTAAGTAAGTTTATTGGCCAAGTATTCACATACAAGGAATTTGCCTTGGTGCTCCACCCACAAGTAACAACATGACTTGCAGTGACAGTGAAGAAGGGTCCCAACCTGAAATGTCACCCATCCATTTTCTCCAGAGATGCTGTCTGACCAGCTAAGTTACTCCAGCATTTTGTGCCTGTCTTTGGTAAAAACCAGCATCTGCAGTTCATTTTCATTACATTTTATTTCATTATACTCTTTTCCAGATTAGTGTAGACTTCTTGTGTCCTCCGTGTTGCAAGCCTTTGTTAAAATAAAATTGTGTTTTGTCATCAATAATCTGCTTGGCACGCTTCTCAATCAACATGGACCTTTGGACAGATATTTTGGCATCATTGCATACATTCCTTTGAACATGTGTCCACGGTTACATGCGCCAGGGGTCTTGTGACAAAGTACTGATTTTGGTTTCCCTCGTAAGTGAGAGGAGCAGAATTAGGCCATTCAGCCCATCGAGTCTACTCCGCCATTCAATCATAGACAATAGACAATAGGTGCAGGAGGAGGCCATTTGGCCCTTCGAGCCAGCACCGCCATTCAATGTGATCATGGATGATCATCCCCAATCAGTACCCCGTTCCTGCCTTCTCCTCATATCCCCTGACTCCGCTATCTTTAAGAGCCCTATCTAGCTCTCTCTTGAAAGTATCCAGAGAACCGGCCTCCACCGCCCTCTGAGGCAGAGAATTCCACAGATTCACAACTCTCTGTGAGAAAAAGTGTTTCCTCGTGTCCGTTCTAAATGGCTTACTCCTTATTCTTAAACTGTGGCCCCTGGTTCTGGACTCCCCCAACATCGGGATCAGATAGATCATGGCTGATCTATCTCTCCCTCCATAACCCCTGACACCCATTCTAACCCAGAATCTGTCAATCTCTGCCTTTAAAATACCCATTGACTTGGCCTCCACAGCTGTCTGTGGCGATGAATTCCACAGATTCGCCACCCGTAGGCTAAAGAAATTCCTCCCAATCTCCTTTCTAAAGGTACGTCCTTTTACTCTAAGGTTAAGGCATCTGGTCGGAGATTCTCCCCCTTGTGGAAACATCCTCCCCACATCCACTCTATCCAGGCCTCAACAAATGTAAAGGTATAGTCATCTGTAATCAAGGTATTATTTAGTTTAGCTTAGAAATACAGTGTAGAAACAGGCCCTTTGGCCCACTGGGTCCGCGTCGACCAGCGATCCCCGCGCATTAATGCCCCTGTCCCACTTAGAAAACCTGAACGGAAACGTCTGGAGACTTTGCGCCCCACCCAAGGTTTCCGTGTGGTTCCCGGAGGTTTTTGTCAGTCTCCCTAATGGTCGAAAGTGGTTTCCGCTTCTTCGATGTTCCTGCGATTATTTCAAAAAAACCTCCGGGAACCTGACAAAATCCTCCGGGAACCGCACGGAAACCTTGGGTGGGAGCGGAAAATACTGCAAAAAGTTGTAAACACTGCCCAGTCCACATCGGCTCTGACCTCCCTACCATCGAGGGGATCTATCACAGTCGCTGCATCATCAAGGACCGACACCATCCTGTGGCTTACCCCTTATTCAGGTAGAAGGTACAGGAGCCTGAAATCTGCAACATCCAGGTTCAGGAACAGCTACTTCCCCACAGCCATCAGGCTATTAAGCTCCACTCAAACAAAAATCTGAACTTTAATAGTACATTGCACTTTATCTCCTAATTTATGTGTGTGTGTATTTGTATATGTATATATATATATATATATATATATATATATATATATATATATATATATATATATATATGTGTGTGTGTGTGTGTGTGTGTGTGTGTGTGTATATATATATATGTATATATATATGTGTGTATATATATATGTATATATATATATGTGTATATATATATGTTTATTTATCTGTACTTATCTGTATATTGCTATCACTTCGTTCTGTCACAAAACTGCATTTCGTTGTACCAATACTTGTATATGTACAATGACATTAAAGTTGAATTGAATAATTGAATATATATATATATATATATATATATATTGGTTATATGGACACACTGATCTGTTCTGTATTTATTTATGCCTAGAATATTCTGTTGTGCTGATGCAAAGCAAGAATAGCAAGAATGTCATTGTCCTGTCTGGGACACACGACAATAAACTCTTTTGAACTTGAACTATACCTGGTTAATAAAGTATTATTGTGACTGTGATTCTCCCCATAACCTCTGACACCCGTACCAATCAAGAATCTATCTATCTCTGCCTTAGAAATATCCACTGACTTGGTCTCCACAGCCATCCGTGGCAAATAATTCCACAGATTCACCCCCCTCTGACGACATGTTGGTCGAAGTGGGCAAGTTGGGCCGAAGGGCCCGTTTGACTGATTATGAAAATATGTTGATTATAGATTAGTTATGTGGGGGGGGATTCACTTGCAATCTAATCCAAAGAATTTTATTTCCTAATGCACCAACAGAACAGAGGTGTGCATGGACATACCGTCTGGAAGAGGCGCACTTAACACAAACTAACTGGGAAATTGGACTTTAGGGTGAAAAATCAGGATGGAAATAGATAAGGCCACAGAGCGCTGGAATAACCAGTAGCACAGGCAGCATCTCTGGAGGACATGGATAGGTGACATTTCAGTTCAGGATCCAGTACTTTGTGTTGACCTGGTGAGTTGTATTTTTTCCAAAGATAAACTTTATTCAGAATTTTTTTAAATACACAAAACAAAAAATACTGCAGCACTTTGTGTCTTCTGAAGAAGGGTCCTGACCCGAAACGTCACCTATCCAGGGATTCTGCCTGTTTAACTGAGTTAGTCCAGCACTTTGTGTCTTTCCTTGGTAAAGCAGCATCTGCAGTTCCTTATCCAAGGAGATAACTCCAAAGTGCAGAAAGTTTCAGAGACACAGCACTGGGTGGGCCCAGTGGTACAGCGGTAGAGTTGCTGCCTCGCAGCGCCAGAGACCCGGGTTTGATCCTCACTACGGGTGACAATAGACAATAAGTGCTGGAGTAGCTAAGCCAGCTCTTCAATGTGATCATGGCTAATCAGTGCCTTCTCCCCATATCCCCTGACTCCACTATCTTTAAGAGCCCTATCTAGCTGTCTCGTGAAAGTATCCAGAGAACCGGCCTCCACCGCCCCCTGGGGCTGGGAATTCCACAGACTCACAACTCTCTGTGAGAAAAAGTGTTTCCTCGTCTCAATTCTAAATGGAGATTCTGATCTCTATTTAGAATCTCCATTCTAAATGGGTGCTGTCTTTATGGGGTTTGTACGTTCCCCCTGTGACCTGCGTGGGTTTTCTCCGGGTGCTCAGGTTTCCTCTCACACTCCAAAGACATGCAGGTTTGTAGGTTAATTGCCTTTGGTAAAAATTGTAAATCGTCCCCAGTGTGTGTAGGACAGAGCTGGAGTACGGGGTGATCGCTGGGCGGCACGGACTCGGCGGGCCGAAGGGCCTGTTTCTACACTTTATCTCTAAAGTATAAAGACCCACTGAGTTACTCCAGCACTTTGTGTCTTTCATTGGTAAACCATTTCATCTGCAGTTCCTTGTTTCTGCAAAGGAAATTAACCTACATCCAGCGAGTTTGGACTTGAGTTTATGATTTTATGATTTTTTTTTAAAATCATAATCTTTATTCAGGATTAAAGATATCTGACTGTTCAAAATTCCTCCCACATTCCCCTCGGTTATACACACATTCATTAGCGTTATATGTGGTAGTGTTTGGACTTTTCTCCACAGATGCTGCCTGACCAGCTGAGTTACTCCAGCACTTTGTTACTTTCCTTGGTAAAGCAACATCTGCAGTTCCTTGTTTCTTACAAGGAAATAACTCCAAAATTCAGAGTTTGGACTTTTCAGCAGTTACTCCAGCACTCGGTGTCTTTTTTATATTAAAGCAGAGTCTGCAGTTCCTTATTTCCTACATAAAAATAACTCCAAAGTCCAGAGTTTGAACTTTTCAGCAGTTACTCCAGCACTTTGTCTTATTTTAAATTATTAAAGCAGCGCCTACAGTTCGTTATTTCCTTCAAGAAAATAACTCCTAAGCCCAAAGTTTGGACTTTTCGCCAGAGATCCGCTGAGTTACTCCAGCACTTTTTGTAAACCAGCATCTGCAGTTCCTTATTTCTAAACACTTTTTTTTTTGTAAAGACGTGAAGGAAGGTTGACTATCGGTGCCAATCATTGCAATAAGTTACAGACTTTTATGCTGACATTAAAGGGCGAGGATATTTTATTTTAATGCAAGATTATTTTTCAAAGCGATTTAAGGAGGATTCCCTGCAGAAATGTCCGAGTCAGGATGTGACGTTAGCCGGGGGTGTAGAGACAGGCGAATAGGAGGAATAGGGAGGGCCGGCCGGCCGGGGAAGTGTGAGTGTGAGTGAGTGTGAGTAATGGGGACGGCGCGGTCGCTGCCCTGGACGCTGCTTCTCAGCGCGGCGCTTCTCGCCAGCACTCGCTGCCTAGTTCAGCAGCAACCTCCAGCCACAGGTAAGTCTGTTACACCCTGAAACCTGGCAGCATCGCAGGTAAACCCCCTCCCACTTGCCTCTTCCGTCTCTGTCTGTCTCTGTCTGTCTGTCTCTCTCTCTGCCTGTCTGTCCCTGAGTCTGCCCCCCTGTCTCTCTCTCTCTGTCTCTCTCTACGTGTCTGTCTGTCTCTCTCTCTCTGTCTCTCTCTCTCTCTGTCTCTCTCTCTCTCTGTCTCTCTCTCTCTGTCTGTCCCTCTATCTGTCCTCTGTCTCTCTCTCTGTCTGTCTGTCTCTCTCTCTCTATGTGTCTGTCTGTCTGTGTGTGTGTCTCTCTCTCTGTCTGTCCCTCTCTCTGTGTCTGTCTCTCTCTCTCTGTGTCTCTCTCTCTCTCTGTGTCTGTCTCTCTCTCTGTGTCTGTCTCTCTCTCTCTGTCTGTCTCTCTCTCTGTGTCTGTCTCTCTCTCTGTGTCTGTCTCTCTCTCTCTGTGTCTGTCTCTCTCTCTGTGTCTGTCTCTCTCTCTCTCTGTCTGTCTCTCTCTCTCTGTCTCTCTCTCTCTCTCTCTCTCTCTCTCTCTGTCTGTCTCTCTCTCTCTCTCTCTCTCTCTCTCTGTCTGTCTCTCTCTCTCTCTCTCTCTCTCTCTCTCTCTATCACTCATTCCTACAACTCCTCCCAGGATGTGTAATAAGATTGGACACACAGCCAGCTGGAGAAACTCATCCCCGCGGGGCAGCAGCGTCTCCGGAGAGAGGGAATTGCCTGGGTGGAAGTCTCGTGCCCCTTTCTTCTTCTTTACATTCACCCCAGAAGTTAATGCACAAACTTTAAACTTGTATCTTTAGCCCCCGGTAAACTAACGTGGGCGACGGCAAAACGTTGTAAAACAACCTCTTGATGTTTGGAGGTTGGACTTTCTGTTTCCTGACGCGCCCGGCGCTGACATTCACGGGGCTGTGACTTATCGAGTCGCACACAACTCGGAAACCAACCCTTCGGCCCTACTCGCCCATGTTAACCAAGACACACAATCTTGTGGGGGAGGGAGGGGGGGGTTAAAAGGGAGAGGGAGGTTGTGAGGAGAGAAGGATTGGAGGAATACAGAGAGGGAGCAAAGGAGGGGAGGGGGATTGATAGATAGGGAGGGATAGAGAGGATCTAGAGAGGGAGAGGTGGTGGAGGCGGTGTAAGGGAGGGGGTAGGAGGGTTTGGGGAGGGAGGAATGGAAGGGTTAGTTGGGCAGGGAGGGTTAGGTCGAGCGGGGTTAGGAGGGGGTACAGGAGTGAGCTGGGGGCGGTTTAGAAGACTTTTGGAGAGGGGGAGAATGGGAGGGGTGCTGTTGGAAGAGGGTTGGGGAGGGATAGGCTGGAGGACGTTCAGCAGAGTTAGAGGAGGGGCGTGGGATTAGAAGGGAGGTCCAGAGGGGTGGGGGGGGGGGGGGGTTAAGGGGAGGGTTATAGGAAGGAAGGAGTGAGCGAGCTAGAGGTGAGGGTTAAGAGGGAGATTTGGGGGGGGGAGGAGTGGGTTAGTGGTGATGTTAGAATGGAGGGGGTAAGGGCAGGGGATGGGTGGGCTAGTTCGCCATCAGGAGTTGGGTGGAACTTGTGTGACCGATGGTCGGCATGAACTGAGTGGGCCGAAAGGCCTGACTCCATGCTGTGGAAGTAAAACTAAAACTTGCCTGGGGTTGAAGGTCGGTGGGGAAAATGGTGCACTTAAGCGACATTGATAACGTGTTTGTCTCTAATTCTCTCGCTGTAGGTCACATTAAAGTCCCGCTCTTGGAGCACGTGTCTGTCTATTTGGGGCCCAATGAACATAAACGAGTTGTCATTACTAACATCACTCGCCTCGCGGCCTCTGTGGTTGCCCAGGTATATTCCCACGTGCAAAACGTGACGGTTTCTCTCTCCAGGGTAAGTCCATCGATGAACATTGTAAGTAAGTACGTTTATTGGCCAAGTATTCACATACAAGGAATTTGCCTTGGTGCTCCGCCCACAAGTAACAACATGACATACAGTGACAGTTACGAATGACTCAGAAAACACTAAACATTAATAATAAAAAATTAATGATAAAACACCATTGATCAAGCATGTGAACCAGCAAAATACCAGATCAAAGGAGGCTACAGATTTTTGGCTGTTGAGTAGAGCAGCTACTCATGGATTAAAAACTGTTGTGTGCAGTTTTGGCCCCCTAATTTGTGGAAGGACATTCTTGCTCTTCAGGGAATGCAGCGTAGGTTTACAAGGTTAATTCCCGGGAAGGTGGGACTGTCATATGCTGAGAGAATGGAGCGGCTGGGCTTGTATACTCTGGAGTTTAGAAGGATGAGAGGGGATTTCGTTGAAACATATAAGATTATTAAGGGTTTGGACACTCTAGAGGCAGGAAACATGTTCCCGATGTTGGGGGAGTCCAGAACTGCGGCCACAGTTTAAGAATAAGGGGTAAGCCATTTAGAACGGAGATGAGAAAACACTTTTTCTCACAGTGAGTTGTGAGTCTGTGGAATTCTCTGCCTCAGAGGGCGGTGGGGGCCGGTTCTCTGGATACTTTCAAGAGAGAGCTAGATAGGGCTCTTAAAGATAGCGGAGTCAGGGGATATGGGGAGAAGGCAGGAACGGGGTACTGATTGGGGATGATCAGCCATGATCACATTGAATGACTGTGCTGGCTTGAAGGGCTGAATGGCCTACTCCTGCACCTATTGTCCATTAAAAGGCTGTGCTAACCTATTTTAAATTGGCTCCTTCATCTTTACTTTAAAGATACAGAAGGCAAACAGGCCCTTCTGCCCACTGAGTCCATGCCAACCAGCCAACAGAGTCTACGCCAACCAGCGATCACCCGTACACCAGCACTATCCCACATACACTAGGGACAATTTACAATTCTGCAGAAGCCAATTAATCTGCAAACCTGCACCTCTTTAGAGTGCGTGAGGAAACCGGAGCACCCGGAGAAAACCAACGCAGTCACAGGGAGAACGTACAGACTCCCTACAGACAGTCAAGGTTAAACCTGGGTCTCTGCCCCCCCCCCCCCCAAAGATGTCGCCCACCCTCTCTCTCACTTTTCATTTTTGCACCTATTTCGTTTGTCCAACAATCTTAAAAAAAAAACCCTTGCTTTTATCCACCTATCACTCACCCGGTTTTGTCCTGCCACCCAGCTCTCTCCCAGCTTTCTCCCCGCCACTGCTCCCAGTCCAAAGAAGGGTCCCGACCTGAAACGTCACCTATCCATGTTCTCCAGGGATGCTGACTGACCCGTTGATTACCTGTGGCAGGAAGGTGTTGTGGTTGCTAGGTGCTCAGTAAAGTGGGCAGATTTGTGGAGAGCTAAACAATGCGGGTGACCTTACATCTGGCACGATATTGATGGGCTGAATGTCCTCCTTTTCTAGCAAACAAGGCGCAGCGGTAGAGTCGCTGCCTTCCAGCGGCAGAGACCCGGGTTCGATCCTGACTACGGGCGCTGCCTGTACGGAGTTTGTACGTTCCCCCCGTGACCTGCGTGGGTTTTCTCCGGGATCTTCGGTTTCCTCCCATGCTCCAAAGACGTGCAGGTCTGTAGGTTAATTGTCCCTAGTGTGTGTAGGATAGCGAGAATGTGCGGGGATCGCTGGTCGGCGCGGAATCGGTGGGTCGGAGGCCCTGTTTCCGCGCTGTATCTCTAAAAACAGTTTTTTCCTTATGCACAAAATTGTGCAGTTTTGAAAGGTAATCTGATATATGTACATTCTTCCTGTGTGGGTTTTCTCCGGGATCTCTGGTTTCCTCCTAAACTCCAAAGACATGCAGCTTTGTAGGTTAACTGGCTTGATGTCATTGTAAATTACCCCTAGTGTATGTAGGACATTGAAAGTGTGCGGGGATCGCTGGTTGGTGCGAACTCAGTGGGCTGAAGGGCCTGTTTCCTCGCTGTATCTCTAAACTAAAGTAAACTCAATATAAAAGGGAATATGAGTGTGATTGGATCAACTGCGGTACTAAGCCATTAGGTAATTCGAAGTTGCTTTATTTAGCCTAGTTTATTACCACGTGTACTGAGGTACGGTGAAAAGCTTTTGCTACGTGCTAACCAGCCAGCGGAAAGATTATTACCATGTGTGCACTGCACAGTCTAATGTTTTTTTTTCTGCAACGGTCATACATGCACGAGTCACCATATTTTGGTGCCATTTCCAAAAAATCCAAAGTCCGGTCCATGCACTCGATACTTTGGAGCTGCTCCAGATCCAGGCGAGACCCGGGCTGCTGCAGGGTCTCCTCCATCTCTCTCAACCGGCTCGGCCCACCGACCCACGTCCCTCTCCCCTCCTCGACCGGCCTCGAGGGAGCTGGAGGCAACACCCCGGTCACTCTTGACTCCTGAACTGAGCAGCCCAGCTGTGTTGGAGACAAGAAATAGAGAAAGTCTCCCAAACGAAAATGGAACTTGGTTACATGTAGGAAGGAACTGCAGATGCTGGTTTAAAACGAAGATAGACACAAAAAGCTGGAGTAACTCACAAATTCACAAATTACAGTAGAATTAGCCCATTTGGCCCATCGAGTCTACTCCACCATTCAATCATGGCTGATCTCTGCGTCCTAATTCCATTTTCCTGCCTTCTCCCCATAACACTTGACACCCGTTCTAATCAAGAATCTATCCATCTCTGCCTTAAATATATCCACTGACTTGGCCTCCACAGCCCTCTGTGGCAATGAGTTCCACAGATTCACCACCCTCTGACTAAAGAAGTTCCTCCTCACCTCCTTTCTAAAAGAGCGCCCTTTAATTCTGAGGCTGTGACCTCTGGTCCTAGACTCTCCCACCAGTGGAAACGTCCTCTCCTCATCCACTCTATCCAGGCCTTTCACTATTCTGTAAGTTTCAATGAGGTCCCCCCCCCCCTCAACCTCCTAAACTCCAGGCCCAGTGTGGTCAAGCGCTAACCCACTATATTCCTGGAATCATTCTTGTAAACCTCCTCTGGACCCTCTCCAGAGCCGGCACACATACCCTTCCTCGGATATGGGGCCCAAATTAGCTCACAGTACTCCAAATGTGGCTTTACCAGCGAGTCAGTCAGCATCTCTGGAGAAAAGGAATAGGTGACCGTTTCGGATTGAGAACCTTCTCCAGATACAAAACGTCACCTGTTCATTTTCTCCAGAGATGCTGCCTGACCCTCTGAGTTAACTCCAGCTTTTTGGGTCTATCACGGAATTTGGTTATTCTGCTTTTAAAAGAAAACTGCCCTGATCTTTTTAGAGAACTGAGTGAAGTCTAAGACAGTGGATATATTTAAAGGCAGAGATAGATAGATTCATGATTAGTACGGGTGTCGGGGGGTTATGGGGAGAAGGCAGGAGAATGCAGTTAGGATGGAGAGATAAATTGGCCATGATTGAACGGCGGAGTAGACTTGCGGGGCCAAATGGCCTAATTCTGTTTCTATCACGGATGTGCTTATGAAACCTGGTTAGTTTAAGCTTTTTTCCAATCGCACAAACCTTTCGGTAACTTATAGGCACACTTGAAATGTTGTTGGTGCATTTTAAGGAAGTTGACTCATTTCTTGGGGTACTTCAGTATTTTTCTGTAGACTCGTCTTACACAAGCTCCAGTGCTGGTGTGGTTCTGATCTTGAACCCAGACGCTGCCAAGGCAACTTTCTACATCAAAGCTGGTGAGGACGAGGTGTTGGCGACTGTGTTTGCTTTGCCCTACGCAGCTCAAGGTAACTCAACTCTGGTGCAGCTCTCTTGCATTCATTTAATACACATGATAGAAGATGTTTGTGTACGGCACAGAAAATAATAACGTGCATTTGGCAGAAGAACGAAGGGGTCTCCGTGTTAAAAGCACAAATCGCTAATTGCAGAATGCCGACTAACAAGTCGTATGTTTCCGAACAAACGTTTAGTTTATTAATTATTTTGTGTAGGAAAGAACTGTGCGGGGATCGCTGGTTGGTGCGAACTAGTGGGCCGAAGGGCCTGTATCCACGCTGTATCTCTAAACTAAAGTAAACTATATATAAGGGAATATGAGTGTGATTGAATCGACTGTGGCACTAACCCATTAGGCAATTCTGGTTTAAATCGAAGGTAGACACAAAATGCTGGAGTAACTCAGCGGGTCAGGCAGCATCTCTGGAGAAGGAATGGGTGATGTTTTGGGTCGAGTTCTTCAGACAGTTTAGGTTATTATTGTCACATGTACCGAACTACAATGAAAAGCTTCTGTTTGCGTGCTAGAAGCGAGTTCGGTATTCCGTCTGCGCATGCCCAGGTCATAGGTCACATGCGAAAATCACCCGGCAGACACGGACCTGCGTCTCATCCGCAGCCAGGATCGATCCCGTGTCTCCGGCACCACAATCGCTGCCGAACTGCCACTGGACCATCCCTGTCCCCTCCCGAGTGCCCCCCTCGCCCGTCCTGGGGCGGCCAGAGACGTCGGGAGTCAGACAGGAGCGGCGCCCTCCGGCCCAAAGCCAGCGCAGACAAGCAGCGCTAAATCCAGCTCAACTCTGCCTGTTAACCTACAGCCCTGCCTAGACTTACGGGAACGGCGGCCCAGGCTTGCAGGCCAGTGCGGAGAAGCAGCGCTAACTCCACGGCTCCGGGCTGGTGTCCAGTCAGTCCAGGCAGGGCTGTAGGTTAATCCGGCGAGACAGGCAGAGTTGAGCTGCATTTAGCGCTGCTTCTCCGTGCTGGCTGTGGGCCAGGGGGCGCTGCTCCCGACGTCTCTGGCCGCCCCTGGATGGGGGAGGGGGGCCCTCGAGAGGGGATGGGGATGGTTTGGCAGCGATTGTGGTGCCGGAGACCCGGGATCGATCCTGGCTGGGGATGAGGCGCAGGTCTGTGTCCATGCCGCGACATGGCTGCCGAGTGATTTTATTGTTTGTGAACTTTGACAAATCCCATGATTCCTTGCGTTTTTTGAAATACCGAACTCGCTTATTCCCGAGTGAAGCTGATCCAAAGAAAAATTGGTTGGATACACATCTCGTGGTGCAGCAGTAGAATTGGTACAGTTTCTGAACCCAGCTTTGATCCCGACCATGGGTGCTGTCTGTACGGAGTTTGTACCTTTTCCCCGTGACTCGCGTGGGTTTTCTCTTAGATCTTCGGTTTCCTCCCGCATTCCAAAGACGTGCAGGTGTGTAGGTCAATTGGCTCGGTTGGCTATTGTTGGTAAATCCTATTGATATAGGAATAAACTGTCACTAGTGTGTGTGTGTGTGTGTAGGATGGTGTTTGAGCAGAAAGGGGTGGTGATGGGAAGATGTGGCCAGTAGTGAGGATCCCGTTGGAGGTGGTGAAAATGTTGGAGGATTTACAGAAATGTCAATGTGGGAATGGGGGGTTGGGGGGAAATAGTTAACTTGTTTGGCGACCAGTAGATCATGTAGGTTTAGGCAGATTGAGCTGTGGTGAAACGATTGCCAAGCCTGCTCTTGGTCTCGCCCATATAGAGTAGGTATGTTATAATACCTACCTTGAGCAGCGCTGCAGTTCTGCCGCTCCCCGTGTGAGCGACTTTGGCGCCTTTCAGAGGGGGGCGGATTTAAAGTGCCGTTTTTCCCCAGACAGTCCAAATCGATCAATCTCGGGCGATTTTGTCGCTAAAGAGAAATCGCTCCGACATTTGTTACATGAAGCTATTTTTACTACGCTAGGTCATTTATTGACTAGAGTAGTTTAAAAATCATCTTCTAACGCCCCTAACGCCGACAGCGGAACGGACCTAATGTAGGCGATAAAAGAAGGTACACAGTTTATTTTTACATAAAAACGTGCTTCTTAGGAAGCATTTAATCAAATTTTCATCATGCGAAAAGGAGACAAAAAAAATGTATGAACCGGCTGTATTTTTCCTGCTGACGGTGGGTTAAATTCACCGCAAACCGCAACGTTCCAATCCACCGCGTTCCACTAAACCCACTCGCGTTGATTTAAATGGCCACTAAATTACAGGAATTAAACACTAAATTCCTTCCATTTGGCCTATAAATTCATGAAAATTAGATTTAAAAATCATGTTATATTGTGGATTATTGTGTGAATGTTATTTGGACACTTAGGCAATTTAAAAATGTTTATCTTTTCTTAAGAAATGGATAGATGTTTGGATCTAGTAATTGAATTTTGTAATTAGCTACAGTTAGGTAACTAACTAATTATATGCTTTAATTTCAGGTTATCCAAGTAAGATTGTTTCATATTTGTTTCAGAATGCTTCAATCTATAATAACTGAAAATTTCATTGAGTTCTCTTAATTTTTAAGAAAGTTATGGGCTTTTAACTGTCCTCGATCACAGCTTTTGAGTTAAGTCAATGGAAAGTCAATGGGAAACAAGATGCTAATTTCCGAGTATGAAAATGGCCATAACCTTTTTAATACTGAAGATTTGAAAGTGAATTAGGTGTCAAATTAAACTTCTTTTTATGCTTTATCTGATGGGATAAATTGCAGGCTTGATTTTTAAAATCTCAAAATGTTGTAACATTGCTATATAGAGGAGTCCACACCTGGTTCTATGAAGAGAATAGCTGTTGAACTGAATGATTCCTTGCGTGCTTTCTCCAATACTCTCAGATCCAGTGCCAGGTGCCTGCAACCTCGAGTTTATCTTGGACAATGACCCTAACTTGCACTTGACGTACAATGTGTATGAAACCGCTGTATCATTTGCACCGGCGAACCTGGGCACAGATAGGTAAGTCGGTCATCGACTAACGTGAGTAGGAAGAGTCAAGTCAAGAGAGTTTTATTGTCATGTGTCCCGGATAGGACAATGAAATTCTTGCTTGCTGCAGCACAACAGAATATGTAAACATAGTACAGAACAGGAGATAAAAGTTCAGTGTGGCTATATACCATAGACCATATATGTACACAATAAATAAACAGATAAAGTGCAATAGGCAGTTATTGTTCAGAGTTTGTTTGTTGGCGAGTTTAATAGCCTGATGTCTGTGGGGAAGTAGCTGTTCCTGAACCTGAATGTTGCAGATTTCAAGCTTCTGTACCTTCTTCCGGATGGCAACGGAGAGATGAGTGTGTGGCCGGGATGGTGTGGGTCCTTGATGATGTTGGCAGCCTTTTTGAGGCAGCGACTGCGATTGATCCCTTCGATGGTGGGGAGGTCAGAGCCGATGATGGACTGGGCAGTGGTCACAACTTTCTGCATTCTTTTCAGCTCCTGGGCGCTCAAGTTGCCGAACCAGGCCACGATGCAGCCAGTCACCTCTCTACTGTGCACCTGTAGAAGTTCGAGAGAGTCCTCCTTGACAGACCGACTCTCCGTAATCTTCTCGGGAAGTAGAGGCGCTGATGTGCCTTCTTCATAACTGCATCAGTGTGCTGGGATCAGGAAAGATGTTTGGAAATATGCACGCCCAGGAATTTGAAGTTCTTGACCATTTCCACCATTGTCCCGTTGATATAAACGGGATTGTGGGTCCGACATCCTATAGGAACTGCAGAAACTGCTTTATACCAGAAAATAGACACAAAATTCTGGAGTAACCTGCTGAATTACTCCAGCATGTTGTGTCTATGAGCAATTAACATGACCTGTTGTCATCGGCTACCAGTGATATTGTTTGCTTTTGCAGAAGAAATATTAATGATGAATAACATTTTATTTCAGACATTCAGAATAGAACTTTGCTTTCTCAAAGGCTGTGCTGAAGGTATAATGTTCATCAGATAAGCACAAGAAATTGCAACAAGTTTATTTGAAACATTAACTCTATGTTTCCAAGTGTCCTATGACATATGTTTCCTTTGCAAATTTAATTCTCACTCCAGTGAAAGGGTATTGGGAGAAGGCAGGAACGGGTTACTGGTTGTGGAAGATGATCCATGATCACATTGAATGGCGGTGCTGGTTCGAAGGGCCGAATGGCCTAATTCTGCACCTATTGTCTATTGTATTGGTAAAGAGATTGTATTATCATGGTTTCGTATCATAATCGTAATCGTAAAAATCCTCCTCTCCTACCTCTTCCTCCCGCTAGCTTCACTATTCGCACCTGCACCACGGTGGTGCGGCGGTAGAGTTGTTGCCTCACAGCGCCAGAGACCCGGGTTCGATCCCGACCATGGGTGCTTGTCTGTACGGCATTTGTACATTCTCCTCGTGACCTGTGCGGGTTTTCTCCGAGCCCTTTGGTTTCCTCCCATGTTCCAAAGACGTACAGGTTTGCAGGTTAATTGGCTTTGGTTGAAAAAAAAGTAAAATTGTCCCTAGTGTGTGTAGGATAGAGTTAGTGTGTGGCGATCGCTGGTTGGCACGGACTTGATGGGCTGAAGGGCCTGCTTCCGTGCTGTATCTCGAAAAAACAAGTTTGGCCCCATGCAGTTTAGCGATACAGCGCGGAAACAGGCCCTTCGGCCCACCGGGTCTGTGCCAACCAGTGATCTCCGCATTTTAACACTATCCTGCACACGCTAAGGGCAATTTTTACATTTACACCAAGCCAGTTTCCCTGCAAACCTGCACGTCTTTGGAGTGTGGGAGGAAACCGAAGATCTCGGAGCAAACGCACGCAGGTCACGGGGAGAACGTACAAACTCGGTGCAGACAGCACCCGTAGCCGGGATCGAACCCGGGTCTCCGACGCTGCAAGCGCTGTAAGGCAGCAACTCTACCGCTGTGCCATCGTGACCGCCCTGTGTTCTATGAACCCCATATGAAACCTATATGTTCAATGAAGTGTACAGACTTCCTGTGCTTGTACTTTTGTTTAGAGGGACCGTTCCCCCTGCCTGTGATGTTGGGACTGATGGGCACACAAGGTGGAGGTTGACCTATGAGCTTTACCAATATTTTCTACCAGAGAATGACCTCAGTGATAAAAGTCTGTCGGATGGGATGAGCAAAATGTCATCTGCACAAAGCATAATGGCGAACGGAATGAAGGTAATGATGTATATTGTTAACATGGAATGACATAAGCCTTGGGTGGACCTGTTCGCCATTAAAATACCAAGGGAGAATTTTTCCTCCTTTAGTCAAGTCAAGTCACTTTTATTTCTATAGCTCATTGAAAAAAACAACTCTCGTTGGCCAAAGTGCTTTACATTGGTGGAGGTAGTAATGTTATACAACAGTGGTTCATATATTAAATACAAACATCGCCTCATGCATATAGCCCTCGATCAGAGGATGTCAAGAAAGGCTTGGGAGTAGAGATGAGTTTTAAGTCACGATACAATACTTTAGATACAATATTTCAAGCAACATATACTTCAATCTAACGTACCTCACAACTTGTGTAGGAAGGAACTGCAGTTGCTGGTTTAAAGCAAAGATAGACACAAACAGCTGGAGTAACTCAGCGGGACAGGCAGCATCTATGGGTGACGTCTCGGTTCGAGACCCTTCTACAGATGTACATTACAACTTGGCTGAAATTGGATAAAATGATTTCAATAAGACATAAAAGGTAGACAAAAATGCCGGAGAAACTCAGCGGGTGAAGCAGCATCCATGGAGAGACGGAGGTTTTGGTTTGTGACCCTTCTTCAGACTATTCAGAAGGGTCTCGACCCGAAACGTCACCTATTCCTTTCCTCCATAGATGCTGCCTCACTCGCTAAGTTTCTCCAGCATTTTTGTTGACCTCTGATTTTTCCAGCATCTGCAGTTCTTTCTTAAATAGCAATAAGACATAGGACACTCAACCCATCCCACTTAGATTCTCGACTACCTTAGATCTGCAAGGAAAGACTTAAAAGTGCTTGAGGAACTCAGTGCGTCAGGCAGCATCTCTGAAGGTGGACAGGCGATGTTTTGGGTTCCAGAGGAAGAACGGCCACTCTCGACATCGCCTACCCACGTTCTCCGCAGATGCTGCTTGACCCACTGAGTTACTCCAGCACTCAGTTTTTTTTGTAAACTTTAGTTCTTTAATGAAGCCAGAGAGCTTGGAGTATTACAGACGGGTGCAGTCGGTACTCAAAAAAAGGCAAGAGTTACAGATCGAGGCCACATGGTGGCGCAGCGGTAGAGTTGCTGCCTCACAGCACCAGAGACCCGGGTTCGATCCTGTCCTCGGGTGCTGTCTGTACAGAGTTTGTACGTTCTCCCTGTGACTGCGTGGGTTTTCTCGTAGGAAGGAACTGCAGAAGCTAGTTTACACTGAAGATAGACACAAAATGCTGGAGTGACAGGGACAGGAAGTATCTCTGGAGAGAAGGAATGGGTGACGTTTCAGGTCGAGACCCTTCTGCAGACATGGGTAGGACCGGTTTCGGGGGATATGGGCCAAACGCAGGCAGGAGGGGCTAGAGCAGATGGGGCACGATGCTCGGTGTGGGCAAGTTGGGCCAAAGGGCATGATTCCACATTGTATGTTTCCATGACTATTTTAGAATTACAACTGACATAAAGGAATGAATGAGCATTTCTCTGGCTCCTAATACAATTGAGGTCCATTGAGAATATGTGTTGATCTTGCAATTGATATCCTTTTAGACTAAGTGTATGTTTTCTTTCCGCTGTAGATCACTACGATACCATCATCTCAGAAGACCAAGCTCTATGGAAACTCGTATGTTGGCATAGGAGTGATATACAATGTTATTGTTAGAGACCCTTTAATGAAGACCTCTGCAGCTTATGCGCCTGTGTCCACTTACACCTGTGAACTGTCCACCAAAAGATATGAATGCAAGCAGTCGGGTATGCAAAACAAATTTCCTTCAACAATTAACTTCAATTCACTTCTGACTTAAAATATTTCCAATTTGTATGAAAACCGTAATTGAAACTGAGAATTGGTGCGAGAATTTGTGGACAGATAGTCTGTCCATCCATCTTAAAGACATAGGAACAGAATTAGGTCGTTCAGCCCACCAAGTCTGCTCCACAGTAAAAAAAGGACTGTGTGCACCCCACATGGGGGGCCCGGTGGTGCAGCGGTAGAGTTGCTGCCTCACAGCGCCAGAGACCCGGGTTCGATCCCGACTACGGGTGCTGTCTGTGCGGAGTTTGTACGTCCTCCCCGCGACCTGGGTGGGTTCTGTCTGAGATCTTCGGTTTCCTCTCACACTCCAAAGACATACAGGCTTGTAGGTTAATTGGCTTGGTATAAATGTAAATTCTCCCTAGTGTGTACAGGGTAGTGTTAACGTGAGGGGATCACTGGTCAGTGCAGACTCTGAGGGCTGAAGGGCCTGTTTCGGCACTATATCTCTAAAACAAAAAACAACTACATTAAGTGCAATAAACAGTAGCTTTAAGTGTAAGATTCAGACTGTTGTATTTCTTTCTGCCTGGGTTTCACACAGAGTTGAGTTTGCGGAATTTTCTGCCTCAGAAGGCGGTGGAGGCCGGTTCTCTGAACACTTTCAAGAGAGAGCTAGATAGGGCTCTTAAAGATAGCGGAGTCAGGGGATATGGGGAGAAGGCAGGAACGGGGTACTGATTGTGGATGATCAGCCATGATCACATTGAGTAGCGGTGCTGGCTCGAAGGACCGAATGGCCTACTCCTGCACCTATTGTCTATTGTTTAATGTATCTTGGAGCATATTCTAGCTGTTCCACATCGATTACAACCTTCATTAATTTGCAAAGTAGACGGACCTTAGAAGGGCCTGTTTCCACGCTGTGGGATTATGCCTATACGACTTCATGATAAGAAGGATCCCAACCCGAAAACATCACCAATCCATGTGTGGATACAAGTTGCTGGAGTAATTCAGTGGGTCAGGCAAACGTGCATCACCAGAGAACATGGGTAGGCGATGTTTTAGATCGGGACCCTTCTTCAGACTATCCTATCCACGATCTCGAGAGATGCTGCCTGACCTACTGAGTTATGTCAGCCTAGCCTCCGAATTAAAGGACGTTCCATGCGGAAGGACTTTTTTTTTTTGGTCAGAGGGTGGTGAATCTGTGGAATTCAATGCCAGAGAAGGCTGTGGAGGCCAAGTCGATGGATATATTTAAGGCAGAGCTAGATAGATTCTTGATTAGTACAGGTGTCCGGGGTTATGGGGAGAAGGCAGGAGAATAGGGTTAGGAGGGAGAGATAGATAACCATATAACTATATAACAGTTACAGCACGGAAACAGGCCCTCTCGGCCCTTCCAGTCCGTGCCGACCATTTGTTTTCCCCTAGTCCCATCTACCTGCTCTCAGACCATACCCCTCCATTCCCTTCACGTCCATATACCTATCGATCAGCCATGATTGAATGGCAGGGTAGACTTCAATGGACGAATAGCCTAATTCTGCTCCTATCACATGAATACTTAGTGTTGTTTTTGTAAACCAGTATCTGCAGTTCCTTGCTGCTATTGTTTAATTTTTTCTTCTGCAGATGGAAATTTCATCTACGTCCAGGTTCTGTGCACTGTGATTGGCATCTATGGTTTATTGCTCTGCTTGGCTGGCCATCGGCTCTTTGAAGCAGGTAAAGTCTTACAAAATGAAATCCCATTACAAATATTTTATTATCATGTGTATAAACCAGAGGGCACAGCCTCCGAATAAGCGGAGGTACCTTCAGAATGTAGACGATGAAGAATTTCTCTAGTTTAGCCAGAGGGCGGTGAATCTGTGGGATTCATTGCCACTGGCGGCTGTGGAGGCCAAGTCATTGGGTACTTGTAAAGCAGAGATTGATACGTTCTTGGTTAGTAAGGGTGTCGGGGGAGAAGGCAGGGGAATGGAGTTGAGAGGGAAGAATAGATCTGCTGTGATTGGTGTAGCAGACTCGATGGGCCGAATGGACTGATTCTGCTCCTATGTCTTACGAACATGATCATCCTGTAGCCTCTTGATAATCTCATCCTCTTCCCTGTATAAAATACCCGTAGGTGGTAAATTGGGATGGGTTTTGGGATGTTTTTCCTTGTACAACACACAAGGAACCAGACAGTTAATGTTACTAGTGATGACTTGTGCATGGCAATCCCTGTGTTACACTCGTTTGAGTTCTGGAAATTCACCCTTGCAGAATTCAAGTATCCCCCAAAAGTATGAGACGCAGAATAAAATTCACTCTCAGAATTTGTGGGGGTGGGGGGGGGGGTGGGGAATAGAGGAACCAAATCAACAAATACCGTGAAGATCGATGGGTAGATGCACAGAATCTCTCGCCCAGAGTGGGGAATCGAGGACCAGAGGACATGGGTTCAAGGTGAAGGAGAAAAGATTTAATAGGAATCTGAGGGGTAACTTTTTCACACAAAAGGGTGGTGGGTGTATGGAAAGTGCTGCCAGAGGAGGGGGTTGAGGCAGGGACATGTACATGGATCGAACGTGTTTGCTGCGATTATGGACCAAGCGCAGGCAGGTTGGACTAGCGTAGCTGGGACATGTAGGCCGGTGTAGGCAAGTTCGGCCGAGGGGCCGGTTTCCGCACTACATCTGACACAAAAAGCTGGAGTAACTCAGCGGGGCAGGCAGCATCTTTGGAGGGAAGGAATGGGTGACGTTTCGGGTCGAGACCTTCTTCAGACCCGAAACCTCGCCCATACCTTCTCACCAGAGATGCTGCCTGTCCTGCTGAGTTACTCCAGTATTTTGTGTCCATTTTCGGTTTAAACCAGCACCTGCAGTTCATTCCTGCGCATTTCGACAACAATTACTTTTTTAAACTTGTTCTTTGAGAAATGCGAAGGTGGCGTGGGTTGTCTTTCAGAAAGCAGCGATTCTGGGATGTTTTCGGTGAACACAACTATCCCACACCCTCCCCTCTCCAGTAACACGGGGGTCACCTGTATAACCAATCAGACTTTTTTTGGAAAATAAATAAATGTAAGCCGATAACTAAGATGGGCAAGTTCTGGAAATGCACACACTTTGATTAGTATCTGAACACTTGAAAATAACTCACGAAATACACGCAAAGTCTATCTGGCAAGGTCCTATGACTGAGTATATATTGTTACACTGCTTCTGTTAAATTGATTCAATGTAGAAACCAGGAACTACAGATGCTGACTTACCAAAACTAAACGACACAGTGCTGGAGTAACTCAGCGGGTCAGGCAGCATCTGTGGAGAACATGGATAGGTGACGTTTCACAGAGTGCTGGAGTAACTCAGCGGGTCAGGCAGCATCTGTGGAGAACATGGATAGGTGACGTTTCACAGAGTGCTGGAGTAACTCAGCGGGTCAGGCAGCATCTGTGGAGAACTTGGATAGGTGACGTTTCACAGAGTGCTGGAGTAAACCGAAGGTCTCGGGTAAATTCACACGGGTCAGGGGGAGAACATTTACGGCCTATTAGAACTCCCGAAGGTCTATTCACACAGACAACTCCTATAGCACCCTGTAGTCGGGATCGAACCCGGGTCTCTGACGCTGTAAGGCAGCAACTCTACCGCTGCGCCACCCTGCCGCCCGCAATGGCGTTCCACCCTGTCTCCATCTCCACCCTTAACAATCAGTCTGAAGGGTCCTGACCCAAAAAGTCACCTTTCCGTGTTCTCAAGTGATGCTGCCTCACCCGCTGAGTTACTCCAGCACTGCCCATGTCCCTGATCACTGCTAATGTTGCAATTGCCATTTGTATTGTTTCATTGCATTGTGTGGATCTCAAGATTATGATTGTTCTCGGTGGGTGAGTTTGAATCTCTAGACCAGGTTATCTTGATTGTTCCATTTTATTTTGTAGAATTCCTCTTCTTTGGATTCTTGATCTTTGGATTCATGAGCTTTGTGTTGGTCACACGTTACTCTGCACTTGACTTCATCAGTAAGTGTTGATTAAAGAAAATAACATAGAACAAAGCCTTTAGTTTAATAATTACTTGTCCAACAATTGTACCATTTCAAGGTTACATCAATTTGTTTGGAGTGATACAGTGTGGAAACAGGCCCTTTGGCCCAACTTGCCCACACCGGCCAACATGTCCCAGCTACATTAATCCCACTTGCCTGTGTTTGGCCCATTATCCCTCTAAACCTGTCCTATCAATGTACCTGTTCGAGTAGTTGAAAATGTTATAATAGTACCTTCCTCAACTACCTCCTCCAGTAGCTCATTCCATACACCCACCATCCTTTGTGTGAAAAAATTACCCCTCAGATCGACAATAGGTGCAGGTGTAGGCCATTCGGCCCTTCCGAGCAGCTATTAAATCTTTTCCCCTTCACCTTAAATTTATGTCCTTTGGTCTTCGAATTCTCCGACTCTGAACAAATGACTCTGTGCGTGTATCTGATCTATTTCTCTCATGATTTTCTACACCTCTATAAGATCACTCCTCATCCTCCTGCGCTCCAAGGAGTAGAGTCCCAGCCTGCTCAACATCTCCCTGTAGCTCGGACCCTTGAGTCCTGTCTTCAGAAGGAGCTTTTGTAATTTCAGATGGTTCCAGCAGTAAGATTAAAATTGCTTTGTCTGTCATTGGATGTTACTGTGATACTTTAAAAAAAAGTTTTATTATTTGATTTCAAGGTAATTATGTGCGTGCCTTTTTTGAAATGTGCTGAAAATAGTAATAACCTGAAGCTGCTGAAAGTAATGCTAATATTAAGTATTTTTATTCAGTAAATGATTATTTCATGATCTGCAAATTTTCTCTGCATAATGTTATGGAAATTTGTACCTCGTCTTATAAGGAGATCGTACGTTTTACAGAGACTATCCAACCCAGACAGCACAGAAGCAGGCCCTTTGGCCCAACTAATCCATGCCAGCCAAGATGCCACATCTTGGCTTGTCCCATTTGGCCACATTGACACACGCACGCACCTGCATGGCCACCCACATTCCAAAGTCGTGTAGGATAATTGGTTTCTGTAAATTGTCCCTCGTGTGTGTGTGTGTGTAGGATAGAACGAGTGCACTGGTTATGACCTGGTGGGCCGGGGGACCGGCTTCCACGCTGTATCTCCAATCTAAACTACATGAAAACGTTGGGCACCCTGAAGAGGTACTGTATTGTTTTACAGGACGCTTTGCCATTTTGGTAGGCGGAGGGTTGTTTGGCGGTTTGCTCCTGTCCCTGGTGAGGTGGAGGTTCGACCTTCCTCTCGTCTCTGTGGCCATTGTGGGATTGGTGCTGGGATTCTTGGTGGCAGCAATCATCTTCTTCACTCCACTTGGTAAGTCGAAGGCTACTGATCAATACAGCTATTGGATTGGTTCAATTAACCCCGTCCATTCTCACGCGTGGCCTGGTGATCCTTCCACTTTGGAAGTACGAAGCACTCGAGGGGCCAATACTTCTGGATTGTCTGTAGTCAGAGATACTTTGTCTCTGCCTCTGACTTTTTCTTTGCTTGGCCGTGGTCAGTTACTGTAAATGTTCAATGGTTCTTTATTCAATTCAGTTTAATGTCACGTGTACCGAGGTTCAGTGAAAAGCTTTTGTTGCGTGCCTTTTTTGTCAGCGGAAAGACAATACATGATTACTGTCACATACACACAGCACAGTGGAAATTCTTTTGCATAACCCACGAGTGCACAGTCACCATATGGTGGCCCCGTTTACAAAGAATAGTCCAAAGTCCGATCCACACGCTGGAGGTACTGGAGCGCCCCCCGAAACCAGTTATGCACAGGTAACGCGGTCACGGGGAGAACACACAAACTCCGTAGACAGCACCCGTAGTCGGGATTGAACCGGGGTCTCTGGTGCTGTGAGGCAGCAACTCTACCGCTCGCCGCACTGCTTGATAACTTACTTGGTCTATTTATCCCAAACAGCAAACTTCAGTTTATTCCACAATGACCTCAACTTCGGGATGGTATACGCCTTCATAACGCTGGTGATCCCCACAGTTCTGCTTCCGTTTCCTAAAACCGTAAGTATGACTTTCTAGACTTTCAGAAAGCCTTTGCTAAGGTCCCACACGGGAGACTGGTGACTAAAATTAGAGCACAGATATTGGGGGTAGAGTGTTGACGTGGATAGAAAATTGGTGGTGGCAGACCGGAAGCAAAGAGTAGGAGTGAATGGGTCCTTTTCAGAATGGCAGGCAGTGGCGAGTGGAGTGCCACAAGGCTCGGTGTTGGGGCCGCAACTGTTTAACTTTTATTAATAATTTTGAAGAGGGAATTAGGAGCAACACTTGCAAGTTTGCGGATGACACAAAGCTGGGTGGCAGTGTGAACTGTGAAGAGGATGTTAGGAGGTTGCGGGGTGACCTGGACAGGTTGAGTGAGTGGGCAGATGCGTGGCAATTGCAGTATAATGTAGATGGCAATGTTACAAAATTTTGAGATTTTAAAAATCAAGTCTGCAATTTATCCCATCAGATAAAGCTTAAAAAGGAATTCACTTTCATATCTTCAGTATTAAAAGAGTTATGGCCATTTTCATACTCAGAAATTAGCATCTTGTCCAAATAACATTCACACAAGAATTCACAATATAACATGATTTTTAAATCTCATTGTCATGAATTTATAGGCCAAATTGAAGGAATTTCGTAGTTTAATTCCCGTAAATTAATGGCCATTTAAATCATCTTGCGAGTGTGTTTTTGTGGAACGTGATGGATTGGAACGTTGCGATTTGCGGTGAATTTAAACCCCAGTCGGCATGAAAAGTACTGCCAGTTCGTATATTTTCTAAGTCACCTTTTCGCAACGTGAAATTTTGATTAAAGGCTTCCGAGGAAGCACGTTTTTATGTAAAAATAAACCGTGTACCTTGTTTTGTCCCCAACGTGAGATCCGTCCCGTTGTCGGCGTTCACGGCTTTAGAAGATGATTTTTAATTTACTCATGCTAATAAATGATCCAGCGTAGTTTAATAAAATAAACAAATATCCATAAAAAACAAATATCGGAGCGATTTCTCGTCAGCAACTAAACCCCCTGAAATTAATCGATTTGAATAGTCTGGAGTAAACGGCATTTTAAACCAGCCCCCCTCTCAAAGGCGCCAAAATCGCGCACATGGGCAGTGACAGAACTGCAGTGCCGCTAAAGGTACGTTTTGGTTTTTTTTTTTGTTTTGTTTTTTTTTGAATTTTTTATTTTTATTTTTAAATTTTATAATACAACTTAGGAGATAGGTCCGTAGGTACAGAAAACAAAACTATTCGTCTAGTCCTGGGTTCAAGCTTCCGTCGAGCCTCAGCGCTGGCCCATTCTATCCCTTCAAATAATCTATGAACGGGGACCATATTCTAATAAATAATTCAGGTTTGTCGATTAAAACAAATCTAATTTTTTTCAGATTAAATTTTTTTCAGATTTAAGGTCTCCGACATCTCCATAATCCACATTTTAGTTGTAGGCAATGCAGGGTTTTTCCAAAATTTTAATATTATTTTTGTCCCAGTTATTATACTATAATCTAGGAAATTTCTTTGGTTTATTGTTAGTTTTAGGTATTGTTCAGATATGCCCAATATTATTAATTTAGGATCGGGATCCAGTTGAATATTAACCACTACGGAAATAATTTTAAAAATATCCGCCCCAAAATGTTTTAATTTTTATGCAATTTACAAAAGTTGGGTTAAATTAGCCTCAGAGCATTGACATTTATCGCAGATAGGAGAGATATTAGGAAAAATTCTGTTTAATTTTGTTTTAGAATAATACAATCTGTGTAATATTTTAAATTGTATTAAAGAATGTCTGGCGTTTAACGAACATTGATGTATATGTTGTAGGCTTTCATCCCAAATATCTTTCGTTATGGGTTGAACTAATTCATTTTCCCATGCTTGTCTATGTGATTCCGTCGACGGATTCTCAATATCTAACAGAATATTGTAAATATATGATATTAATTTGACTATATTGGGATGTTTATTCAAACATTCATCTAGAATCTCTGGCTCTCTAATTCTGTATTCTTGTGTATTTTAACATAAAGGTATCTTTTGTAACATACCTAATGGAGAAAAATGTGAGGTTATCCACTTTGGTGGCAAAAACAAGGCGGCAGATTATTATCTCAATGGGGTTAGGTTAGGTACAGTGAGACCTGGGTGTCCTTGTGCACCAGTCACTGAACGTTGGCGTGCAGGTACAGCAGGCAGTGAAGTTGGAATGTTGGAATAATGGAACCACCCAAGAGTTGTGAATTTGTGGAATTCCCTGCCACAGAGGGCAGTGGAGGCCAAATCACTCTCTCGGGGCTAGTGGAATCAAGGGATATGGGGAGAAGGTAGGCACGGGTTAGTGATTGGGCACGATCAGCCATGATCACAATGAATGGCGGTGCTGGCTCGAAGGGCCGAATGGCCTCCTGCACATATTTTCCATGTTTCTATGAATGAACAAATGAATGAGTTTATTGGCCAAGTATTCACATACAAGGAATTTGTCTTGGTGCTCCGCCCGCAAGTGACAACGTGACATATAGTGATCATTAGGAATGACACATAAAATTTTAAACATTAATAATGCGAACCCTTCTTTATGAGACTTGGCGACTAGAGAAATAGAAGTAAGGTGTGAAAACCACAGATCAAAGCTGTGGATCAATGGTTCATTGTTATGAAGGGAAGGCAAAGGGAAAAAATAGCCGTTCCTTTAAAATTCTTCATCTATGATACCTGCGTGTGGCAGTGGGCAATGTGCTCTGAATAGTAAGCTGCTTAACAACATTCAATACAGTCAGCAAAGAAAATGGAGCAGTCCCTGTATATCGGCGAGACCAAGCGGACAGGCTCCTGAACACCTCCGCTAACTTCTCACTGACCTTTCTGTCCTGCTCCAAAGAAATAAAGACTAATAACTTTCGCTTGGGTAGCAACCCCAGTTTGACTCTTGTTTGAACATAGTTGCTGGATCCCAGGCAACATTCTAGTAAATCTCCTCTGTACTCTCTCTATTTTGTTGACATCCTTCCTATAATTAGGCGACCAAAATTGTACACCATACTCCAGAATTGGTCTCACCAATGCCTTGTACAATTGTACTTCCCTGCTCCTATATTCAATGCTCTCCCCCTGACTCTCAGTTTAAAGAAGGGTCTCGACCTGAAACGTCATCCATTCTTTCTCTCCAGAGATGCTGCCTGTCCCACTGAGTTACTCCAGCATTCTGTGTCTCTGGTGTAAACCAGCATCTGCAGTTCCTTTCCAAGGAATCAGTGGTTCTGTTGCAAAGTGATAATGGCATTTATAAATGAATGTGCAGTTCCAAGGACAAGGTTAATTCCCGGGATGGCGGGACTGTCATATGCTGAGAGAATGGAACAGCTGGGCTTGTATACTCTGGAGTTTAGAAGGATGAGAGGGGTTCTCATTGAACCATATAAGATTGTTAAGGGCTTGGACACACTAGAGGCAGGAAACATGTTCCCGATGTTGGGGGAGTCCAGAACCAGGGGCCACAGTTTAAGAATAAGGAGTAAGCCATTTAGAACGGAGACGAGGAAACGCTTTTTCTCACAGAGAGTGGTGAGTCTGTGGAAATTTCTGCCTCAGAGGGCGATGGAGGCCAGTTCTCCGGATGCTTTCAAGAGAGAGCTGGATAGGGCTCTTAAAGATAGCGGAGTCAGGGGATATGGGGAGAAGGCAGGAACGGGGTTCTGGGGATGATCAGCCATGATCACATTGAATGGCGGTGCTGGCTCGAAGGGCCACATGACCTACTCCTGCACCTATTGTCTATTAACCATATAACATATAACAACCATATAACAATTACAGCACGGAAACAGGCCCTCTCGGCCCTTTTGTCCGTGCCGACCATTTGTTTTCCCCTAGTCCCATCTACCTGCACTCAGACCATACCCCTCCATTCCCTTCACGTCCATATACCTATCCACTTTACTCTTAAATGTTAAAATCGATCCTGCCTCCACCACTTCTGCTGGAAGCTGATTCCACACAGCCACCACCCTCTGAGTAAAGAAGTTCCCCCTCACGTTACCCCGAAACCTCTGTCCCTTAATTCTCATGTCATGCCCTCTTGTTTGAAACTTCCCTACCCTCAATGGGAAAAACATATCCACGTCAACTCTGTCTATCCCTTTCATCATTTTAAATACCTCAATCAAGTCCCCCCCCTTAACCTTCTGCGCTCCAAAGAATAAAGACCTAACTTGTTCAACCTTTCTCTGTAACATAGTTGCTGGAGCCCGGCAACATTCTAGTAAATTCCTCTGTACTCTCTCTATTTTGTTGACATCCTTCCTATAACTAGGCGACCAAATTGTACACCATACTCCAGAATTGGTCTTACCAATGCCTTGTACAATTTTAACATTACTTCCCTACTCCTATATTCAATGCTCTGATTTATAAAGGCCAGCACACCAAAGGCTTTCTTTACCACCCTATCTACATGCGATTCCACCTTCAGGGAACTATGCACAGTTATTCCTAGATCCCTCTGTTCCACAGCATTCCTCAATTCCCTACCATTTACCATGTACGTCCTATTTTGATTTGTCCTGCCAAATGTAGCACTTCACACTTATCAGCATTAAACTCCATCTGCCATCTTTCAGCCCACTTTTCCAAATGGCCCAAATCTCTCTGTAGACTTTGAAAATCTACTTCATTATCCACAACACCACCTATCTTAGTATCATCTGCATACTTACTTATTCAATTTTCCACCCCATCATCCAGATCATTGATGTACATGACAAACAACAGTGGACCCAACACAGATCCCTGAGGCACCCACTGGTCACCGGCTTCCACCTGACAAACAGCCATCCACCATTACTCTCTGACATCTCCCATTCAGCCACTGTTGAATCCATCTTGCTACTCAGCCATTAACACCCAAAGATTGAACCTTCTTAACCAACCTTCCATGGGGAACCTTGTCAAAGGCCTTTACTGAAATCCATATAGACAACATCCACTGCTTTACCCTCATCAATTTCCCTAGTTACCGCTTCAAAAAATTCAAGAAAAGTTTGTCAAACATGACCTTCCAGGCACAAATCCATGTTGACTGTTCCTGATCAGACCCTGTTTATCCAGATGCTTATATATATTATCTCTAAGTATCCTTTCCATTAATTTGCCCACCACTGACGTCAAACTAATAGGTCTATAATTGCTAGGTTTATTCTTTGAACCCTTTTTAAACAATGGAACAACATGCGCAGTACGCCAATCCTCCGGCACTATTTCCGTTTCTAATGACATTTGAAATATTTCTGTCATAGCTCCTGCTATTTCTACACTAACTTCCCTCAATGTCCTAGGGAATATCCTGTCAGGACCTGGAGACTTATTCCCGCTTTTATATTTTTTTAAAGTGTCAGTACTTCCTCCTCTTTGAATCTCATAGTTTCCATAGCTACTCTACTCTTTCCCCTTAACTCACCGAGTTCAATATCCTTCTCCTTGATGAATACCGAAGAAAAAGAAATTGTTCAATATCTCCCCCATCTCTTTTAGGCTCTGCAGATAGCTGTCCCATTCTGGTTCTCTAATGGTCCAATTTTTATCCCCTCGTTATCCTTTTGCTATTAATATAGCTGTAGAAACCCTTTGGGTTTTACTTTCACCTTTCTTGCCAAAGCAACCTCATATCTTCTTTTAGCCTTCCTAATTTCTTTCTTAAGATTCTTTTTACATTCTTTATACTCCTCTAGCACCTCATTTACTCCATGCCTCCTATAATTATTATTGTAGATATCTCTCTTTTTTTTCGAAACAAGTGTCCAATTTCCCTTGAAAAACCATGGCTCTTTCCAATTTTTTACTATTTCCTTTCAACCTAACAGGGACATAAAAATTCTGTACTCTTACAATTTCCCCTTTAAATGTCCTCCCATTTCTCTTCTACATCCTTCCCATGAAACAAAGTGTCCCAATTCACTCCTTTAAAATCCTTACGCATTCCCTCAAAGTTAGCCTTTCTCTAATCAAAAATCTCTACCCTAGGTCCAGTTCTGACTCTCTCCATAATTATATTGAAACTAATGGTATTGTGATCACTGGTCCCGAAGTGCTCACCAACGCATACCTCCGTCACCTGACCTGCCTCATTTCCTAACAGGAGGTCCAGCACTCCCCCTTCTCTGGTCGATACCTCTATGTACTGCTGCCAAAAAAAAATATACTGCACACATTTTACAAACTCCAAACCATCCAGCCCATTTACAGAATGTGTTTCCCAGTCTATTTTTGGAAAATTGAAATCTCCCACAATCACTACCTTGTGCTTACTAATTTTGCTCTTCCAATTCACGCTCCCCATTTGGTGGTCTATAATACACCCCTAAAAGTGTTGCTACACCGTTCCCACTTCTCAGTTCCACCCAAATAGCCTCCCTAGACGAGCCCTCTAATCTATCCTGCCAAAGCACTGCTGTAATATCTTCTCTGACAAGCAATGCAACACCTCCCCCTCTGGTCCCTCCAATTCTATCACACCTGAAGCAACGAAATCCTATAATATTTAGTTTCCAATCACAGCCCTCCTGCAACCATGTTTCACTGATTGCCACAACATCATATTTCCAGGTGTCAATCCAGGCTCTAAGTTCGTCCACCTTACTTACAATGCTCCTAGCATTAAAATATACACATTTTAGAAACCCACCATCCCTTATTCTCGGTCTATTATCTTTTTCATCTTTCTCGCCTACATTTTGGATCCGAGTGCTTCCCTTCTCTGCCTCTTGCCCCACACCCTGACCCCTAGCCCCCTCTACCAGAGTCCATCCCCCAGGCCTTTCTAGTTTAAAGTCTCCCCAGTAGCCTTTGCAAATCTCCCTGCCAGGATATTGGTCCCCCTCGGGCTTAAGTGCAACCCGTCCTTTGTGTACAGATCATGCCTTCCCCAAAAGAGGTCCCAGTGATCAAGAAACTTGAATCCCTGCCCACTGCACCAGTCCCTCAGCCACGCATTTATCCTCCACCTCATTTCATTCCTACTCCCAATGTCACGCGGCACAGGCAGTAATCCTGAAATCGTTACCCTTTTGGTCCTTCTCCTTAACTTTCCCCCCAACTCCCTAAATTCTCCCTTCAGGACCTCGTCACTTTTTCTGCCTATGTCATTGGTACCTATGTGTACCACAACATCAGGCTCCTCTCCCTCCCTTATCAGAATCTTTTGTACACGTTCTGACGCATGCGAGACCCTGGCACCAGGGAGGCAAACTACCATCCGGGTCTCCCGACTGCGTCTACAGAATCGCCTGAATGAATAAGTTTATTGGGTCAAGTATTCACATACAAGGAATTTGCAAGTGACAACATGACATACAGTGACAGTTAGGAATGACACATAAATCATTAAACATCATCAAGAAAGGAAGGGAATCAAGGCTGACTTTGTAGAGCCATATTATATAGCGCACTTCTAATTATGCAAGGATTTTGTTTCGATAGCTAAACATCATTACGTGTGCACTGGTTGGGTCGTACGCAGTGATTGTTGCAGTTGGCATGTACGTCTACAGCAGCTTGACTTATATAATTCTAAATATCATCAAGAGAGCTGTAGATCCGGATTTTGCAATGGTCTACAGCAACGCACCTTTTCAGCGTACAGGTAGGTGTATTTGGTCATTGAAGTTTTCATTTTAAGTTTTCTTCATTTTCCACATTTTTCGGAGGCGCAGTGGCACGGTGGTGGAGTTGCTGCCAGAGTCCCTGGTCCCAACCTGTAGGGAGTTTGCACGTGCTCCCTGTGACCGCGTGGGTTTTCTCCGGGTGCTCTGGGTCTCCTCCGACATCCCAAAGACGTTACGGGTTTGTAGGTTAATTGGCTTCTGGAAAATTGTCCCGTGTATGTGTGTGGGATAATGCTATTTTACGGGGTGATCGCTGGTCGGCGCGGACTCTGGGGGGGTCAAAGGGCCTGTTTCCACGCTGTATCTCGAAACTAACAACTAAACATTATATGTTTGGACCATTTGGTTTCTTCCCCCCCCCACCCTGCCACGGGTACCATGTAATCCCGTGCTACCCGCTCCAGGGTCAGATAGTCGGCGACTAAACCGTCTCCCCCACCTGGTTTGCCAGGTGAGGAGGGGGCTGTGGACCCCCAGCAGGATCGAACACAAGACTTGTCAAAGGGCGGGTGAGCTCCTGGCGAGCCAACGGCCATCCACACTCCAGTAGAAGTTGTGATCACTGTCGTACTCAGCATTGTAAGAAACGTTGATAAAGCCTCGACACCAAAATCCTGTACTACCAGCGGCGGAAGTCCGCAGGAGCTGGAGGACAGAGATGTGTGGTGCGTCCGTCACCGTTCCCGTCAGAAACACGCACCACTGCGTCGCTAATGCTTTCAGCGATGAATGAATGAATGGGACTAAAGCCCATTGTTGTTTTTGATCATTTAAATTCTTTCTCTTTCAGAGTACGTTTTGACATTTGTGTGGGTGTTTTTGTTCATAAATGGCGCAGTACTGCAGTTTATTTTGGCAAGAAACCGATCGACATTCCCACCTAGTCTGTACCAGAAATGGAGGAGGAGAAACGCTACAATCGGAGAACGAACACCTTTGTTACAACCCCCTGAAATATGAATCCTTGAAGCTTGGTGCGTGAGATTTATCCCTTAATTTCTACATTGATAATCACATGTGGACAGTGCAGAACTCTGCAGGAATAACTCTTCAAAATGGAGAATAATGTTGTCTTTAATCCTTCAGGATCACTTATGGAATCTCTTTTCGCAGGAGTGTGCAAATGAATCGATTTTATTGGATTAAATATTCCTTTCCTAGCCAAATTTTCAAATATTGTTAACTATGAAAATAATTGTCTTGTATTCATGAAGCAATAAACTTGGCATTAAGGTTTTGCATATCTTTTTAATAAGGCTGCTAGCCTGATTAGTTAGACCATGAGAAATAGGTACTTAGGATCTTGCATGATATTTTTAATTGAATGTAACGCACAAGGGGGAGGAATGTTGGTAGTTCTTCATCTGTTCGCTCTGCTGCAAATGGAAACCATATTTATAATCTTTCCCACAAGTTTTATGTTGAGCAGAAAGTCTTCCTCTTCCATGTGGAAGATTAGAAAAACTCACCGATGACGTGTTTGTTTAAAATATTTCGCTTATCTTTTTTTAATTTTACTAAAATGAGCACATTGGCAAATAAAAAACATAATATATTATAATTATAAAGACGTTCACATCACAGCATTCTTAAACAAATTTGTAACTTTAGCATAACTGAATGTCCAACCCTTTTTTTGCAGGATGTGCCTAAAATGTAGAGGTGTTCACTATTAATCTTTTACACCCCACAATGATTATTTTCTAGCGTTGTCAGTAGCCTGCTGCTTCAAAGTTTGCATAACTTGTGACTTTTTATTCCCTAAACTAAACAATCCTGATCAGTCGGTTTGCTATTTATTGTACAAGTTATGATTTCCTGTTGATTTAAGTTTATACAAATGACAGCTAATTGATTAGAAGGGTCCCCACCTGAAATGTCACTTATTCATTCTCTCCAGAGATGCTGCCTGTCCCGCTGGGATACACCTGCACTTTGTCTATCTTCGGTGTAAACCTTCTGCGGTTCCTTCCTACAAAGCCTGATGGCTGTGGGGAAGCAGCTGTTCCTGAACCTGGACGTTAGAGTGTTCAAGCTCCTGTACCTTCTTCCTGATGGCAGTGGTGAGATGAGTGTGTGGCCGGGATGGTGTGGGTCCTTGATGATGTTGGCAGTCTTTTTGAGGCAGCGACTATGATAGATCCCTTCGATGGTGGGGAGGTCAAAGCCGGTGATGGAGTGGGCGGTGGTCACAACTTTTTGCAGTCTTTTTTACTCCTGGACGCTCAAGTTGCTGAACCAGGCCACGATGCAACCAGTCAGCATGCTCTCCACCGTGCACCTGTAGAAGTTTATAGAATCCTCTTCGACCTGCCAAATCTCCGTAATCTTCTCGGGGAGTTGTATTTTGGTCCGGTATGTATCCGGATTTATAAATTGCTTTCCCACCATATATCACCTGTAAAATATCTTGATGCGTTGAGTTTTTGTCTTATTTTAGGAGTTTTACAAAATGATTTCAGATCTAATTTTTTGTGAAATACTCTTTTTTTCGCACGTTGACATGGCGATCTCCCACCTGTGTCATTTTTAACAATCAACGCTACACATTATGGAGTTGTAATATTTTTTTAAAGGTCTGCTCAGGAACAGCATTACTGTATTAATATTAGTGAGGATTTTCCACTTCCACATTAACAATGGCAAAATTGTTGGCATAATATCCAGACGTACGAATCTCACAGATTCTGTCCAATATGTGGTCTTTGGATGCTGATTAAAATTGAAATTCAAGTGGTTTGCAGAGTCTAATTTCATTACTGTTCTCTCCGTGCTCATGTTCAGGAGGGAAGGAACCGCAGATGCTGATTTACACCGAAGATGGACACAAACTGCTGGAGTGACTCGGCGGGTCAGGCAGCATCTCCGGAGAGAAGGAATGGGTGACACCCTCGACCCAAAACGTCATCCATTCCTTCTCTCCAGAGATGCTGCCTGTCCTGCTGAGTTACTCCAGCAGTTTGTGTCTATGGTTAGGAGGGATTGGTTGAGGGGAGGGAAGAACTGGAATTGTTCGTACCTTGAAAAGTTATGCAGGAATAAGTTAAACATCTGAGTTGAGAAAATACATAATATATTATCTTTATACAATATATCATATTCTATATATCATATGAAGTATATTGTAATTTGCACCATTGTCTGTTTCTTGTCATTGAAAGCCATATTTATTCTCAGACACTGTTTATACCAGTTGATTACACATGTAAATGAAAGAATCACTATCCATGAACAAGTGGTGGTCAGGATAAGTTTTTGTTACATAAAGTAAAGTGCAGTTTGAATATTTAACACTGTTTCTAGTGACTTTTGTGCTTTTAAATAGATTTTTCAACAAAAAAAAAAATCTTAATCTTGCAGTGTCCAAAATGCCCATGACAATTTCGTAGCCAAATAGATGTTATCTCTTGCCAAATGACCGATGGATTTTCTGCAAAGAAAGTAATTTGCAATCTTAAAATCAGAAGAATTTTTTGCTAATCTGTAAATTGTATATATTCTGTTTTCTTAAAATAAAATAAAGATCCAATTAATTGTTGATTTTCTCAATGTTTCATGCAGGGACAAACTTTTTTTGGAGTAGGGCAGGACTTGCTGAACATAGAATATAGTCATGAATGTACGGTTTGGCTGCAAAGTTAGGAGGTGAAATGTTATGCTAGTTTGCAAAAACCCTACACCATAATATATGCAACAATGCAAATGTACTTGATAGAATAGAATGTAACTTTACTTCTGCGGTGTGTTCTTGTTCTAAATTCCTTCCTATCTATAATCTTTACCAAGTGGACAGTGTTATTTAGTCATAAAAAACGAGTATTAAGTTACGTAATACATCAACTAATTTTTAGGCGGTGGGTTCGGTGCAGCAGTAGTTTTGCTGTCTTGCATCGCCGGAGATCCCGACTGCGGGTGCTGTCTGAACGGAGTTTGCACGTTCTCCCCGTGACCTGCGTGGGCTTTCTCCAAGATCTTCTATTTCTTCCCATGCTCCAAAGGCGTACAGGATTGTGGGCTAATTGGCTTGGCATAAATGTAAAAACTGTCACCAGTGTGTATACTAGGATGGTATTAATGTGCAGGGGTTGCTGGTCAGCGTAGACCAGGTGGGCTGAAGGGCCTGTTTCCGTGCTGTATCTCTAAACCTAAAACTAAAATAACAGAAACCTCAGGCTCTGATCATCCCCAACAAGAGAATGTATAATCATCATCTTTGGTGTCCAGTGGTATTATTGGGGCCAATGCTCCCTTTCTGCCACAATACATTGATTAAGTGAAGATACAGCGTGCAAACGGGTCCTTCGGCCCACCGATCATCCATTCACTCCAGATCTATGTTATCCCACTTTCTCATCCACTCTTTCCACGTTAGCACTCTTTTACAGAGGGCTAATTAACTTACCAACCCACACATCTTTGGGATGTGGGAGGAAACTGGAGAAACTGGAGCACCCGGAGGAAACCCACATGGTCACAGGGCGAATGTTCAAACTCCACACAGACTGCACCTGAGCTCTGTATCAAACCCGGGTCTCTAACTCTGAGGATCAGAAACTGTGCCAGCTGTGCTACTCTGCATTTTGGGCTGGAAGTGACAAATGCCTTGCCTGCTTGAGGGAGATAAAGGCGAGGTATTCTGGCATTTTGGAGGTGGTAACCAACCACACATGTAACCTCTCACTGCCTCTCCACTCTCCATTGGGTAAGTGCACATCCAATAACACTTATCAAGTCCCAAATAAATAACTTGATTTAGTCTGTATCCCTCTTTTCAAATGATGTTTCCCTGACCACTAACCATGCAGAGTAAACCAGCTACAAGTTGTGTACTGAGGCAACTGGTTTAAATTGCATTTTAAACTTGCTATTTTTAACCATGCTATAAAACTATCCCGAGCAGGTTCCTCAAATTCACAAATCAACTATGCTCTGAAATATTGCCAGAAGCAATAGATAAATCATAGCGTTTTCACTAGTGTTTTAGCAGCAGTAAGCATCTTGATTACTGTTGAGTGTGGATGCATATCAGAAAGCTGATGGCGTTTTGAATGAGTGGTGTTCTCTGCAATTGAGTTGCTCCTGATTGAAGCGTAGACTATATTAGACTTCTAAGGCAGAGAGCAACAAACAAAATAGATTAATGAATACAGAAACAGAGTTGCTTAGGAAATTGGATCTGAGTACTGGCAGCACGGTGGCGCAGCGGTAGAGTTGCTGTCTCACAGCGTCAGAGACCCGGGTTCAATCCTGACTACGGGAGCTGTCTGCACAGAGTTTGTACGTTCTCCCTGTGACCGCGTGGGTTTTGTGCGGGTGTCTGGGATTCCTTCCACACTTCAAAGACAAATTCCAAGCTAATTGGCTTGGTGTAAATTGTCCCTAATGTGTAGGACAGTGTTGGTGTACGGGGATCACTGGTCGGCGCGGACTTGAGTCGAAAAACCTGTTTCCGCGCTGTATCTCTAAAGTTAAACTACTGGTTTTTTTTTCCAAAATTCAAAAATGTGATCAGAGTTAAATAAATTACAGTAGTGAGTAGTGATTTTTTTAGGCTTACAACTAGTTCAGAGATTCAGCATGGGAACAGATTTATTGGTTGGGGCATTGGTAGAGATACAGCATGGAAACAGGCCCTTCGGCCCAGAGATCCCCGCACATAAACACTATCCTACACACTAGGGACATTTTACATGTATACCAAGCCAATTAACCTACAATCTTGTACATATTTGAATTGTGGGAGGAAACCGGAGAAAACCCAAGGCCATGGAAAGAACAGATTCTGTACAAACAAGCACCCGTGGTCAGGATTGAACCCGGGTCTTTGACGCTGCGAGGCAGCAACTCCATGGCTACCCCACTGTGCCGCTACTGTTGTGAGGATTGCAAGATTCAGCAAGTCACACTGCAGCTTTATAAAATGTCGGTGAGACAACATTTGGAGTATGTGCTGTTTGCTGCTGCTGCCCATTACAGTATGTGGGGGGCTTGGATGGTGCCGAAGAGGTCTACCTGGTTAATTGGTTTGCAGGTTAATTGGCCTCAGTAAAATTACCCCTAACGTGTAGGGAGTGGATGAGAAATTGGGATAATGTGGAACTAGTGCGAATGGGTAATTTTAATGCTTGGCCTGATGTATTTGGAATGGTTTAACTGTAAGGAGAGGTTGTGCAAACGGGGACATTCCTTTCTTCTGAAACGAGGAAGGCTGAGGAAGACCTGAATCGGAAATATTAAATACATAAATATGTTGTATAATATGTAGTTATATAAAAACACACGCACACTAGCACACAACACACACGACACCGCACATCCCTGCACACGCACCCCCCCCCCCCCCCCCCACCCCCATTTGGTGTAGGAGTGGGTGAGAGATTGTGGAGTCTGCAGAATTCTCTGCCTTGGATGGAGTCCGGTTCTCTCCTGGATACTTTCAAGAGAGAGCTAGATAGTGCTCTTAAAGATGGCAGAGTCGGGGGATATGGGGAGAAGGCAGGAACGGGGTACTGATTGGGGATGATCAGCCATCATCACATTGAGTGCCGGTGCTGGCTCGAAGGGCCGAATGGCCTACTCCTGCACCTATTGTCTATAATCATCGACAATGTCCCGTGGGGCTGTAGAGTGAGGGACAATGCTTACAGTGACCCCGGGTGGGTGGCATTTGACTGGCTCCACGCGGTTTTATCTCCGCTCCTCCCATTCTCTCCAGAGATGCTGCCTGTCCCGCTGAGTTACGCCAACATTTGGTGTCTGTCACGAGTCTGACAGTGACGCTTGGAGCCGCTAGGTGGAGACGTGAGCCATGAGTTGGCCTTGAATCAACCAGGACTAATTGGTGCGGCAACGTGTCCCACCCTACCCTCTCCTACCCACACCTTTCTAAAGAATTCACATGATACTATTTTACAAATTAATAAAATATGATACAAAATCACATAAAAAGGAAACCCGGGCAAATTTTTAATTTTATTTTTTTTTTTAAATGTTAATATTTTTGACAAACATGGAAACCGATATTTCATTTGAAGAAAGCTGTAAAGATGTGCTGCAGTGGTCTTTTTTTGTTTGCAAAATGTAGACTTTATTTTGTTCTTGCTCTTGCTCAAATATGCGCCGTTTTGGAGCGGCGAACAAGCTGTGTTTTACTGCTGGGCATTCAACAGATTAAAGACGCGGGCTTCCACCCACTCCGCTCCCATTCAAAGTCCAAGTGTGGGAATGTAGTGGATAGATTGGCGCAGGGGGGTGGGAAGAGGGTGGGAGTGGTTCAATCGAAACCTTGGTCAACGGTGCTAATAACGTCCCCAATCTTCGACCAGCAAAGAAAAGACGCGCGGGGGGGGTCGAGGTGATCGATGCATCAAGCCGTTTTCCATAGCATTCTCCTCTCAAGACAGGGGGGGGGGGGGGGATTGGTGGACGTGAGGGTTTGCTGTAATCCGCTCAAATCCCACATAGAAAGTTAGCCATCGATCCAGCACCAACGCTATCTCTGTTGCGCCGCCGACGCTTGTCCAAGGTTCTGAAACACGCCAGTCCCCACCCGCAATCTCCCACACCGGAGCAAGCAGTAGCTTCGTTGTGTCTTTTTGCCTTGCTACTGAAAAATCGCGCATGTCTGTAGACTTCATTCACCCCGATCTTCGAGCTACAATCTTGGGATTTGTTTTAAAATTAAAAACATTTAAACAGCGACAGTGAATTTCTGTACCCTGGGTCTTCGGAACACCATGGCCGTTTGTGAAATTGCAATGGCGGGACGCGGGCAGACAAGCACGAGTGGTCTCGTTGCCTCAGTGAACTTCGAGTCACAGCAGCGGATCGGTTCTCCTCGGCCTCGCCATTATCTCTAGCATGACACTTTCTGAAGAGTTTGGTGTCTGATCATCGTCTGGCCAGCATGGACACAGTGAAGGAGCGAGTCTTTGCTCCGGGCAAAGAGGGACTGAAGAATTTTGCTGGGAAATCTCTCAGTCACCTGTACAGTTAAGAACCGCCATCTAATTTGTCCGTCAGTCTAGCAATCCACATATGCATTACGAAACATCCAAGGCCTTCGAGTAAATAATTATCATTGAGAAAAATGATATTATAAGACTGCAGAGCGGATTATTTTTTGCTGTTGACAGGAGGCATGTTACAGAATGATTGTAGATGATGTTCTTGTAGCCTTTTCCCCTCTTACTACCTCTACTGTACCGGCTGTGAACACTCAGAACCGGAGTAAGCTTCAACATGGCGTGATAACCATTTCCCGTAGGTTTGTTATTCCTTCTTTCGTTTTGTAATTATGAAACTACCAGAGATGGCGAACAGATTTTTTTTTAGCTTGAAAGGTAAAGAGTTTGAAATGGTGCGAAAACGATGCCTGTAGCATTATGATTTTAAACGGCTACGTTCGGCAATCTCGACCATTGGAAACACTCATAAAAGGTGTAAATAATTAATATCATAAGGGATGTCTGTGCCCACGTTTGGCGCGTCTCCGCACTGTCCAGGGCGCTGCATACATATCGATCTGTTTCATAATATATTCACCACCGTGGCTTTCAATCAAAACACCAATTACAGCAGCTAACCCCCGCCTACCCCCCCCCCCCCACACACACACACACACACACTCCACCCCACCCCAACCAAACCAACTATCATTGTGACATGGACTTTGTGGTGATATTTGTCCAAGTCTTTTTGTTTTAACTTTGATTCATCTATTTATACGATTAATTGTGTAGATTTTGATGTTTGGACGGTGTGCATCTAAAATACATCTGTTCCTAAAACCTTGCTTGGCCTACTCATTCATTATCCCTCGCCATTTGTTTTATAATGCTTACATTTAAACAATAGCGCTTTCACTAGTTTGTATATAGAGGTTGTGATTAAAATGCAATTATGTACACACACACTCACTCACTCACTCACTCACTCACTCACTCACAGACACACACATTCACTCACACACATATACACCACACACACATATACACACAGACACAGACACACACACACACACACACACACACACAACACACACACACAAACATCACACACACACACACACACACACACACAATCAGACACCGACACAGACACACATGCACCACACACTCTCTCACACACTCTCTCTCTCTCTCACACACACTCACACACACAGGCACACACATATACGCACAGACACACACAGACACGTATGCAGACACACACACACACGCACACAGACACTCATACACAGACACACACGCACACACACTCAATATTGTATTATATTTTCGCCAATTTATTTTTATTTTTACATTCTCGTGCCTTATTAGTGGAAATCTCTCCTGCTTCTTGCAACTGAACAGGCAGCAGCTTTTTGCCCAAGAAATCGGAGTTTCATCTGTTCATTCTACACATTGTTTGTCTCGCATCGTGATAATATTTTCAAGTTGATCAATCTCACCACATTTCTAACATATTTCAGATGTCCACTATCTACGGGTTTAAAAATATATATATTTGCTCCAAATATTATTGTAATGCAGAAATTCATATCTTACAGTTTACCCTTTTAACCAGTGAATTTCGTTTCAATTTTGACGAAATATTGTCATACAAGGAATCTTTATTCCAGATTGAAATCGGGCGCACAGTTAATAATAAATGGTCACAATTTCCACACACACACACACACACACACACACACACACACACACACACACACACACACACACACACACACACACACACACACACACACACACACACATTTAATGCATATAGTTAATGTATTTGACATACATTTAATGCATAGTATGTATATATATGTGTGTGTGTGTGTGTGTATATATATACATACACACACATATATTTCTCACACACACATATATATAATATATAGTGTGTGTATGTATGTACATATATATACATACATACACACACTATGCATTAAAATATATTTACTTAAAACTCACGGACCTCATTTTAGATTTATATTAAATGTCAATTATTATACGGAGTACTTTCTCCGATTTATAACCAATTCCGTTCTACGTTCAGGCTTCTTTTAACATTAACCTGATACTTTATGGTAACAGGCAAGTTATGTTCGATTCATATAGGAATGTAAAACGAATATTTAGCAAAGGCAAAATAATCTATGTTAAATTGCCCTGTGACATTGTTTCCATATTACCAATTGTATAAAAATAATTGAGTCGTTTTTTTTCTCCAATTTTTTTTCCCAATTGAGAAAAAAATAACGCATCTTATTTTACGAACGATGAGAGCATTCCTAACGCCGTTAGAAGCGTGTTTTTGTGCAATAAGTAACTGTTTTGTGGCGCAGAGTCTTGGAGAAGAGGCAGCAGCCAGGAGAGAATATCGAGTTGACCGAAGATGGCAAGGTGCAGAATATTGCCCCGAAAAAACCGCCTCTGTGCGACTGCACCTGCTTCGGGCTCCCGCGGAGGTACATCATCGCCATCATGAGTGGCCTGGGCTTCTGTATCTCCTTCGGAATCCGGTGTAATCTTGGCGTGGCCATTGTGGACATGGTCAACAACAGTACCATACACCACGGCAATACAATCATCAAGAAGGTGAGAAGGGCCAGCACCACAACCCCAATAACCTCCAGTAACCCCGGCATCCCCCCCCCTCTCTCTCTTCTCCCCTCTCTCTCCCCCCTCTCTCTCCCCCCTCTCTCTCCCCCCCTCTCTCTCCCCCCCTCTCTCCCCCTCTCTCCCCCCCCTCTCTCTTCTCTCCCCCCCCTCCTCTCCCCCACTCTCTCTCCCCCCCGCTCCTCTCCTCTCCCCTCTCCCTCTCCCCCCTCCTCCACTCCTCCCCCCGCCGTCTCATCTCCCCCCTCCTCTCCCCCCTCTCCCCCCCCCCCTCCCCCCCCTCTCTCCACTCTCCCCCTCGCTCTCCCCTCCTCGCTCCAACCCCCTCTCCGCCCTCGCTCTCCCCCCCTCTCTCTTCACCCCCGCTTCCCCCCCGCCTCCCCCCCTCCCCCCCCTCGCTCTCACCCTCCACCCCCCTCCCTTCCCCCCCCCCTCCTCCCCCTCTCTCTCCCCCCCCCCCCCATCCTCTCCCACCCAAGTCACCAGCTTCTCGTTTTCACCCAACAGACAACTAACTAACAATGATATTCACAACATGCTGGAGTAACTCAGCGGGTCAGGCAACATCTCTGGAGAGAAGGAAAGGGTGATTTCGGGTCGAGACCCTTCTTCAGACTCGTCCCGAAACGTCACCCATTCCTTCTCCCCAGAGAAGCTGCCTGTCCCGCTGTGTTACTCCAGCATGTTGTGTCTATCTTCGGTTTAATCCAGCATCTGCAGTTGCTTAGTACACATTCTGATCAATCCCAACACATCAAAAACATCCACGTTAATAAACATTTCAATGCATTTTGGAAAATGGTCTCATTGGATATTTTGATATTGGATATGTTGATGGTTAAATCGTCCCTTCTGTTTTTGCCTTTCCATTTGAAAACTGCATAATCTTCGTGGAATTTTAGAACGCTTCTCAGCTAAAATGATAAACCGAATTTTATACCGTGTCCTCTCCGCCTCTCTCACGTCCCCAACTTTGTTCGTTGAATACAAATAGAACAAGTCCTTTAAAACGGATTTGCAGCGTAAACACGACGCGAATCCGATCGCTTTGAAATAGAAATTACTGCCTAGATGTACCTCAACAATTAAATCCCGTTTTGTTAACATCTGAGCTGACTTGCGTTCTCTTCCCTCTCCCTCTCTATTCCACAAGAAAGCGAAGTTTAACTGGGACCCCGAGACTGTTGGGATGATCCACGGGTCGTTTTTCTGGGGTTATATCGTGACTCAGATTCCCGGAGGTTATATCGCATCTCGATTGGCAGCGAACAGGTAGGTAACAAAATGACTTCAAGAGTCGAGAGTGTCTCATTGTCATGTGTCCCAGATAGAACAATGAGTTTCTTGCTTACAGCAGCATAACATAGCACACTGTAAACAATATAGTAAACCAGAGAGATAAAAATGTTCATTGTGTGTGTGTGTTTGTGGTGAGTGGTGTGTGTGTGTGTGTGTGTGTGTGTGTGTGTGTGTGTATTGTGTGGTGTGTATATATATATATATATATATTTATATATACACACACACACACACATCACACATCAAAAACCACTCATATATATGTGTGTATGCGTGTATATATACACACGGATGTGTAATGGATATATATATCTAACGAACATTTTATATATATATCGAACATTATATATGTTCGAATTAGCGACTGTCTTTACCAGTGACCCTGTTTGTAGAGTAAATACTTTGATTTCAATGCAGGCATTTGAACAAAAATTATTGCACGGAAAATTAATGCAGTTTTTTTTAAAACAAAAGCCCTGTAACTGGTGGGGGTGTTTTCACAATTGAATTGCATCGCATCGCATCGCATCGCGTACCCCGAGTTTTTTTCACGCATCGTCTGGAATCGGTTTGGGATCAGAGACCAGGACCAGAGGGCACAGCCTCTGAATAAAAGGGTGTATCTTTAGAGTGGGGATGAGGCGGAATTTCTTTAGCCAGATTGTGGAATTCATTGCCGCACACGGCTGCGGCGGCCGAGTCGTTTGGGTATTTTTAAAACGGGATTTGATGGGTTCTTGGTTAGTAAAGTGTGTCAAAGGTTATGGAGAGGGGGCAGGAGAATGGGGTTGAGAGGGAAAGTTAGATCAGCCATTATCGAGTGGCGGAGCAGACTGTATGGACCGAATGTCACTAAATCCCATGTCTTATGATCCTATGATCCAGTCTGAATGAAGTCCTTCTCTTTGAACATAGATCGAATACGCCTTTATTTTTCAAACAGTGAATCCATTAACACAACCCTTCGTCTGTGTTTAAAACATCGGAACGCTGATAAACCGTTCGAGATCTGATCATTTTGTTTCACATTGATTAAAAAAAAAAGAAATATGTTGCAATGAATATTTTAATAATATATATATATTTTTGCAAACAATCCGAATCGTAATTTCGTCTCCAATATCGCGGTCTTTTTTTTGTTTGTTTTTTTCCCATTAATTCAGCAATTGTAAAAATAATTCTGCAAGTATTAAATAATTCCGCCATTATTTAAATTGCAGAACATTGTAAATTTCTCAAGATCGCAGAATGAAATAATCGTGCAAATCTCTTAAGCATCATTTTCGCTCCTGGGTTCTTTACAGGGTTAAGGATTCACGTTAATTATATAGTTTGGTTGAAGAGATGATGAAAGGATTGTTGTTTGAGTTGTGGAGAGGAATTGGGTAGCAGGTTGTGGAGAACCCGTTTCCATGGAGTCCGCTGATATGCCGGTCCACAGCGGGTTGGAGGCAACCTGTTAATTGGATCCCCTGAGCTTTCGACTGGGTTCATCTTAATCCGAGTCACGCACTCCCTCCCGTCTGATTCAACCAGTCAGTGTGAAGCGATCTCACTTTCAATACTAGCAGCCCAGGGTGCTCAACCCGTTTGCAAACGCCGCGCGGGGTCGTGCGTGCAATACTTTAGCAGCTGCAGGGAGACGTGTTGCCGTGTCCAAACTGCAGTCAGACGAGACATTGCGACAAGATCCAATCTTCATAGGAAGAATCGAGCCTAGGAAGGAACTGCAGATGCTGGTTTTAAACCGAAGATAGACACACACACACACACACACACACACACACACACGCACACACACACACACACACACACACACACACAAACACAAACTGGAGCAACTCAGTAGGACACGTAGCATCCATGGACAGAAGGAATGGGTGATTTCTGAGGAAGGGTCTCGACCCCAAACGTCACCCATTCCTTCTCCCCAGAGATGCTGTCTGTCCCGCTGAGTTACTCCGGCATTTTGGATCTATCTTCATCCAAGCGAATGGCTTCAAATTGAAATCAACGTTTAAAAGTCTGCCTTTGGTACACAACCCGACAACCCCGAATGAAAGGCAGACACAAAATGCTGGAGTAACTCAGCGGGTGGGGCAGCATCTCTGGAGAGAGGGAATGGGCGACGTTTCGGGTCGATTTTGAACCAGCATCTGCAGTTCTTTCTTGCCCATACCCTGAATAAAATGCGGACAGGAGTGGGGTTTTTTTTCACGAGGTGTTTATTTCATGCGACTAATTCGTATTAAATAATTTAATGCCCCCACACCCGCTCCCCCCTTCCCCGCTCCCCCCTCCCAATGGTATGAGGCAAGAATCCTCAACGACGCTGTCTACCGTGTGGACGATGTGTGTTGGTGTGTGTGTGTGTGTGTGTGGACGACAATACAGTGTGTGATGTTTACAGGATTCTGCAAAACACCACATTGCGTGCGAACGGCGAGGTTGTTGCCTTGCGAGACGAATATCGCAATTCTGCGTGGAAAATCTAGCGAAAAATAGAACGTAAGGTTGCTAACGTCAGATCTTTCACCAATTTGTTTTGTATCTCTCTATATCGCAGCCCACTGTATCTCTCTCGTTTCCCTTTCCCCAATCAAATACAGACAATATTTGTGTAAGAGGAGATTGCAGATGCTGGTTTACACCGAAGATGGACACAAAATGCTGGAGTAACTCAGCGGGACGGGCAGCATCTCTGGAGAGAAGGAACGGGTAACGCCTCGGGTCGAGACTCTTCTTCAGATCCCGAATAGTCTCGCCCCGAAACGTCACCCATCCCTTCTCTCCAGAGATGCTGCCTGTCCCGCTGAGTTACTCCAGCATTTTGTGTCGACCTACAGAAAATATTTGGATGTATCTGTTACGTAAAGTAATAAGTAAAGGTTTATTGGTCCAAGTATTCACATACAAGGAATTTGCCTTGGTGCTCCGCCCAGAAGTAACAACATGACATACAGTGACAGTTACGAATGACTCAGAAAACACTAAACATTAATAATAATAAAACATTAATGATAAAACACCATTGATTAAGCATTTGAACCAACAAAATACCAGATCAAAGGGAGGCCACAGATTTTTGGCTGTTGAGTAGAGCAACTACTCGTGGATAAAAACTGTTTCTATGTCTGGCTGTGGCAGTTGTGACAGTACTCACTACGTCTTAATGTAGTGAGGTTTAAGAAAGAACTGCAGATGCTGGAAAATCGAATGTAGACAAAAATGCTGGAGAAACTCAGCGAGTTAGGCAGCATCTATGGATCGAAGGAATAGGTGACGTTTCGTGTCGAGACCCTTCTTCAGACCGATGCCTCACCCGCTGAGTTTCTCCAGCATTTTTGTCTTCCTTTAGTGTCGTGAGGGGTGGCTTTTTTAAACACAATATTAATGGGTGTATGGAACGAGCTGTCGGAGGAGGTAGTTGAGGCTGGGACTGTCGCAGGTATGTGCAGCGCTTGGGCCCTTGTCTGGAGAACTCTATTTCTTACGCAAGTAATATAGAAATATAGAAAATAGGTGCAGGAGGAGGCCATTCGGCCCTTCGAGCCAGCACCGCCATTCATTGTGATCATGGCTGATCGTCCCCAATCAATAACCCGTGCCTGCCTTCTCCCCATATCCCTTGATTCCACTAGCCCCTAGAGCTCTATCTAACTCTCTCTTAAATCCATCCAGTGATTTGGCCTCCACTGCCCTCTGTGGCAGAGAATACCACAAATTCACAACTCTCTGGGTGAAAAGTTTTTTTCTCACCTCAGTCTTAAATGGCCTCCCCTGTATTCTAAGACTGTGGCCCCTGGTTCTGGACTCGCCCAACATTGGGGATAAAAATGTCTGTGGTCTGACCAGCACCTTGTAGAGCCTCAGCATTACATCGTTGTGTTTGTGTGCGAAAGTGCATGACTCCACACTTTGCTGCACTATATTCCATCTGCCACTTCTCTGCCCACTGTCCCAACCTGTCCAGGTCCTTCTGCAGAGTCCCTGCTCTCTCTACACTACCTGCCCCTCCACCTATCTTTGTATCATCCGTAAACTTGGCCAATGTGCTCAGAAGGGCCAGTAAAAGGCAAAAGGACGTGTCGTAGCAAGTAGATGGATACTGGGAGCAATTTACAGAGGGGCCAAGGGTGATGTTACTGTCCATTATTCAGGCATCCCGCCCTGCTGATTATGTGGTGGGCTTCTGTAATGGAACCTGCCGTGATTAGAAAATAATTTCAACACAGTGCCCAGAGGTCGGACACAAGCCACGTGGTTCCACAACCAGCCCATGCCCCAGGACACAAGATACAGTGGGGGTAAAGGGCGGCCACGGTGGCGCAGTGGTAGAGTTGCTGCTTTACAGCGCTCACAGCGTCAGAGGCGCGGGTTCGATCCCCACTGCGGGTGCTGTCTGGATGTAGTTTGTACCTTCTCCCCGTGACCTGTGTGGGTTTTCTCCGAGAGCTTCGGTTTCCCCCCACACTCCAAAGACGAGCAGGTTTTGTAGGAAGGAATTGCAGATGCTGGTTTAAACCGAAGGTAGACACAACTTCACGCCGGAGTAACTCAGCGGGACGGGCAGCATCTCTGGAGAGAAGGAATAGCTGACGTTTCGGGTCGAGACCCTTCTTCAGACTGAGAGTCAGGGGAAAGGGAAACGAGAGATATAGACGGTGATAAAAGAAATCAATGAAAGATCCGAAAAACGTAACGGCTATAGAGGAAACCGTGTTAAAGAAGGAACTGCAGATGCTGGAAAATCGAGGGTACACAAAAAGCTGGAGAGACTAAGCGGGTGCATCAGCATCTAAGAAGCTGAAGAAAGGTTTCGGCCCGAAACGTCGCCTATCTCCTTCGCTCCTTAGATGCTGCTGCACCCGCTGAGTTTCTTCAGCTTTTTGTGTACCATAGAGGAAACAGTGGTTCTCTCAGTGAGAACGAGTTACAGACAATGAGACTCAACAAGACGAGTTTGAAGATAGGACGACTTGGGTGGGGGAGGGACGGCGAGAGGTTGGATGCAACGGTTCCTTGAAGTTGGAGAAATCAATATAGACAGTGATCGAACCCGGGACCCCGGGTCTCTGGCGCTGTGAGACGGCAGCTCTGCCAGCTGAGCCACCATGCCGGGTGTAGTGGAGTAATCCCAACAAAACAAACACGCCAAGCCTCGGGAATGTTGTCAACCTGGTGGGGAATAACGCACCATGTGTCACATTTACGAGCAGAAGCATCGCTCGGATAATATTGTGATTGAATGCGCTTTGCAGTCGTGTCATGTCGAGTCTGAGAAGGGTCCCGAAACACCCCCCGTTCCTTCTCTCCAGGGATGCTGCCTGTCCCGCTGAGTTTCTCCAGTCTGTGTGTGTGTGTGTGTGTGTGTGTGTGTCGATCTCCGGTTTAAAACCAGAATCTCCGGCTGGAGAAACTTAATAGGAAATAGGAAATAGGTAACGTTTCGGGCCGAAACCCAAGGGTTTCGGCCCGAAACGTCCTGTCTGCACCCGCAGAGTTTCTCCAGCAATTTTCCAGCATTCCTGCAGAACATTGCTGTCGGGGGGCTGGAGATTTTTAACGATTTCATTTCAACCAGGCTCAGGCTCGGGAGAACCATTGTTGCATTCACAGCACGGCTAAATTATTTATTTCATGCGGTAAAAGCGGTGGTTGAGAGTTTCTCTTCACTGGCGGAGACCGCTTCGCACAATATTGTGCAGAATTGTCTGCCCTCGATGGGGATATCGATGGAGTTCATTAAAATTGACCACCTGAGACGCAGAAATGGCTGAGTTTAACACCGGGTAACAGTAGGTTTCCAGACAGTGACAACATGTAGATCTCAAGAACTGCAGATGCTGGTTTATACCAAAGATAGACACAAAGTGCTGGAGCAACTCAGCGGGTCAGGCGCATCCGCTGAGCTACTCCAGCGTTTTTTCAGTGCCTGCGTGTCGCGGTCGTTATTCGGCGAGTAAAACCTGCAACTTTATTTAGGGAAAAAAAAACGATTCCCCTTTGTCTCGATTTTCAGTCTTTTTGTTGCATCGTTGCTTTTTTTTTCATATTTTGCATTCTTTCCTTCTATATCTATATCTCTCGACACCACCGTCTACACCCCTCGTTTCCCTCTCCCCTGACTCTGTCTGAAACGACACCCATTCCTTCTCTCCAGAGATGCTGCCTGTCCCGCCGTCCCCCCTCAATCCCACAATCTTTAGAAGAACACCTTTAGATGTTAGATATTAGATATTAGAGGCAATGCATCTCAATATTTTGAGCCAAATCTATTTACATCTGAAGAAGGGTATAGACCCGAAATATTACTGTGTTCTCTGCCTCGGTCTGTGGAATTCTCTGCCTCAGAGGGCGGTGGAGGCCGGTTCTCTGGATGCATTCAAGAGAGAGCTAGATAGGGCTCTTAAAGATAGCGGAGTCAGGGGATATGGGGAGAAGGCAGGAACGGGGTACTGATTGGGGACGATCAGCCATGATCACATTGAATGGCGGTGCTGGCTCGAAGGGCCAAATGGCCTCCTCCTGCACCTCTTGTCTATTGTCTATTACCCTTTCCTTCTCTCCAGAGATGCTGCCCGTCCCGCTGAGTTACTCCAGCTTTCTGTGTCTATCTTCGGTTTAAACCAGCACCTGCAGTTATTTCCTAAACTATGTACACCCATCAGGGACGTGGGCACAGCAAACGTCTTTTTCCCGTACACATATATTTTCTCTCGTTACAATAATCGTTAGACAGGGAAATGAAAACAAAGGCAAAATAGGCGTACCCCTTTTATTGATCTGTAGCGAGTTTACAGCATCGTCTGTTACCTATCGCGGCATTTTTATCCACACATTTACCGGGGATTTTTATTTTTATTTTATTAGTCTATTTAACAAAAACAAGAATTACGTGGATAACTATCTTTCTACCAAATAAAAATCGGTTAACTTTATAATTAGCAGTTATTTCGGATCCAAAGAACAGCGGCCAAAATACAGGTACATGATTAGGTACAAGGGTATAAATAAGATTCATTTTGTGCACAGCCGTTGTACGCATATTCTTTACATTTACGAATGTCAGGGATACAGTGTTTAGACACGAAGTGCTGGAGTAACTGGGCGGGACAGGCAGCATCTCTGGGGAGAATGATGTATGTAGAGTTGCTGCCCTGTCCCGCGGAGTTACTCCAACATTTTGTGTCTATCTTCGGTGTAGACCAGCATCTGCAGTTCCTTCCTACACATCAGACGAGCTAGATCTAAACACGTCTAGACGAGATGTCTAAACACATCCTTTCATTGCTCGTGGTCGTGTCTACACTCTGAATTGTGACCATTTCACTAAGACACCATTTTACAATCGCTGCCTTCCAGTGCGGTTCGTGCCGCAAAGAATCAGAAAATGCAATCGAAATCAGCATGTGTCTATTTACGATAATATTATTACCTTCGATGTAAGGAAATCCGTTTTTAACACTAGCATCCAGAGATGCTGCCTGTCCCGCTGAGTTACTCCAGCATTAGGTGTCTATCTTCGGTTTAAACCAGCATCTGCAGTTTCTTCCTACACAACTTTCACCACAATGTGTGATCTTTCTCGCTTAATTACGACAAAGGAACTGAATCGAATAACATATTAAAATCTCCCGACCATCAATCGGCGTTAATGGGATGTAAAGATTTCAAATGGCGTTAAATGTAATAATGTTTTGAAAATTCCTACTGGTCCCTACATAACACTGTAAATGGCTCAATTGAAATGGTGTAAAGTCTTTCCATTGACTGATTAGCACGTAACACACACTTTTCTGGGTGAAGGGATCGAGGGATATGGGGAGAAAGCAGGAACGGGTCTATGGAATGAGCTGCCAGAGGAGGCATTTGAATCAGGAACTTGAACAACTTGCACAGGTACATGGAAAGGAAAGGTTTAGAGGGATATGGACAAAACACGGGCAGCTGGGACTAGAATAAAAGGGGGGATCTTGGTCGCTCTTGGCAAGTTGGACCGAAGAGCCTGTGTCTGCACTGTATAACTCTAGATAACTAAGTCAAGTTGAGTTTATTATCGCATGCACAGGTATGGTGAGATACAGGTGCAATTAACACCTTACTTGCAGCAGCATCACAGGCACCTGGACTCAGTTGATGCACATGGTGGGTATTCCAGCGAACACACACCAGGCAGTTGAAGGATGATTTGATCCAAACTTAGATCTTAATCAAATGTATTTTAGCTCTGAATTTTCATGAATAACTCAGTTGATAACAACACAATAAATTGTGTGCCTCATGCTTGGAATGGCAAGAAAGTTGAAGATGGTTACAAAGAAATGCGTTGCCTGTCAACGACCGCAATGAACATATAGCTGAGTCCAATTTCATAAAATGTAACCCATATCCGTCCAACCTTTCATAGAGTCATAGCGCATGGAAACGGGTCCTTCAGCGCATCTTGCCCACACCGACCAACATGTCCCATCTACGCTAAACCCACCTGCCTGCGCTTGGCCCTTATCCCGCCAAACCTGTCCTAACCATGTACCTGTCTAACTGTTTCTTGAATGTTGGGATAGTCTCAACTACCTCCTCTGGCAGCTTGTTCTATACACCAACCACCCTTTGTGTGAAAACGTTACTCCTCAGATTGCTATTAAATGCTTTTCCCCTTCACCTTAAAGGGGATAACTTCCCTATCTATGTACCATCCCAGCGTCTTTTAAATCCTATCTATAGTATTTGCCTCAACCACCTCCTCTGGCAGCTCATTCCATACCCATCCATAACATAGTAGATCAAAATTAAGTAGACAATCAAAAAAGTTTAAGAACTACTTTGAGCAATTTTATTTTGGGAACTTCCAATCCTCTGTTGAGAAACATCAAAATACTATGCGGACATTAAGACCAAATCTCTATAGTATTTAAACTGATGATTAAACCACTTAAGGTATGTTTTCCCTCTCTATTAAAGCATTAGGATGACATTTCAGACAAAATTGACTGAAGTTGTCTTTACTATTCCACCATTTAATGTTAGGCACTGTAATGGTCTCCAAATCCTCTCTGCTAAATGCACACATTTGCAAGACATATATGTGCACTAATGCACGTGTTCTAATACTTACACAAAATGCATGCTTCTATTCAAAAATAGTTGTAAATAATTAATTGAAGATTAATTTCTAAGTGGATGAGTTAACTGTTTCAATATTAGACATTGTTTTAATTCTAATTCTTTATTCTGGTCCTGCAATTCAAAAGGTCTTCATAATTTCAGAGTCAATTTCTGTATTATTGTCTTCCCAATGGATAGGGCTCTCTTTTCTTACATGTCTCTTACTTTGCTGACCACAAAATTAAATTATTGACGCAAACATTGAGTTAGCATTCTCACGTAATGATTTTCCCCCAACATATCTGGTAAATGTAAATTTATTATTGTTGAATCACATCATAACAATAGTGTAACCAATCCAGATAGAGTCAGAGAGTGATACAATGTGGAAACAGGCCCTTCAGCCCATCTTGTCCACACCAGCTAACATGTCCCAGCACCACTAGTCCCACCTGCCAGCATTTTGTCCATATCCCTCCAAACCTGCCCTATCCATGTACCTGTCTAACTGCTTCTAGGAGGGCCTGTCCCACTTTCACAAGGTAATTCACGAATTCTCCCGAGTTTTCCCATGATTCAAACTCGCAGAATGTTCATAACGAGTCTGTAGGAGGTCATAAGAGTTCGTAGATATATCGTAGCGGCTCCTTATGCCAGCCGTAGGTACTCGTGGCATCAGATAAGTCGGGACGTTTTTTCCAGCCCGATAAAGAATGTCCATGAGTAAAAAAAAGGTCGGGATGAAAGAATTAAGTCGTGAAAGTGGGACAGGCCCTTAAGTGTTGGGATAGTCCCAGTCTCATCTACCTCCTCTGGCAGCTTGTTCCGTTGTGTGAAGAAGTTACCCCTCAAGATTCCCATTAAATCAAGGCAACTTGATGACATTTATACAATGTGGCTGAAACCATTAATTTCTGCAGAATATTTTTGTTGACACATTGCAAAATAATAGCCGGATCATTTTAAGACGGAAGAGGAAACATGCATGTTTGATGCAAAATTAGTTTGCATGTTGTTTTGAGAGAGGTACTTATGTTATGGATGATGATCATAAAGTTATCAAGGTGTCATAATAAGTCAGTCATGACACTGTACAGGAGAATTGGACTATTAGAAATATATATTATCAAACTATAGAGAAAGGCAGGTTTGAAAAGGATAACCAACAATACATCTCCACCCAGGGTAGTATTAGTCATTGTATGACTATTACTTGGAGACTTTGAGCTTGACTGGGCTTAGAATTAAATATGAATGTCCCAAATGTAACTGCCTACAATCCCACACACACAATTTTACTTTTTAAGCGTTTTATCATCATCACCGTGGCTCAGAACTAGAATGATATTTCTACCTTAACATTTATATTGAAAAGAACCAATTGTATGGTAACTATATTCTTTTATTTAGTTTCTAAAACCTCAAATTTTCAAGGTTCCAAGGTTTCAAGGTCATTTTATTGTCACATGTACCAATCAATTTACAGTGAAATTCGATTTACCATACAGCCTTACTGAAGAAAAAGCAACAAGACACACAACTGCATAAAAGTTAACATAAACATCCACCACAGTGGATTCCCCACATTCCTCACTGTGATGGAAGGCAATAAAGACCAATCTTCTTCCTCTTTGTTCTCCCATGGTCAGATTCCTATCCACATAATATTAGCCTACTGTTCTTGATCTCTGTTCCATGATTGTTATCTTCCCAATGTGTTTGGAATGTATTTATCATCAAGTAGGAATTTCTCTGCCTCCTACCATGTGTATGTTTAAACATCCCTACATTTACATCAACTCTATTGTGGAAGTTAAAAAGATTTAAACTTACTAAATGGATTCAGCTGAAACCAAGACAAGCTTTCACCTTCTCCTATTAAATTGCAAAGCCAGAAAAACGCACTAACCTTTGCTTTTAGTAACAAAGCTAACAAACTGTTGGTGTCCCCTTTCCAATAATATAAGCGAGATAACAAGCGCAGCTTCATGAATGTCTCCTCTATAATCTAAACATTGAGAGAGAATTCATACTCTTGGCTGTAACCCTTGTTCTATAAGATGTGCGTCATAAGTAGGAAAAACCAAAATGCTTGTTCTGCAGAAATATAGCCTTCTCATATAACCGTATATGGCTAACCCTTCCTCTGTAAGAAGAACCTATCAATCTTCAGAAGCTGTCAATCTTAAGGATCTGACAATTTTAAGAAGCAAGAGGCTGTACTAAGGCCTGTAGATAAGGTAATGCTCAATCGTTGGTTATTGGAGGATAGATATATATATATATATATATATATATATATATATATATATATATATATACTGAAATCATTGTCCCTTTGTGTGGGGATGAGAACTCTGTATAGTCTGTAATCTGTATACTGTAAAGAGTTTTTACCACACCCGCCTGGCGAAATAAAGATTGTACTGCTTGATCACTGATTTTATTTGCGTTTTTGTCTGTTTAAGAATATTGAACCACAATACCATACCACTTTCTCTTTCAAATTATGCGAGGAATTGCTGAGATTTTGTCCGTCCCGATATCATCAGAATGAGAAAAACCCTGTTATTTTGATGTCTTTCACAACAGGAATGGCGATAGGATGGAAACACAGACAATAAATTGATTTAGAGTGTTATCCATATTTATTTGGTAAGAAACCGTAATAAAATAATCAGTTACATTTATGTTTCAAAGCATAACATTACAGGTATGTTAACATTTCCCCAGTTTGTAAAATAAAGTAATACTTTTCCATGCTATATTCTTCAATCAGTCGTCATCCTTTTTCATGATCATAAGTCCTTGGAGCAGAATTAGGCCATTCAGCCCATCGTGCCTATTCCGTCATTCAATCACGGCTGATCTATCTTTCCCTCTCAACCCAATTCTCCTGCCTTCTCTTCATAACCCCTGGCAACATTTTAGAAGTTCAACACAAAATGATGGAGTAACGCAGCGGTCAGGCAGCATCTCTGGAAAAAATAAATTGATGACGTCTTGGGTCAGAAGACGTCTTTTTAATGTGTACTGAACTGACCTCAATTGTGGGAAAATATCTTCGGTTAACACTCTATTTTGGACAAAGATGAATGGTAAACATGTACTGATATTTTCTACCGGTATTGTTTAATCGTTTACACTGCTTGCTCCTTTTTTGGATAATATAATGACAAAATAAATAGCTTAGGACAAAAAACGTGTTTTAGAATTTTTTAGAATAAATCGTGTTCTCAATTTTAGAATATTCTGGAGTACTATAATCTTAAAACATTTTGTATTCGTTTCCCTGTTTTATGTGGTGACATAGTGTGGAATGGTGTCACATTTGGATTCCATGCATACTATGTACATCTAGAGAGCGTAGCAATGAAAAGAGAGAGGTCAAATTTATTATCGTTAAAAAGATATAGTGTAAAAACAATTTGTGTTATTTATAATCATCTGATGATTGATTTTCTTATATAAGTTCAGGAAATTACATGCCCAATCTACAAAAAGTCATTAATGTTGTGTTCTATTTTATATTGTTACATATATATGACTATTTATCTGATTCAGATAATATAGTCAGCGGGTGAGGTGGCAACTATGGAGCGAAGGAATAGGTGACGTTTCAGGCAGAGCCCCTTCTTCAGACTGCTGCCTCACCCGCTGAGTTTCTTCAGCATTTTTGTCCACCTTTAGTGCAGTGAGGGGTAGCTTTCTTCAGTCTGTAGAAGGGTCTCGACCCGAACCGTCATCTATTCCTTCGCTCCATAGATGCTGCCTCACCCAAATAAATTTTAGTATATCAGTTAAGGTATATACACACACATACATACATACACTGGATAGTTAAGGTAAAATCATTATTGATTACGGAAGAGTTTTTCCACCCCTCCTTCCTTCACCAATAGTCTTTACATTATTATCCCTCAGAATCTATGCCCATCTTTCTTGGAACTCCAGCTTTGATTCCTTTAATAGGTCCCAGCCTCAGCATTAAATGGTTCTTATTAAAGTCGCAAATCAAGATTACTATGAGAAAGATAAACCATTCACTTTCTCTCTTCTCAGCCAGTCTGAGACATTTGACCTGCATGATAACTCTACTCATTACCAACAGTTCTTCACCATCATCAAGTTGGGTAGGAGCAAACAAAATGTGTAGGAAGGAACTGCAGATGCTGGTTTAAACCGAAGGTAAATGCAAAATGCTGGTGTAACTGAGCGGGACAGGCAGCATCTCTGGAGAGGAATGGAATGGAGAAGGAACGGGTGATGTTTCGGGTTGAGACCCTTCTTCAGACTAGTCAGGGAAAAGGGAAATGTCACCCATTCCGCCTCTCCAGAGATGTTGCCTGTCCCGCTGAGTTACTCCAGCATTTCTTATCTATCTTGGCCAGGAGCAAGACTATCCAGCTGCATTCTTGTAGAATAAGCCATAGCCAACAGAATTATCAGTCCCGAGAAGAGTCTCGACCCGAAACGTCACCCATTCCTTCTGTCCAGAGATGCTACTAGTCTCGCTGAGTTACTCCAGCATTTTGTGTCTATCTTCAGAATGATCAACAATGGCCTTTCCTCTGAGTCCTCTTTGGTCTGCATTGACCTCACCTGCTCTCCCCATCAAGGAGACCATCTGTCCCCTCATCCATATGTTGGTCATTATCAACATTATCTGAACATGCAGTATTAGTCTTTATGTATCTGCTGATGATGCCACCTCAATGTCATAACAATTTATCTCAACGCCCCTATTCTTTCTGTCTTCTCACCTGCTCAACATCTAGTGCTGGATGGGATAGATGTCCTTCAATATTGGGAAGATGAAGCTGATAATTTTTCCCATTGCCAGGAAATGTTCATAATATCAGATGTGATTGGAGCAGAATTAGGCCATTTGACCTATCAAGTCTGCTGCACATAGCTGATCTATCTCTCCCTCCTAACCCCATTCTCCTGCCTTCTCCCCATAACCTCTGACACCCATACTAATCAATAATCTATCTATCTCTGCCTTAAATATATCCACTGACTTGGCCTCCACAGCCTTCTGTGGCAAAGAATTCCATAGATTCACCACCCTCTGACCACCCTTTTCATCTCCTTCCTAAAAGAATGTCCATTAATTCTGAGGCTGTGACCTCTAAGTAAGTAAGTAAGTTTATTGGCCAAGTATTCACATACAAGGAATTTGCCTTGGTGCTCTGCCTGCAAGTAACAACATGACATACAGTGACAGTTACGAATGACTCAGAAAACACTAAACAATAATAATAAAACATTAATGATAAAACACCATTGATCAAGCATGTGAACCAACAAAATACCAGATCAAAGGGAGGCTACAGATTTTTGGCTGTTGAGTAGAGCAACTATTCGTGGATAAAAACTGTTTTTATGTCTGGCTGTGACAGCTTTGACATTCCGGAGTTGCCTTCCAGAGGGAAGTACTCCTGGCCACAAACTAGTCCTAGACTCTCCTACTCAATGGGAAACATCCTCTCCCCAACCACTCTATCCAAGCCTTTCACTATTCTGTATGTTTCAATGAGGTTTCCCCGTCATCCTTCTAAACTCCAGCGAGTACAGGCCCAGTGCTGTCAAATAATCATTATACGTTAACCCACTCATTCCGGGAATAATTCTTGTAAACCTCCAATGGGCCCTCTCCAGAGCCGGCACATCCTTCCTCGGATACGGTGCCCAAAATTCCTCACAATATTCCAAATGTGGCCTGCCCAGCATCTGGCTGATGTTGTTCTATTCCTACCACAGTTTCAGTTATTGAAATTATTCACATATTCATACCATTGCTTGGGCTATGAGTCTTACCATAATATAACCAGACGTAACCCATCTGTACGTCTATGTACAAAGGAACTGGAGATTCTGGTTTAAACAGAAGATGTACACAATACACACAGATATACATAACGTGCTGGAGCAACTCAGCAGGTCAGGCAGCATCTCTGGAGAAAAAGGATGAGTTGGAGATGTAGGTACAAATAATAAAATGCAATGAAAATTGGGCAACGATTTGCCCAGTTTGAACTCTTTCTTGTACATTGTTATTGAGCTGCTGGTGCTGCCCTGAACTACTATCTACCTCATTGGTGACCCTCGGGCTATCCTTGATTGGACCTAACTGGCTTTACCTTGCACTAAACATTATTCCCTTTATCATGTATCTATACACTGTCAATGGCTCGTTTGTAATCATGTATTGTCTTTCCGCTGACTGGTTAGCACGCAACAAAATCTTTTCACTGTACCTCGGTACACGTGACAATAAACCAAACTGAAACGGAAACTGAAAGTGCAGGAGCAACTCAGCAGGTCAGGCAGCATCTCTGCAGAAAAGGGACGGGTGACGTTTCGAGTTGGACTTGTAGGTTCAAATACTGAAATGCAATGAAAATGTGTAACAATGTGCTCTTTTACAAGTTCACAAGTTATAATGGTAGAATTAGGCCTGGGGTGGGGAACCTTTTGCTTGATCAATGGTTTATTATTAATGTTTTATTATTATTAATGTTTAGTGTTTTCTGCATCATTCCTAACTGTATTGTATTCAATTTATTGTCATTATCTCATTTTAGAGACAACAAAATGGATTTTCCTTACAGTCAGTAACATAAAAGTAAATAATAAATAAATAAACATATAATTTTTTTAAAAGCACAAACACAGAAGTCCACACACAACATAACCCCACAGCGGCACCAGAGTTGAGGAAGGTGCCATAGTCCAGCCAACCTCCCTGCCGATCTTCCCAGATGTTCACCCGTGGTCGGGGCCTCCCGAGCACTCGCAGGCCCTCTCGCCGGGAACGATGCTCAGGCCCTCTCGCCGGGAACGATGCTCAGGCCCTCTCGCCGGGAACGATGGAACCCCAACGGAGAACATCCTCAGCGGCCCGGCCCTCCAGGTCAGCCACCTCCCACCGGAGTCCGCGGCTCCCAAAGTCCACAGGCCGAGCCGGGCGGAGTCGCAGGACCCCGCGATGTTGGTCAGCGCCGCCCGCGTCGGGAGCTCCGCGAACCACAGCCCCGCGATGTTGGTGCAGCAGGCCCAGCACTCCGGAGCTCCAAACGGAGATTCCCGGTGAGGCATTGCCTGCCCCGCATTGTTTCCATCGCTACGCCGCTGCTGCTGGAGCTCCGGTCGGTCCCGGCAGGAAAGGCAGCGCCAATCCAGTAGGTAGGCCGCGGGGGGGGGGGGGGGGGGGTGAGAATGCGACTCGAATAATAGTCGTATCTGCTCCAGGAAGCGACTGGAGGACGGTATCCCCCTTACCATACCCTCTTCCCCTCACATAAAGACATTTAAAAAAAAACACAAATGTCTTCAAACATAACAAAAATACAAAAAGATACCGGACTGAAGGCGGAGGCAGCTAGCAACAGCGCCACCGGATGTCCAATCTGTACCAAGGCAAATTCCTTGTATGTGAATACTTGGCCAATAAACTTACTGAGTTACTTACTTACTCTTCATGCTGGAATGCCCCACTAAGTTAGCTGTAATCTAATAAGGCCACATCCAAGAAACGTCAATCATATACACTTCTAGTACATTATTTTGTAAAAATCTAACTTCAAGAAAATTAAAAAAATTGTTAATTCTAAAGCTAACTAACCTTTCAATGACGATGTTGTGACTGCTTTTTGTGGGAAAAGCATTTGAATATTTGGTTGCAACCTGGAGGTACAGTTTCAGCTGATCGCCTCGTTCTTGGTTACTTGGTCCTCCAAAATATTCCAACTGGAATTTAAACTGGAGGTGGTGAAGGGAGGGGTTAAGCCAGAGAGGTTTATTGGGAAGAAAGTGCCACTTTAAATGTAGTTGCATCTGGCTGGGCAACCGCGGTTTGGTGGAGATGATTCCACGCTTTAATAGTGCGTGGGAGGAACCAATTGCTGTACACATCTGTCTTTGTGGCTGGGACCACAAATTGGATCGAATGCCCTCGTCTGCTCCTAATTGGTTTGGGGTTGGTGTAGGTCTTGTGATCTATGTCTAGCTGACCTAGATGGATGGATGGGGATCCGTCATTTGTGACCTTAAGGGCGTCTTGATTTGGGCTAGGTAGGTGAATGTAGATTCGCAGCAATAAGTGGTTGAAAAGCAAGAAAGCATCTCTCGTGCGTGTTGCCGAAGACGTGGGTATTCTACTGCATTTTTCCACATTTCAATCGGACCTTTCTCAGCATCAAGGAAAGACTTTAAATCATAAACATAGCAGGTGTTAAAATAGCCCTCATGATTTACTAATGTTTTAATTGCGGCCGTCGGTCGGGGAGGATTATTCCGTTGAATCTTCTTTCACTCGTTGGTATTTTAAATACGTTCATTTTAAGATTAAAACTAAAATAATAAAAGACGAACAAAAACATATTAATAAAAATAAAAGGTTTTGTTCCACAAAATGTGGATTCATTCAAAAGGCCGCACTTCATGGCCTAGAAGGCCACAGGTTCCCCACCATTCGGCCCATCGAGTCTACTCTGCTATTCAATCTTGGCTGATCTAATCCCATTTTCCTGCCTTCTCCCCATAACCCCTGACGCCCGATCTCATTAAGAATGTCTACTACTGGTGTACTTT
>CM069148.1:3079559-3302059 GCA_035221665.1 Okamejei kenojei | reverse complement strand
GATACTTTCAAGAGCGAGCTAGATAGGACTTAAAGATAGCGGAGTCAGGGGGTATGGGGAGAAGGCAGGAACGGGGTACTGATTGTGGATGATCAGCCATGATCACATTGAATGGCCGAGCACCTATTGTCTATTGCTTATTGTCAAACTCCGTACAGACGGCACCCGTAGTCAGGATCAAACCCGGTCTCTGGCGCTGTGTGGCAGCGACTCTACCGTTTGGCGTTTTGGTTTTATACTCAATTTAACTCATAAAATGCTTTGAGTGGCACGGTGTCGCAGCTGGTGGAGCCGCTACCTCACAGAGGCAGAGACACGGGCTCGATCCTGAGCCCGGGTGCTGTCTGTGTGGAGTTTGCACCTTCTCCCTGCGACCGTGTGGGTTTCCTCTGGGTGCTCCGGTTTCCTCCCACATCCCAAAGACGTGCGGGTTTGCAGGTTAATTGACCCTCTTGCAAATTGGCCCTCTAGTGTGTAGGGAGTGGATGGGAACTTGGGATAGCATGGAACTAGTGTGAATGGGTGATCGCTGGTCAGCGTGGACTCGCTGGGCCGAAGGGCCTGTTTCCACGCTGTATCTCTAAACGATGGAGGTATCAAAAAAAGGGATATATTTGATCACCTTATTTGGACAACCTTTAGTCATTATGTATGAGTCCTAAACCAGACATTATGCATCTGATTCTCAATTATTCTCAATTCTGTTAACCCTTGCTGTCTCCTCCCCTTCCCACCTCTCTCTCAGCCCTCGGGCCCTGGCATTCCCTCTCTCTCTATCTCCCTCCCCCACCCTAGTCACACCAGCTTCTCATTTTCACACCACAAACAGCTTACAATGGCTTGTTCCCTTTATCATCGATACTTTTTTGCATATCTTTCATTCATTGTTCTTTATCTCTCCACATCACCGTCCATATCTCTCGTTTCCCTGATCCCTGATCAGTCTGAGGAAGGGTCTCGAGCCGAAACGTTGCCTATCTCCTTCGCTCCTTAGATGCTGCTGCACCCGCTGAGTTTCTCCAGCCTTTTGTGTACCCTCGATTCTCCAGCATCTGCAGTTCCTTCTTTAAAACATTATGCATCTGAAGCTGATGGTTTTCAAAGCCAGCTAAAAGGATCAGGAAGGATTTTGAAAGTTGAAAGAAAGTTTAAGAATGCAAAGCCAGAAGGTTTAGATCAGGATAGATTGCTTCTACATGTTTATAGCTAGTGAATATATAGTGTACCTCAATATGGAATTAAATTGTGATTCATAGCAAATCAGTACATTACAGCAGTTTATGTTAAAGACATTTAGGCTGGTGCAGGGACAGGACCGGTTTCGAGGGATATGGGCCAAATGCAGTCAGGTGGGACTAGTGTAATGGGGCGTGTTGGTCTGTGTGGGCAAGTCAAGTCAAGAGGGTTTATTGTTGTGTTTCCCAGATAGAACAAAGGACATTCTTGCTTTTCTTCAGCACTACAGAGTATTGTAAAGAAAAGTTCAGTTCAATATACACATAAATAAACAGATAAAGTGCAATAGGGCTGACGGGCCTGTTTCCCCACTGTATCACTATGACTCTATGAGCTGGCAGGATAAATAAATACAATACGATGCGATAGAACTTTATTTATCCCAGGAGGGAAACTGGTCTGCCAACGGTCATAAAACACAAGATACATGAAACAGGAAATTAAAGTGCCGAGTGGAAAGGATTGGGGGTGTGCAAAGATTGGGGCGGGGGGGGGGGGGTGGGGGGGGGGGAGACAGTCTCAGTCTACCCCACGACAGAAGGGGGAGGAGTTGTATACTTTGATGGCCACAGGGCAGAAGGATCTCCTGTGGCGTTCTGTGCTGCATTTTGGTGGAACCAGTCTGTGGCTGAAGGTGAAGACGCACATCTCCAGATTCAGGGACGGTTTCTTCCCAGCTGTTATCAGGTAACTGAACGGTCCTACCACAACCAGAGAGCAGCCCTGAGCCACCATCTACCTCATCGGTAATTGAATCTGGAGGTGAGCATTTTGACACTTCTGCACCTCTTGCCAGATGGGAGAGGGGAGAAGAGGGAGTGGCCGGGGTGAGACTGGTCCTTGATGATGCTGCTGGCCTTGCCGAGGCAGCGTGTGGTGTAGATGGAGTCAGAGGAAGGGAGGTTGTTTTTTGTGATGGTCTGGGCTGCGTCCACAATTCTCTGCAATTTCTTGCTGTCTTGGATGGAGCTCTTCCCAAACCAAGCCGTGATGCATGCCGATAAAATGCTTTCCATGGCACATCTGTAGAAGTTGGTGAGACTTCTTTGGGACTTGCCGAACCTATGAAGCCTTCTGAGGAAGTAGAGGCGTTGGTGTTCTTTCGTGGCCATTGCTTCCATATGGATGATCCAGGACAAGTTGCTGGTGATATTTTCCCCTAGGATCTACGCGCCTGGTAGATTACCCTTGATAATTAACAAACCATTAAGAATGTTTGCTGAGGGGGCCTGCCAGTGAATCTGCAATTTAGTTGACTGCTTACTAAAGATATATCCTGGACATGAAGAATCTATTCATTCAAGGAGGGGAGGCACGGTGGCGGGCCGGTGGCTTTCCTGCCTTACAGCCCCAATAACCCCGGTTCGATCCTGACTATGGGCTCTATTTGTACGGAGTTTGCACGCTCTCCCCGTGACCTGCGTGGGTTTTCTCCAAGATCTTTAGTTTCCTCCCACACTCCGAAGACGCGCAGGTTTGTGGGTTAATTGTCTTGGTGTAAATGTAAAATTGTCCCCAGTGTGTGTAGGATAGTGTGAGTGTCACTGTGAGGGATCGCCGCTCGGCACAGGCTCAGCGTTTCCGAGCTGTATCCCTGAACCACAGATGTGTGTGTTATCCATTAATGTCCTTCTGGAAGCAAACTTAAAATAGCTGCCTTGCCCAATCACTGAATAACTTTCTCAAAGTTTCTCAAAGAATTACCATCTATTCAGTAACCTTTACTAGTTTGTGTATCCAGTGAAAATTCCACATTATAATTCCCAGGATGAACTTCATAATGAAGCAAGGAAGTAATAACAAGACTAAGCAGCTGTTCATGATGTTAATGTTGCATCTAAACCCCTGAATTTATAAAATATGTATTCTTTAACAGTTTTATCAACTTGGCCTTCACTTTTTTTGGATTAACATACAGAACGGTGGCACAGTGGTAGAGTTGCTGCCTCAAGGCACCAGAGTCACGGGTTCCATCCTGACTACGGGTGCAGTCTTTGTTTTGCCTACACAAGCTATGCAAAGCGGAGCCACATAAAGGGCACCAACAAAGTTACAAATTATCCCGCACCCCACGTTGCCCCCCTTCATCCCCCCCCCCCCCCCGTTTCTCACGGCCATTCCCCCCACGCCTGGCCTGCTTTTGTCCCCCCTTCACTCCTCGCGGCGGTTCCCCTGCACGCCAAGTCCTTTGTTCCCTTCGATCGGCACGATCTCCAACGCCCGTCCTCGACCGCCAGCAACCTCATCTGGTAATTACGCGAATGATGTGACGACAAGGAAGATATTGCTATCAGGGAGAGCTTTCCAAAGCGTGGGCCTTTATGAACAGATGGATCACCCAAGTAACGGTCTCTCGCTGTCAGGTTTCCGGTTTCTGCACCACAGGCCTTCAAAACTTGATGGTTCAATTAGTGTTGACTTGTCGACGGCAGTCTGGAACGCTGCAGCATCAATCGGGAGCTGCTAGGAAGTCTACCAGATTAATTTGACTCAAGACTCTGCAGAGTTGATTAGAAGACAGACGTTATTGAGTTTGACAAGATTTTGATCACAAATCCCACTGGGATACAAGCTTTGAATTTACCTTCAAAGGGGTCCTCTTGAAACTGAATGCTGACAAGGAATATGCTCGCTCGGCAGGAAGTGAATTCACCACCAAAGGGGCTCTGGAAGCTCGGTCGCTGAATATATTGAAGATTACAAAAGGAACTGCAGGCGCTGGAATCTTGTGCAAAGCACAAAGTGCTGGAGTAACTCCGCGTGGCAGGTCATAAGGTAATAAGTGATAGGAGCAGAATTAGGTCATTCATTGTTACTTTGCCCATGGTGAGTTCACTGTGGTGGAAGGCAAAAGTCTTAAAGTCTACTGAGTCCGATGTCATCGTCACCATTCACCGCCGCCGTTGCCGGAATGCTGGAACACCACCACAGCTCCAGAGCAGAATTAGGCTGGCTGATCTATCTTTCTCTCCTAACCCCATTCTCCTGCCTTCTCCCATAACCCCTGACACCCGTACTAATCAAGATTCTATCTATCTCTGCCTTAAAATATCCACTGACTTGGCCTCCACTGCCTGCTGTGGCAACGAATTCCACAGATTCACCACCCTATGGCTAAAGAAATTCCTCCTCATCTCCTTCCTAAAGGAACGTCCTTTAATTCTGAGGCTGTGCCCTCTGGTCCTAGACTCTCCCATTAGTGGAAACAAGAGACAATTGACAATAGGTGCAGGAGAAGACCATTCGGCCCTTCGAGCCAGCACCGCCATTCAATGTGATCATGGCTGATCATCCCCAATCAGTTCCCCGTTCCTGCCTTCTCCTCATATCCCCTGACTCCGCTATCTTTTAAGAGCCCTATCTAGCTCTCTCTTGAAAGTATCCAGAGAACCGGCCTCCACGGCCCTCTGAGGCAGAGACTTCCACAGACTCACAGCTCTCTGTGTGAAACATCCTCTATACATCCACTCTATCCATGCCTTTCACTATTTGGTCAGGCAGCATCTGTGGAGGGAATGGATCGCTGACGTTTCAGACTGAAGAAGGGTCCTGACTTGAAGTGGCGTCTACCCATTCCCTCCACAGATGTTGCCTGGCCCGCTGAGTACCTCCAGCACTTGGTGCTTTGATACATATTTAGTTCTTAACAGGATCAAGAGGGTGGTGAATCTGTGGAATCCATTGCCATCCTAATACCACACAACACAAGGTGGTCATTTGCTGATTCCATCACGTTTTAGAATTATACTTTCGACTTAAATGAAGACGAGAAGTCAGAGAGGCAAGTTACTTAGTTTAGTTTAGAGATACAGCGTGGAAACAGGCCCTTCGGCCCATCGAGTCCCGCACACTAACACTATCCTACACCCACTAGGGACAATGTTTACATTTACCAAGCCAATTAACCCACAAACCTGCACGTCTTTGGAGTGTGGGAGGAAACCGAAGATCTCTGAGAAAACCCGCGCAGGTCACGGGGAGAACGTGCAAACTCCGTACAGACAGCACCCGTAGTCGGGATCGAACCCGTTTCTTCGGAGTTGCATTCACTGTAAGACAGCAACTTTACCGCCTGCGATACGCTGTACTGTAAGCCCATTCAAGTAACCTGCTACATTTACACAATATTGCAATTCTCAGATAATTCAAAATGGGAGATATGCAAAGGAATTTAAATGCTGCTGATTCTGATGCATCCTATTTAATACACTTATTGTTCATGTTGAAACATAGAAACATAGAAAATAGGTGCAGGAGTATGTCATTCGGTCCTTCGGCCCTTCGAGTCAGCACTGTTACTCAATATGATCATGCCAATCAGTACCCCGTTCCTGATTTCTTTCCATGTCCCTTGATTCCATTCGCCCTAAGAGCTAAATCTAACTCTCTCTTGAAAACATCCAGTGAATTGACCTCGGTACACATGACAAGAAACTAAACTGAAGCAAAACAAAACTAAATGCATGATGAATTCTGCTTCTAGCACTCTACAGTCTATTATCCACTGGGTGCACAGACCTCTGCACCTTTGATTTTGTTCGAATGAGCAAAAATAGATATCTGAAGATGTGTAGATGTGTATCTGGAGATAGAACTTTGAAGCACATTTACTATTGATGACCACAGACAGGTTTCTACTTTTCAGATCCTACTGATGTTCCTCGGCTCCAGATCTCAGGCAGGTTTTAATAAGCAAGTTTGGTATTCCGACTGCACATGCCCAGGTCATAGGTCACTCGCGATAAACATTCTCGGCACCGACCTGCATTTCATCCGTAGTCAGGATCGAACCCGAGTCTCCAGCGCTATAACCGCTGTTGAATTGCCACTGGACCGTCCCCGTCCCCTCCTGAGTGTCTCATCCCTGTCCGGGGTCGGCCGGAGATGTCCGGGGTGACCCTGGACTGACGGGACACCGGCCCGCAGCAGTGGAGTTAGCGTAACCAGGGAGCAGAAAGCAATTTTGATTGACAATGCAAGGCTGTTAGCCTAGCCTGGCTAACAAGTATTATCACCTCGATCAAAATTATACCACATTATTCATGTGCATGTTAGAGCTGCAAAACTTATGATCATCAGTTCATAAATAATAGGAATAGTTAGACCATTCGGCCCATCAAACCTATTCCACCATTCAATGATGGCTGATCTATCTCTCCCTCCTAACCCCATTCTCCTGCCTTCTCCCCATAACCTCTGACACCCGTACTAATCAAGAATCTATCGATCTCTGCCTCAAAAATATCCACTGACATGGCCTCTGAGGCCTTCTGTGGCAAAGAACTCCGCAGATTCACCACCCACTTACTGAAGAAATTCCTCCTCATCTCCTTCCTATAGGAACGTCTTTTTATTCTGAGGCTGTGACCTCTGGTCCGAGACTCTCCCACTAGAGTGTAGAACGTGGTGTTGTTGCGCAGGGATTCTGACAGGATGACTTCATGTCGCATGGGACGTGTGGCCAACTTTCACTTCTGCGCAGCAGTTCCCCGATTGGTGCATTATTTGTGATTATTCACAAATTAACCCCTCGCGTGCTCCGCTAGCAAGAATTGAAATTGCGGGATGGGGGAATTCACAGACGTCAAAATCTAGGAGGTTTCATGGAAACCGCGGCTGCGTATTTCAGAAATGACCACGTCTCGTAACGGGTTCAAGAGTCAAGAGCGTTTTATTGTCACATGTCCCGGACGGGACAATGAAATTTGTGCCTGCTGCAGCACAACAGAATATGTGAATATGTAAACATTGTATATAACGGGGAAAAAAAGTAAAAAGTTCATAAATAACAAATATAGTGCAAATAACAAATAATAATTTAGTCTTTTGCAGTTCCGAGCTCACAGCTTATTCGTAGTCGTGTTTAATAGCCTGATGGCTGTGGGGAAGCAGCTGTTCCTGAACCTGGACGTTAGAGTGTTCAGGCTCCTGTACCTTCTTCCCGATGGTAACGGAGAGATGAGTGTGTGGCCGGGATGGTGCGGGTCCTTGATGATGTTGGCCGCCTTTTTGAGCCAGCGACTACGATAGATCCCTTCGATGGTGGGGAGGTCAGAGCTGGCGATGGAGTGGGCGGTGGTCACAACTTTTTGCAGTCTTTTCCACTCCTGGACGTTCAAGTTGCCGAACCAGGCCACGATGCAACCAGTCAGAATGCTCTCTACCGTGCACCTGTAGAGGTTTAGGAGAATCCTCTTCGACCTGCCGAATCTCCGTAATCTTCTCAGGAAGTAGAGTCGCTGATGTGCCTTCTTTACAATTGCATCGGTGTGCTGGGTCCAGGGAAGATCTTCTGATACATATATTTTGACTCAACTCACAAATTCAGGAAATGAGAAATCACGGGGACTCTGGGAATGGGGAACAACGGCCAGGTCACAACACAAAGTCATTGCCGCGTGCGTCCCAGCTACTTTATGGCGGAGTAAGCTGCACCCAGCCACCAAAACATGTCGCTGAAACAAGGAACTGCAGGTGCCGGCTTTACAAAAGAAAAGTGTCACAAGTTCTAGGAGTAGAATTAGGCCATTCGGCCCACTCCGCCATTCAGTCGTGGCTGATCTCTGCCTCCTAATCCCATTTTCCTGCCTTCCCACCATAACCTTTGACACCCATTCTAATCAAGAATTTGTCTATCTCTGCCTTTAAAATATCCACTGGCTTGGCCTCCACAGCCCTCTGTGGCAATGAGTTCCACAGATTAACTACCCTCTGACTAAAGAGGTTCCTCCTCACTTCCTTTCCAAAAGAGCGCCCTTTAATTCTGAGGCTGTGACCTCTGGTCCTAGACTCTCCCACCGGTGGAAACATCCTCTCCACATCCACTCTATCCAAGCCTTTCATTATTCTGTAAGATTCAATGGGGTCCCCCCTCAACCTACTAAACTCCAGCGAGTGCAGGCCCAAAACGTCACCTATCCTTGTTCTCCAAAGATGCTGCCTGACCCGCTGAGTTACTCCAGCACTCTGCGTCTATCGTCTGTAGTGAAGCAATGGAATTTGCAAGAATTGTGTTCATTACACCCACTTCAATCTAATGATCTCAGCGTTACGGCTGCATATCAATCTCCAGACTAAACTGGTCCTTTGGCATGAAGATGCAATAAGCATGATTTAAAGGTTTTTGAATGTCATTCCTTTTTTAACTTTGCTCAGAAATTGATTGTGGAACCTCTAGTATATCCGGCAAATGATGTTGCAAGCCCTTTTAACATTCATGTTTGAACATTTAACGTCAATTAGCGGGTGAAGGATTGAAAATGTTCCCGAACTTATCTTTTCAACTGCATTGGTTAAACTCTACCAAGCTTCCAATATCACATAAATATATTTTAAGCTCCATTTTATTGCTTTTCATAACACAGACCAAGTTCACGTCTTCAAGGTAGATGTGAAATGTGAATTAATTTGAGTGCAACTCTAGAAAAGTTTGGGAGAACTGCTGCAGTTTAGTTTAGGAAGGAACTGCAGATGCTGGTTTAAACCGAAGATCGGTACAAAAAGCTGGAGTAACTCAGCGGGACAGGCAGCATCTCTGGATGGAAGGAATGGGTGACGTTTCGGGTCGAGACCCTTCTTCAGACTGAGTCAGGGGAGGGTGAGATGCAGAGATAAGTGAGTGCAAGGTGTGAAAACAAGACAAAGGGGATGGTGATCAAGGGAAATGGAGAATAGATCGTTGATAGCTAGAAGAAGGTAACAACAAAGCAAACAGAGATAAAATGTAATCGAGGACAGTCAGACTGATCGAGAAACTGGGAAGGGGAGTGGATGGAGAGAGAGGGAAAGCAAGGGTTACTTGAAGTTAGAGAAGTCGATATTCATATCGCTGGGTTGTAAGCTGCACAAGAGAAATATGAGCTGCTGTTTAGTTTACTTTCGAGAAACAGCACGGAAACAGGCCCTTCGACCCATCGAGTCCGTGCCAACCAGCGATCCCCGCACACTCACACTATCCTACACACACTGGGGATAATTGACAATTTTACCAAGTTAATTAACCTACAAACATGTACGTCTTCAGAGTGTGGGAGGAAACCAGAAATCCCGGACAAAACCCACGCAGGTCACGGGGAGAACGTACAAACTCCGTACGGACAGCGCCCGTAGTCAGGATGGAACCCGGGTCTCTGGCACCTTGAACCTATGTCCTCTGGTCCTCGATTCCCATACTCTGGGCAAGAGACTCTGTGCATCTACCCAATCTATTCCTTTCATGATTTTATACACCTCTATCAGATCACCCCTCATCCTCTTGCGCTCCATGGAATAGAGACCCAGCCTACTCAACCTCTCCCTGTAACTCACATCCTCTTGTCCTGGCAACATCCTTGTGAATATTTTCTGAACCCTTTCAAGCTTGACAACATCTTTCCTATGACATATCTTATTGAAACATATAAGATTATTAAGGGTTTGGAAAGGCTAGAGGCAGGAAACATGTTCTTGATGTTGTGGGAGTCCAGAACAGTTTAAGAATAAGGGGTAAGCCATTTAGAACGGAGATGAGGACTCTGTGAGAAACACTTTTTCTCACAGAGAGTTGTGAGTCTGTGGAATTCTCTGCCTCAAAGGGCGGTGGAGGTCGGTTCTCTAGATACTTTCAAGAGAGAGCTAGATAGGGCTCTTAAAGATAGCGGAGTCAGGGGATATGGAGAGAAGGCAGGAAAGGGGTACTGATTGTGGATGATCAGCCATGATCACATTAAATGGCGGTGCTGGCTCGAAGGGCCGAATGGCCTACTCCTGCACCTATTGTCTTTTGTCTATAGACACGGTGCCTTGAACACAATATTCTAAATGTGGTCTCACCAACGTCTTATACAACTGCAACATGGCCTCCCAACTTGCCTGATGGGAACGGTTTTGGGGGATGTGGTACCAGTGTCGGTGGGGCATCTTGGTCGGCAGGGGCAAGTTGGGGCAAAGGACTTGATTTAGTGCCTTTATGTCGGTGACAGGGGTTGTTAATAACCTGGGTCTCCAGCGCTGAACGGCAGCAACTGTATCTCCCTAATCATCCCTCCTCCTCCTACACATAACTTTCATACCCGTCACACTAGAACAATGGGGTGGCATTGCTCTGCCTCTCCTCTCCGGTGATTCTATGATGCAGTGCAGCTCCTCTTCCAGTCTGACTCATTTATTATTTTTTATTCCAATACGAACATTGCTTCAGGTGGAATTGTATACTTGTGTAGTTGTTCAGAGCTGTGGTCTTCCCTGTGTTACGTTGGGTATTCAGCTATTGGCACGGGGTTCTACTTCTTGGTTAGACACTTCTGAGTTAAGGTTATTGTCACGTGTGCCGAGGTACAGTCAAAAGATTTTGTTGCGTGCTAACCAGTCAGCGGGAAGACAACACACGATTACAATAGAGCTGTCCACAGTGTACAGATACAGGATAAAGGGAATGACATTTAATGCAAGATAATGTCCAGTTAATCCAATTAAAGAAACTCTAATGAGGTAGATGGTAGGTCAGGACCACTCTCTAGTTGGTGAGAGGACGGTTCAGTTGTCTGATAACAGCCGGGAAGAAACTGTCCCTGAATCTGGAGGTGTGCGTTTGTTTTCACACTTCTGTACCTCTTGCCCGATGGGAGAGGGGAGAAGAGGGAGTGGCCGGGGTGCGACTGGTCCTTGATGATGCTGCTGGCCTTGCCGAGGCAGCGTGAGGTGTAGATGGAGTCGATGGAAGAGAGGTTGGTTTGTGCGATGGTCTGGGCTGCGTCCACAATTTGGAAACTTTCAGTGGATATATTTAAGGCAGAGATAGATAGATTCTTGATTAGTGCGGATCAGAGGTTACGGGGAGAAGGCAGGAGAATGGGATTAGGAGGGAGAGATAGATCAGCCATGATTGAATGGCGGAGTAGACTTGATGGGCTGAATGGCCTAATCCTACTCCTATCACTTATGATCTTATGACTATTTGAAAGCTGATCAGGTTGCAGCAGTTTTATCATCTTCTGGTTTTATCATTCCGGGTTGTATTCTGCTTCTTTGCCCCTTTCATTAATTGCATGATTGTCCACACCTTTCCTTTGTCCTATGAATGAGCTGCAGTTGTGAAAAGCACAACTCGGACTCTCGACCTGAAGATCGGCAGCGCCAACTCATGAACCGTGTGGGAATGTAGAACACATTGGCCACATCGGCCTTTGTTGATCTCCTTGCAAAGTCATTTCCACCAAATCCACCAGCTTTTGACGTACCGATCCATTATCAAAGGACTTCAAAACCTCACTCTCTCCTTACTTGAAACATCGAAACATCGAAAATAGGTGCAGGAGTAGGCCATTCGGCCCCTCGAGCCAACACCGCCATTCAACATCATCATGGCTGATCATCCAGAATCAGTACCCCGTTCCTGCTTTCTCCCCATATCCCCTGATTCTGTTAGCCCCAAGAGCTAAATCTAACTCTCTCTTGAAAACATCCAGTGAATTGGCCTCCACTGTCTTCTGGGGCAGAGAATTCCACAGCTTCACAACTCTCTGGGTGAAAACGTTTTTCCTCATCTCAATCCTAAATGGCCGACCCCTTATTCTTAACTGTGACAAGTTGAAAATAAATACAGAACAGTTCAGTTCAATATGCACATAAATAAGCAGATAACGTGCAATGATTTATAGATAGGTTACTTAAATTATCAGAACCTACTGGGCAACTAATGAAATGTGTCCAGACTCTTTAACAAACTTGTCAGGAAGGCTGGCTCTGTCCTGGGTACAGAGTTGGGTTCATGGGAGGGGGTCTTGGAGGGGAGGATGCTCCTCAAACTGCGGAGCATCCTGGACAATGCAGCTCACCCCCTCCATGACACACTGGCCAACCTGAGGAGCACCTTCAGCAACAGACTGGTTCCACCAAGATGCAGCACAGAACGCCACAGGAGATCCTTCTTCCCTGTGGCTATCAACCTGTACAACTCCTCCCCCTTCTGTCGTGGGGCAGACTGAGATTGACTCCCCCCCCCCCCCCCCCAATCTTTGCACATCCCCAATCCTTTCCACTCGTCACTTTAATTTCACGTTTCATGTATCTTGTGTTTTTATGACTGTTGCCAGATCAGTTTTCCTCCTGGGATAAATAAATTTCTATCGTATCATATCGTAAATTAATATGGGAGTACTTCTTTACTAGGGTGGCACGGTGGCGCAGCGGTAGAGTTGCTGCCTCACAGCGCCAGAGACCCGGGTTCGATCCTGACTACGGGTGCTATCTGTACGGAGTTTGTACGTTCTCCCCATGACCTGCGTGGGTTTTCTCCGAGATCTTTGGTTTCCTCTCACACTCCAAAGGATTATAGGTAGACAAAAGTACTGGAGAAACTCAGCGGGTGCGGCAGCATCAATGGAGCGAAGGAAATAGGCAACGTTTCTGGTCGAGACCCTTCATCAGACCCGAAACTGGTCAAGACCCTTCTTCAGGCAACTGATCAATGTGTCTGGACTATTCCTTAACAAACTCAGCAGGAAGGCCGGCTCCGTTCTCGGGGCGGAGTTGGAGTTGGATTCACGGGTGGGTGGTCTCGGAGGGGAGGATGCTCCTCAAACTGCGGAGCATCCTGGACAATACAGCTCACCCCCTCCGTGACACACTGGTCAACCTGAGGAGCACCTTCAGCAACAGACTGGTCCCACCAAGATTACAAACTTGTTCGTCTCTGGAGCGTGGGAAGAAGCCGGAGAAAATCCACGCAGTCACAGGGGGAAAGCCCAAACTCCGCCCCGTCCACACCAGTGGTCAGGATGGAACCCGGGTCTCTGCCGTTGCGAGGCCGCAACTCTAGCGCTGAGCCATCACTAATTGCACATTAATAATCATAAATCATTATTGCAGAGATTGATAACTACTTGGGGGGTTGCAGGTAGGATGAAAAGATGCCTTTACCCAGAATAGGCGACCAAGAACCAAAGGAGTTAGGTTTGAAGTGAAAGGGGAAAGATTTAATAGCAATCTGAGGGGCACTTTTTTCACACAGAGGGTAGTGGGTGCATGGAACAAGCTGTCAGAGGAGGTAGTTGAGAATGGGACTGCAGCAATGTTTAAAAGACATTTAGATTAGTACATAGATAGTTACAGTTTGCAGTTCAGTTTATTGTCACCTGTACTGAGGTACAGTGAACAGCTTTATGTTGCGTGCTATTCAAAGACAATACATGATTACAATCGAGCCGTTCGCAGTGTACAGATACATGATAAGGGAATAACGTCTAGTGCAAGGTAAAGCCAGCAAAGTCTGATGAAGGATAATCTGAAGGTCACCAATGAGACAGATAGCAGTTCAGCACCGCTCTCTGGATGTGGTGGGATGCTTCAGTTGCCCGATCACAGCTTAGTAAACATCCCCCTATCCGTGTTCTCCAGAGATGCTGCCTGCCCCTCTGAGTTACTCCAGCACTTTGTGTCTTTTCTTTGTAAACCGGCATCTGCAGTTGCGATGAAGTGGCCTCTTCATTCACCGACTTCTTTTGACGGAAGAATTAAACAAGCAAACATATGGAAATAAAGGGTTTTTTTTTTTTTGGCCTGGTTTAAATCACATGCCATTTGCTCTTCAAAGTCACCTTGTCATGAAGGAATATCATCTGAAGGGCAGATTTGCTGCTGGAACAGATTATGACACGCCAGAGTATGAACCAGCTTGATATTTCGACTGGAATTAAGCTTTCTGTTGCCATAGTGATATGGTCATGACCGCACATACGAAATAGCAAATGCTAATGTGTGTTTGAAGACAGCGGTGAATAGCGGAGAGGTGTTCAAGTTCACATTTATTGTCACATGCACCAATTAAGGTTCAGTGATATTTGAGTTACCACACAGCCATGCAATTAAATGAACACGACACACAACGGAACTTAGTATAAACATCCACCACAGTGAATGCCATGATGGAAGGCAATAAAGTTCAGTCAGTCTTCCTCCTTTTGGGGCCTTGACCCTCCGTAGTCGCCACTACAGACGGTCGCTGTACAGTCCCTGGACAATAGACAATAGGTGCAGGAGGAGGCCATTCGGCCCTTTGAGCCAGCACCGCCATTCAATGTGATCATGGCTGATCATCCCCAATCAGTACCCCGTTCCTGCCTTCTCCCATATCCCCTGACTCCGCTATCTTTAAGAGCCCTATCTAGCTCTCTTGAAAGTATCCAGAGAACCGGCCTCCACCGCCCTCTGCGGCAGAGAATTCCACACGCTCACAACTCTGTGTGAAAAAGTGTTTCCTCGTCTCTGTTCTAAATGGCTTACCCCTTATTCTTAAACCGTTCTGGACTCCCCCAACATCGGGAACATGTTTCCTGCCTCTAGCGTGTCCAAATCCTTAATAATCTTATATGTTTCAATAAGATCCCCTCTCAACCTTCTAAATTCCAGTATACAAGCACAGCCGCTCCATTCTCTCAGCATATGACAGTCCCGCCATCCCGGGAATTAATCTTTAAGGTGAGAGGAGAAAGATTAAGAGGAACCTGAGGGGCAATTCTTTCACTCAGAGGGTGGTGGGTGTGTGGAACGAGCTGCCCCTGCTTCTGACTGTGTTCCCAGGGTCTGAACTAAAAAGGCTGAAGCAGCGTTCAGTTTTTCTGCTCCACACCTGTGGAACAAGCTCCCTGAACACCCGAGGTGTGTACAGACTGTAAGCTCATTCAAATCAGGCCTAAAAACACTGTTGTTTACTGTAGCTTTTCCATAACCCAACGTGCAGGTAATCTTAACCTTCTAATCTTATCCCTTTTATGTGCTTTTAAAATCGTTTTATTGTTTCAATTATTTTGTTTTACTATTCATGCATTTGTCTTATTGCATGTTTTGTAATTTTTGATTATTGGCTATTTTGTTGTCCTGTGTTGTATGGTTATTCTGCTGTCTTTTTATTATGTTATTCTTTTGTTTCTTTTGTAAAGCACTATGAATTGCTGCTTGTACGAATGGTGCTGTATAAATACATTTGCCTTGCCTTGCCTTGAGTTGAGACAGGGACTGGAAGAACATTTAAAGGATATTTGGACAGGTAGATGGACAGGAAAGGTTTGGAGGGATCTGGGCCAAATGTGGGCAGGTGGAACTGGTGGAGATGGGGCATGTTGGTCGCTGTGGGCTGAAGGGCCTGTTTCCGTGTTGTATGACTCTATGACTGTCTCGTTCCAGTACCATTTGTTTTCCCCTAGACTACCTGACTAATTCCATTCCCTTCACGAGATCCTGCCTCCAGATTCCACACAGCCACCACCCTCTGAAAAGATTTTTTTACCCCGAAACTTTGTCCCTTAATGCCACGTCTGTCCCCTATCATCATTTTAATGAACCTTCTGCAAAGAATTGTGTAACAGTTGAGCAACATAAAATCTCCTCTGGTTGACATCCTTCTATAACTAGGTGACCAAAATTGTACTACAGAATTTCTTACCAATGCCTTGTATTTTAGCTCTGGGCCAGCACACCAAGGCTTTGGAGGGAACTATGCACAGTGCCTAGATCACAGCGCCATTTTGAGACCTGGGTTTCGATTAAACCCGATCCACCCACTTTTCAAATGGCCCAAATCTCTCTGGACTTTGCTGTCTGTACTGTTTGTACGTTCTCCCCGGACGTTCTTCCATGCCTTGTCAAAGGCCTTTTCTATAGACAGCTTTACCCTCATCAATTTCCCTAGATTTTCCAAACATGACCTTCCAGGCACAAATCCTGATCTGTTCCACACTCCAAGTATCCTGGCCCACCAGTCTTAATAGCTAGGTTTATTCTTTGAACCCTTTTTAAACAATGGAACAACATTTCCTCCGGCACTATTCCCGTTTCTAATGACTTGAAATATTTCTGTAAGCTCCTGCTATTTCTACACTAACTTCCCCTCAATGTAGGGAAATTGTCAGGACCTGGAGACTTATTCCAAAAGTGTCAGTACTTCCTCCTCTTTGAATCTCATAGTTTCCATAGTACTCTACTTTTCCCCCTTAACTCACAGAGTTCAATATCCTTCCCTTGGTGAATACCGTGTTAACGTGCGGCTGGATCGCTGGTCGGCGCAGGCCGATGGACACCGTTTCCAGGTGTCTGTACCTCAAATTTTTTAACTAAACTAAAGATAATACGGTCCAGTACAGAACAATACTACAATGAACCTGAAAAGGCCGAGAAGGCGTTATAAGAGGTTGAGGTTGACTAGAAGCAGACTGCAAGAACACCTTCAGAGTAATTAATTAGTCTAATACAATATAACATAAGATCATAATTAATAGGAGCAGAGTTAAGGGCCTGTCCCACTGTACGAGCTAATTCAAGAGTTTTCCCGCGTTTCCCCCGATTCAAACTCGGAGAATTACGGTAATGGTCGCCCGTAGATACTCGGGGCTCTCGCGGACATTTATCCACATGTTGAAAAATCTTCCGATTCTTCCCGAGCTTCCCACTTTTCCCGAGTACCTGCCGTTAGCGTTACGAGCCGCTGAGAGACGCCCCGAGCTCCGACGTACCCGCTACGTACATTCTAATTGCTGACCACGAGTTTGATTTTTTTTTAAACTCGGGAGAGCTCTTGAATTACCTCGTGCAGTGGGACAGCCCCTTGAGGCCATTCAGTCCATCAAGTCTACTCCTCCATTCAATCATGGCTGACCTCTCTCTCCCTCCTAACCCCATTCTCCTGCCTTCTCCCCACATCCCCTAACACCCGTACTAATCAAGAATCTCTCTATCTCTGCCTTAAAAGTAGAAACATAGAAAATAGGAGCAGGAGTAGGCCATTCAGCCCTTCGAGCCTGCACCGCCATTCAATATGATCTTGGCTGATCATCCAGAATCAATATCCCATTCCTGCTTTCTCCCCATACCCCTTGATTCCATTAGTCCGAAGAGCTAAATCTAACTCTCTCGTTGACTTAGCCTCCACAGCCTTCTGTGGCAATGAATTCCACAGATTCACCGCCCTCTGACCAAAGAAATCTAAACTAACTAACGCTAACTCCACCAAGCGGAAATGTGAAAAAGGGCAGACTCACATTTTAAACCAAGAAATAAGTAAGTAAGTTCATTGGCCAAGTATTCACATACAAGGAATTTGCCTTGGTGCTCCGCCCACAAGTAACAACAAGACATGCAGTGACAGTTGCGAATCACTCAGAAAACACTAAACATTAATAATAATAAAACATTAATGATAAAACACCATTGATCAAGCATGTGAACCAACACAATACCAGATCAAGGGGATACCAGCTACAGGTGTTTGGCTGTTGAGTAGAGCAACTACTCGTGGATAAAAACTGTTTTATGTCTGGCTGAAACTGAACAGAACAGCCATGAAGCTCAGGACTGACTCATTTGTAAAACGCGGGAATGATAACTTAACCTATGCAAAGTGATCATTAAATATTTATCCTACTTGCATGTTTTAATAATTTAATACATTTAAATAATGAAGTGATTCTCTTACACAGAATAAAAGTCTGAAAAACAAACTTCTCTCCGGGAATAAGCAGTGTGGTATCCATGCTGAAGAGGTATGTGATCATTTGTGATGTTTTGGTCGACACTACTTGAACAGGCTAAAGGGCCTGTCCCACTTACGGGATTTTTTCGGCGAGTTGCCGGCACCCGTCACGGTCACAGTAGGTGGCCAGAAAATTTCAAGATGTTGAAAATCCAGCGGCAAGCAGAAAAAGGTACCACTCTTGGGGCGACTACTCACCGCCGTACTGGCGCCACGTGTTGACATGTCGCGGGGTGACGCCTGTATGGTGGTGAGTAGTCGCCCAAAGAGTCGTACCTTGTTCTGGTCGCCACTGGATTTTCAACATGTTGAAAATTTTCGGCCACCTGCTGCGACTGTGACGAGTGCCGGCAGTCGCAGAAAACATCGCGTAAGTGGGACAGGCCTTTAAAGGTATCTTCAGGCATTGAAATTAATGCGGATATTTTCCATGCCTTCTTATCTTGCCTCCGCAGTCCAAGAGGATCCAGTCACAACTCAAGGAGCTACGCTACGGGAAGAAGGATTTGATTTTTAAGGTGAGACTGCAAATTGCTTAAGTCAGCATAATTGGCATCTGTAATATGTAACGCCACGGTAAGGCTATTAATCTTTTTAGTTTTGAAAATAGCCCAGATTCAAGAGCATCTTCAATAATGCTGGAGGATGAAAGGTTTCAAAATGGTAATGCGACAATTGATCAGGGAGATCTGCACGGTGGCGCAGCGGGTAGAGCTGCTGCCTCACAGCGCCAGAGACCCGGGTTCCATTCTGACTACGGGTGCTGTCTGTACGGAGTTTGCACCTTCCCCCTGTGACCGTGTGGGTTTTCTCCGGGTGCTCGGGTTTCCTCCCACACTCCAAAGACATGTACTGTAGGTTAATTGGCTTGGTAACATTGAACATTGTCCCTAGTGTGTAGGATAGTGCTCATGTACGGGGTGGGCACTGGTCGGTGCCGACTGGGTGGGCCAAAGGGCCTGTTTCCGCGCTGCATCTCTAAACTAAACTAAACTAAACTAAACTAAATTAAAAAAAAGATAGACACAAAATGCTGGATTAACTCAGCGGGACAAGCAGCATCTCTGGATAGAAGGTATGGGTGACGTTTTGGGTCGAGACCCTTCTTCTTCAGTCCTTCTATCCAGAGATGCTGCATGCCCCGCTGAGTTGCTCCAGCATTTTGTATCTATCTTCGGTGTGAACCAGCATCTGCAGTTCCTTCCCAAACTAAACATAACATTGGGAATACCAAAGTTCTGACCTTGATTTCACAGTGAAGGACAATGAAGGACTGGAAGTGAAGAGCTCCAGACAAAAATGCTGGCGAAACTCAGCGGGTGAGGCAGCATCTATGGAGAGCAGGAATAGGCGACGTTTCGGGTCTGTTTACAGATGCTGGTTCGCACCAAAGATAGACGCAGAATGCTGGAGTAACTCAGCGGGACGGGCAGCGTCTCTGGAGAGAAGGAGTTGGTGAAGACAGCAAGTCTGGAGAACATGGACAGGTGACGTTTCGGGTCGGGACCCTTCTTCAGACTTGCGAATGCCTTTAAGGAATTTCACAAAGTGAAAGGCAGATTATTCTTTTCAAACTGGCCGGGAACGTCGGGAATAATGAGGACAGGTTTAAACTGGTAATAAAGCAAATTTAGACCTCGTGTCAAGAACACATAAGAAATGACTTACTCAGAGAATGGAGAGCAATTATAGGGAAAACTCACATAGATGAGAGAACGTGAGCCAGAATGTGCTAGCCATCTTCATTGTGGGCATTTGATTTTCAGTAGACATACGACAGGATTCTACTAGATGAGTCACCATGGGGCATAATTATCTGTGGTCTGTTAGGCCGGAGAGATGATAGACAGACAGACAGACAGACAGACGGACGGACGGACGGATGGCTAGCCAGCCAGACAGACAGACTGGTCGGAGAACTGGGATGGGCAGGAGATGGAGAGAGAGGGAAAACAAGGGTTACTTGAAGTTAGAGAAGTCAATGTTCATACCGCTGGGGTGTAAACTACACAAGCGTAATATGAGGTGCTGCTCCTCCAATTTGCGCTGGGCCTCACTCTGACAATTGAGGAGGCCCAGGACAGAAAGGTCAGTGTGGGAATGGGAGGGGGAGTGAAAGTGTTGAACAACCGGCCGATCACATAGGTCTGCGCTTGGTCTCGCCGATATACGGGAGTCCACACCTGGAACAATGGATCCAGTAGATGAGGTTGGAGGAGGTGCACGTGAACCTCTGCCTCATCTGAAAGGCCTGTCGGAGTGTACACCAGCAACTGCAGTTCCTACCGGCACATGCTACTAATACCTGACATATTCCTTCGTGTAACTGACTAGAGCGTCAGTATTGCTCATCAACTGGAGGTTCCCAATCCCGTTAGACTTCCCTCCCTCTAACAGACTACATCATGTAGTGTAGAGTAGCCAACTCCCACTAGTGTTTCCTACTTTCTTGTATCTGCCTTATTAATGATGTCCACATACTAATGCTAAAAAACAGCACTGTGAATAATGAATGGAATGTTCTCATCCAGAGCGTATTAAATAATAATAATAAAATAATTAATGCATTATTTGGATTCCGAGCCTGTCAATAATTAATGTTTATTTCCACGAGCTTGATCTCCTAAAAGGGGAGGAAAACTAAATTGAATAAAGAGAGTTTTGTATTTTGTTTCATCGCTGTTGCGCCTGACATTCTCGTCAGTACGCGAGGAGATAAGTTCGTAGTAGCCCTGTCCCACGGTACGAGTTCATTCCAAGAGCTCTCCCGAATTTAAAAAAAATCAAACTCGTGGTAAGCACGGAGAATGCACGTAGCGGGTACGTTGGAGCTCGGGGACGTCTCTTAGCGGCGCGTAACGCTAACGGCAGGTGCTCGGGAAGACTCGCTAACGGCAGGTAAGCTCGGGAAGACTCATGAAGATTATTCACCATGTCGAAAAAATGTCCACGAGAGCCCCGAGTACCGATGAGTGGCCATTACCGTAAATCTCCGAGTTCGAATCAGGGCAAACTCGGGAGAGCTCTTGGAATGAACTCGTACCGTGGGACAGGGGTTTTACTCCAGCACTCTGTGAAACGTCATCTATCCATGTTCTCCACAGATGCTGCCTGACCCGCTGAGTTACTCCAGCACTCTGTGTCTATCTCTAACAACTGTGTATGCTCCTGTTCTCATTTCATATTCACATGTATAAATCAGGATACCTATTTGGATTAATATTTATTTAATGTCCACTTTGTCCTCTCTATGAAGTGTTTGCTGAAGCTTAATATCGTGCCCTATAATATGCCTGGATGACTCCCTTGTGATCTATTAATATTAACTATTATCGCAACAGCAAGTGAACCGTTGAGGGCGATTCTTAAAGGTTCCGTTCTCGCAAACGTGATTTTTGAATAATGACTGGAAGTTTTTGTTTTCTCTGATTGGTACATTTTCCATTGTCAGCAAGTACGTTTGGATAGACTATCACACGTATAATGAAGGAACTGCAGATGCTGGAAAAATCGAAGTTAGACAGAAATGCTGGAGAAACTCAGCGGGTGTGGCAGCATCTATGAAGCGAAGGGATAGATGACGTTTTGGGTCGAGACCCTTCCTCAAACTGACATCGAGACCCTTCTTCAGACTGATGTAGAGGGGAAGAGGGGCGGGTTCCCGTCCCTCCCCCCACCTCCACATCAGTCTGAAGAAGGGTCTCGACCCGAATCGTCACCTATCCCTTCGAGACCCTTTTTCAGACTGATTGAATTGAAGAGTTTGTAGGAAGGAACAGCAGATGTTGGTTTGAACCGAATCTAGACGTAAATTGCTGGAGTAACTCAGCGGGACGGGCAGCATCTCTGGAGAGAAGGAAGGGGTGACGTTTCAGGTCGAGACCCACTTTCAGACTGAGAGTCTGGGGAGAGGGAAACGAGAGATATACAAAAAAATGATTGAAAGATATGCAAAAAAGTAACGATAATAAAGGAATGATCCCAGGAATTAGTGTGTTAACCTATAATGAGCGTTTGACGACACTGGGCCTGTACTCGCTGGAGTTTTGAAGAATGAGGGGGAGACCTCATTGAAGCGTACAGAATAGTGAAAGGCCTGGATAGAGTGGATGTGGAGAGGATGTTTCCACTGGTGGGAGAGTCTAGGACTAGAGGTCACAGCCTCAGAATTAAAGTACGTTCTATTAGGAAGGAGATGAAGCAAAAATGTCTTCAGTCAGAGGGTAGTTAATATGTGGAACTCATTGCCACAGAAGGCTGTGGAGGCCAAGTCAGTGGATATTTTTAAGGCAGAGATAGATAGATTTTTGATTAGTACGGTTGTCAGATGTTATGGGGAGAAGGCAGGAGAATGGGGTTACGAGGGAGAGATAGGAAGGACATTTGAGGATTTGAGTTACTCCAGCACTCTGTGAAAAATCACCTATCCATGTTCTTCACAAATGTTGCCTGACCCGCTGAGTTACTCCAGCACTCTGTGAAACGTCACCTATCCATGTTCTCCACAGACGGGCAGCATCTCTGGAGAAAAGGAATAGGTGACGTTTCGGGTCGAGACCCTTACGGGTCTCAACCCGAAACATCACCTATCCCTTTTCTCCAGAGATGTTATGTGACCCGCTGAGTTACTCCAGCACTCTGTGAAACGTCACCTATCCATGTTCTCCCGAGATGCTGCCTGACCCGCTGAGTTACTCCAGGACTTTGTGTCTCATTATGTAAACCAGCATTTGCAATTTTTTCTTACAAAAATATTTCCATGCTGTATCAGGGCTGTATCAGATGGCGTAGTGGTAGAGTTGCTGCCTCACAGCACCAGAGGCCCTGGGATCGATCCCGACTACGGGTGCTGTCTGTACGGAGTTTGTACGTTCTCCCCGTGACCTGCGTGTGTTTTCTCCGGGTGCTCCGGTTTTTCTCCCACACTCCAAAGACGTGCAGGTTTGTGGGTTAATTGGCTTTGGTAAAATTGTAAAAAAATGTTCCTAGTGTGCGTGCGTGTCGGACAGTGTTAGTGCGCGGGGATCGCTGGTCGGCGCGGTCTCGGTGGGCCGAAGGGCCCATTTCATCGCTGTATCTCTAAACTAAACTAAACGACAAACTAAAACTGAAACTTTCTTTGAGGTAAAGGTGTTAAATCAACAACTAGCTCCAGTTTGATGATCGTATCAATACATGACAAATAGCAAGACCGTAAGGGATCAATAAGGATGACAAGTTGAAGTCAGAGGATTGGAAAGCAGCCGGCGTTGCAATGCTCAGTCTATAAACACCAACCAATTTGTGTTTCCTTTAGTCACTTCAAACAAATACAACATGACGTTGAACGGGCTCCAGGGTCTTGCATTCATAACAATCTGTTGTAGCTAGGAGCTGAAGCGGTAAACCGATCGACTTGCAGAGGTCCTCAATACTTGAGTATCAAGACAAGAGAAGCAGTCTGAACATGGGTCTCGACCCGAAACGTCACCCATTCCATCTCTCAAGAGATGCTGCCTGTCCTGCTGAGTTAAGGGCCTGTCCCATTTGGTGAATTTTTTCGGCATCATATCAGTGTGGCCAAAATGATTTTGAACATTTCAATCTCCATTTCAAAAATGTTGTCGCACTTGAAAAAACACCGCGCGTCAATACGTCATCACGCCGCGAATTTTTCGGTGACCTGATACGTCAGTCAATGAATTCTTAAAGAAGGAACTGCAGATGCTGGAAAATCGAGGGGACACAAAATGTCGGGCCGAAACGTTGCCTATCTCCTTGATGCGACTGCACCCGCTGAGTTTCTCCAGCATTTTGTGTACCCATGTCAGTCAATGAAGCCTGGACAGGCCCTTACCTCCAGCATTTTGTGTCTATCTGCAGTTCCTTCCTACACACTCGAGTGCTGAAATCTGTATCATAAGATCATGTGTTAGGAGTAGAATTAAGGGTTTGGCTGATCTCTCTCTCCCTCCTAACCCCATTCTCCTGCCTTCTCCCCACAACCTCTGACACCCGTACTAATCAAAAATCTGTCTATCTCGTGCCTTAAATATATCCACTGACTTTGCCTTCCTTTAATTCTGTGGCTGTGCCCTCTGGTCCTAGACTCTCCCACTAATGGAAACATCCTCTCCACATCCACTCTATCCAAGCCTTTCATTATTCTGTACGTAGATCAATGAGGTCCCCCCTCATTCTTCTAATCTCCAGCGAGTACAGGCCCAGTGCTGTCAAACGCTCATCATATGTTAACCCACTCATTCCTGGGATCATTCTAGTAAACCTCCTCTGGACCCTCTCCAGAGCCGGCACATGCTTCCTCAGATATGGGGCCCAAAACTACTCACGATATTCGAAATGCGGCCTGACCAGCGCCTTATAGAGCCTCAGCGTCAGATCCCTACTCGTGTGTGATGGAGAGGGAGGTGCTTGATGGTCGAAGGTGAAGGTTTGTGACACGGTGACGTTTCAGAGTTCCAATTGTATGTCATGTTGTCACTTGCGGGCGGAGCACCAAGGCAAGTTCCTTGTATGTGAATACTTGGCCAATAAACTTATTCATTCATTCATTCACTCATTCATTCATTCAAGAAGCTTTAGGGTGGATGGACTGCAGGGAAAATGCTTGGCACCTCTGGAAACAAGGCCAGCGACACAAAGTGCATTGAGTTTAGATTAATGTCACGTGAACCGAGATACAGCAAAAAGCTTTCATTGAGTGGTCAACCAGTCAGTGGAAAGACATTAGAGGATTACAAGCTGTTGGGTGCAGGAAGGAACTGCAGATGCTGGCTTACATCAAAGAAAGACACAAATTGCTGGAGTAACAGCAGGACAGGCAGCATCTCTGGAGAGAAGGAATGGGTGACGTCTCGGGTCGAGACCCTTCTTCAGACTGGTTAGTGCTGGCTCAAAGGCCTACTCCTGCACTTGTCTCCAAGGGAAACGAGAGATATAAACGGTGATGTGGAGATAAAGAACCATGAGTGAAAGATATGCAAATAAGTAACGATCTTAAAGGAAACAGGCCATTGTTTAAGAAAGAACTGCAGATGCTGGAAAAAACGAAGGTAGACAAAAATGCTGGAGAAACTCAGTGGGTGAGGCAGCATCACCCGTTGAGTTTTTCCACATTTTGTGTCTACCTTTGTTAGCTGTTTGTTGGGTGAAATCGAGAAGCTAGTGCGACTTGGGTGGGGGAGGGATAGAGAGAGAGGGAATGCCGGGGTTACCGGAAGTGGTTGGATGGTCTCCCATTGCCCAGACAACGGGACAATTGCGCTCGGCAATATCCTGTGTTGGTCACGCCTGCCAATGCTAGGGCGCTCTCACTCTCAATGTTGTTGGCCATCCTTGCCCAGACAAGGTTAATTCCCGGTATGGCTGGACTGTCATATGCTGAGAGAATGGAGCGGCTGGGCTTGTATACGCTGCAGGTTAGAAGGATGAGAGGGAATCTCATTGAACATATAAGATTGTTAAGGGTTTGGACACACTAGAGGCAGGAAACATGTTCCCGATGTTGGGGGAGTCCAGAACCAGGGGCCACAGTTTAAGAATAAGGGGTAGGCCATTTAGAACGGAAATGAGGAAACACTTTTTCACACAGAGAGTTGTGAGTCTGTGGAATTCTCTGCCTCAGTGGGCAGTGGAGGCCAGTTCTCTGGATACTTTCAAGAGAGAGCAAGATATGGGCTCTTGAAGATAGCGGAGTCAGGGGATATGGGGAGAAAGCAGGAACGGGGAACTGATTGGGGATGATCAGTCATGATCACATTGAAGGGCGTGCTGGCCTACTCCTGCACCTATTGTCTATTGTTCTATTGTTACTATCGTGAAGATGATCATCTCTTTGACATGGAAGGACTTGGGAAGATGTTAGTAAAGCTGCGGTTTCTAATTTAGCGAGGGTCTTCTAGATCATCGAGATGGATGAACAGTAACGAGCTGCAGCTGGCTTCTCACGTGAGTGTGTAATGAGTCATCCTGTGCGGATCTCATTATAGACCAATATATTCACACCAGAGTGTGTAGCGTTTCACATGGTGTGAGATTAAAGTCAGTCGATTGCTAGCTAAAGGTTTATTAATATACTAAAGGCCTAGATAGTCATATAGACAAGGATGCTGTTGACCAAGGAAGGACACAGATTGCTGGATCTGGATCTGGATCTGGATGTAGAACGCTGGAAATCTCCAGCTAGACCGTCACTCAGCACTATGATGGCGGTGGACTCACTAGTCGAGATGGAGATGCCTCTGGAGTGCATAGAAACATAGAAACATAGAAATTAGATGCAGGAGTAGGCCATTCAGCCCTTCGAGCCTGCACCGCCATTCAATATGATCATGGCTGATCATCCAACTCAGTATCCGTACCTGCCTTCTCTCCATACCCTCTGATCCCCTTAGCCACAAGGGCCACATCCAACTCACTCTTAAATATAGCCAATGAACTGGCCTCAACTACCCTCTGTGGCAGAGAGTTCCAGAGACTCACCACCCTCTGTGTGCATCTTTGTATGTGTTGATGTTTCGGAGATCTCTGACACTGGCTGGTAGGGTGTTCCAATCCCTTGCTGTCTTGAGGAAAAATGAGTTAGAAAGGATGAGAGGGAATCTCATTGAAACATATAAGATTGTTAAGGGCTTGGACACACTAGAGGCAGGAAACATGTTCCCGATGTTGGGGGAGTCCAGAACCATGGGCCACAGTTTAAGAATAAGGAGTAAGCCATTTAGAACGGAGACGAGGAAACACTTTTTCTCACAGAGAGTGGTGAGTCTGTGGAATTCTCTGCCTCAGAGGGCGGTGGAGGCAGGTTCTCTGGATGCTTTCAAGAGAGAGCTAGATAGGGCTCTTAAAAATAGTGGAGTCAGGGGATATGGGGAGAAGGCAGGAACGGGGTACTGATTGGGGATGATCAGCCATGATCACATTGAATGGCGGTGCTGGCTCGAAGGGCCGAATGGCCTACTCCTGCATCTACTGTCTATTGTCTAAAGTGCTAATGAAGTGTTGTGCGGAATGAACTAATTTCCAGGTTGGTAGCGACTGGTTGACGTGCCTGTGGGTGTTTGGGTTAACTGGACGTGATCCTCCATCTTTATATCACTAGTGGTATTCCTGATCTTGTGGAATGTTGTCACTGATGAAGTTGCAACGAGTAGTGGGTGGATGAAGTTGAAGGTCCTTTATCGTGTGGAGACTGAGCTCTGCCACTTGTAGTTGGTCGAGATGGACCTTGCTGCTCCGTTTTGCACTGCCTGGATCTTATTGATGTTCCCTTCAGTGAAAGGATGTCACACGGCACAGCAAAGCTGAGTAACTCAGCGGTCGGGCAGCATCCCTGGAGAGCAAGAATAGGTGACGTTTCAGGTCGGGACCCTTCTTCAGACTGCAGAAGGGTCCCGATCTTATGGTCAAAGACTTTCGCCCCAGCTGTGCAGTAGAAACAAGGAGAAATAGGTGTTGGAAGTAGGCCATTCGGCCCTTCGAGGGTCCAGGTGCCAGGCCCCTTGGCCCACTGGGTCCGCGCCGACCAGCGATCGCCCCGTACACTAGTTCTGCCTTACACACTGGAGACAACTTACAGAAGCCAATTAAACTACAAACCTGTACGTCTTTGGGATGTGAGAGGAAACCGGAGCACGGGGAAAAAGCCCACATGGTCACGGGGGGAGCGTGCAAACTCCGTACAGCCAGCACCCGTAGTCAGGATGGGAGCCGGGTCTCCGGTGCAGTGAGGCAGCGACTCTGCCGTTGAGCCAAATGTTGATCTTATTACCTCTAGCATAGTTGTTTTATTGATTGCGCCTTTTCTCTCTCGCTCAGGCGCAGCAACTGACCGATCTTGAACGCAAACTGCTGGCAGCGAAACAGGAATTGGAAAAGACAGAAGGCGATAAGGTGACAGGAACCTCACGAATGACTGATTCACTGATTCTCTGCCCCGCTATCCGACTCGTGTCAAAACGTACTATTTCTGTTCATGCACCCTGTAACATTCTGCTTTTGCTGCGAATCTCAGCCGCTGAGACCCAATGTCTGGAGCGTAGAACGTGAATGAATGGATGAATGCTTTATTGCCACATGTGATAAGTCACGGTGACATTCTTTGCTTGCATGTGCCCAAGGTATGCAAATGGGTGCCACCTAAAGGGCACTGACAACGTTACAATGCCCCCCCATTATTCTCCCCCTCCTCCATCATGGCGGTCCCCCTCCTTCTTCGGGTCCTTCTTCGTTCCTTCCCCCGGTAGCGACGTCCTCACTCCCACGGGGTCGGTCCCCGTACGTGTTCGGCGCCATCATCGACCGCCGCGCCACTATCGCCGCCGGGTCCTCTCCTGAGGCCTTTGTGGCGCCAAAACGGGTCCCTCAGCTCGAACTGATTGAACATGAAACATGGAACATCGAACCCAGGACAGATCATTGAACATAGAACCTAGAACATGTTACATAGAACATACTGCATGTCACAGAACAGTGCAGTACAGCACAGGAGCTGGCCCTTCAGCCCACTATGTTGCTGCTGAACATGATGCCGAGACCACATAGAAACATAGAAACATAGAAATTAGGTGCAGGAGTAGGCCATTCAGCCTTCGAGCCTGCACCGCCATTCAATATGATCATGGCTGATCATCCAACTCAGTATCCCGTACCTGCCTTCTCTCCATACCCTCTGATCCCCTTAGCCACAAGGGCCACATCCAACTCACTCTTAAATATAGCCAATGAACTGCCTCAACTACCCTCTGTGGCAGAGAGTTCCAGAGACTCACCACTCTCTGTGTGAAGAAAGTCTTTCTCATCTCGGTCTTAAAGGATTTCCCCCTTATCCTTAAGCTGTGACCCCTTGTCCTGGACTTCCCCAACATCGGGAACAATCTTCCTGCATCTAGCCTGTCCAACCCTTAAGAATTTTGTAAGTTTCTTCTATAAGATCCCCTCTTAATCTCCTAAATTCCAGAGAGTATAAACCGAGTCTATCCAGTCTTTCCTTCATAAGACAGTCCTGACATCCCAGGAATCAGTCTGGTGAACCTTCTCTGCACTCCCTCTATGGCAATAATGTCCTTCCTCAGATTTGGAGACCAAAACTGCAACGCAATACTCCAGGTGTGGTCTCACCAAGACCCTGTACAACTGAAGTAGAACCTCCCTGCTCCTGTACTCAAATCCTTTTGCTATGAAAGCTAACATACCATTCGCTTTTTTCACTGCCTGCTGCACCTGCATGCCTACTTTCAATGACTGGTGTACCATGACACCCAGTCTCGCTGCATCTCCCCTTTTCCTAATCGGCCAACATTTAAATAATAGTCTGCTTTCCTGTTTTTGCCACCAAAGTGGATAACCTCACATTTATCCACATATACTGCATCTGCCAAACATTTGCCCACTCACCCAGCCTATCCAAGTCACCTTGCAGTCTCCTAGCATCCTCCTCACAGCGAACACTGCCCCCCAGCTTAGTGTCATCCGCAAACTTGGAGATATTGCCTTCAATTCCCTCATCCAGATCATTAATATATATTGTAAATAGCTGGGGTCCCAGCACTGAGCCCTGCGGTACCCCACTAGTTACTGCCTGCCATTGTGAAAAGGACCCGTTTACCTCCTACTCTTTGCTTCCTGTTTGCCAGCCAGTTCTCTATCCACATCAATACTGAACCCCTAATACCGTATGCTTTAAGTTTGTATACTAATCTCTTATGTGGGACCTTGTCGAAAGCCTTCTGGAAGTCCAGATATACCACATCCACTGGTTCTCCCCTTATCCACGCTACTAGTTACATCCCTCGAAAAATTCCACAAGATTCGTCAGACATGATTTACCTTTTGTAAATCCATGCTGACTTTGTCCAATGATTTCACCACCTTTTATCTGCCTGCGCATCACCCATATCCCCCCATCCCCTGCATATCCACGTGCCTATCCAAAAGTCTCTCGTATCCAGACACTCTTGCATCTGCCTCCACCACCAACCCGGGCAGCACGTCGCAGATTAGCAAAAGAGTAGAAACACAACAGTAACTGATTGAGGCAGTTAGACCGTGCGGCACGGTGGCGCAGCGGTGGAGTTGCTGCCTCACAGCGCCAGAGACCCGGGTTCGATCCTGACCACGGGTGCTGTCTGCACAGAGTTTGTACGTTCTCCCCGTGACCTGCGTGGGTATTCTCCGGGTGCCCTGGTTTCCTCCCACACTCCAAAGACGTGCAGGTCTGTAGGCTAATTGGCTGGGTAAAATTGTGAATTGTCCCTAGTGTGTGTAAGATAGTGTTAGCGTGCGGGGATCTCTGGTCGGCGCGGACTCTGTGCGCCAAAGGGCCTGTCCCGTGCTGTATCTCTAAACTAAATATTATGATAGTCAGCCAGTGAAAAACTTTCCAAAATCGCTTCTAACTAGCCAATGTTTTGGTAGACATTCAGGTTGTATATTTTGTTGAATCTAATGACCAAGCCATCACTCTTATTGTAATCTAGTTTGGGATCTAAGCCACCAGCTGTGAAATAACGCAACAACAAGACATAATAGTGCTTAGCATGCCCTTGTCATCGGCGTGTGCTGTTATTTATTTAATGGTGTATAACAGCTCACAGCATTACACAGGTTTGCCGTCAAATAGAATTTGACACTGAGATTCTAAAGGATATATATTAAGGCTTTTGATGAAAATGGTAACCGCCTAAAAGAAGCATCTTTTAAATGGTAATAGAAATGTATTTGAAGTTATGAGAGGTCTGGATTGTTTAAGAATGAACTGCAGATGCGGGAAAAATCGAAGGTAGACAAAAATGCTGGAGAAACTCAGCGAGTGAGGCAGCATCTATGGAGCGAAGGAATAGGCGATGTTTTGGGTCGAGACCCTTCTTCACACTGATGTGGAGGTGGTGGGGTGTGGTCGGTAAGAAGAAGGGAAGAGGCGGGGACAGTGGGCTGTCGGAGAGCTGGGAAGAGGAGGGGAAAGAGGGAGAAAGCAAGGACTACCTGAAATTGGAGAAGTGAATGTTCATACCGCTGGGGTGTAAACTGCCCAAGCGAAATGTGACTACGTTTGAAGAAGGGTCTCAACCCAAAACGTTGCCTATGTCTGAAGAAGGGTCTCGACCTGAAACGTTGCCTATTTCCTGCGCTCCATAGAGGCTGCCTCACCCGCTGAGTTTCTCCAGCATTTTTGTCTACAAGTGAAATATGAGGTGCTGCTCCTCCAATTTGTGATGGGACTCACTCTGGCCATGCAGGAGGCTCAGGACAGAAAGGTCGGATACAGAATGGGAGGGGGAGTTTGATTCGGAGGCTTGGATTGGGTTGGCAGACAGAACCTATTTCCTAGAATGGAAATATCAAACACTACAGGTCTAGATGGTCGTAGAAATGAGGAAATTAAAATGCCAGATTGCAAAGGGAGGACACAGAGTGCTGGAGTAACTCAGCGGGTCAGGTGTGACCTGCGTGGGTTTTCTCCGGTTTCCTCACACATTCCAAAGACGTACAGGTTTGTAGGTTAATTGGCTTGGTGTAATTGTAAATTGCCCCTAGTGTGTGTAGGATAGTGTTAGTGTGCGGGGATCGCTGGTCGGTGCGGACTCGGTGGGAAAAAAGGGCCTGTTTCCGTGCTGTATCGCTAAACAAAACTAAAGTTGAGGCAGATGTGAAAGTCATCAATGTTATAAAAGCCCTGTCCCACGATACGAGTTCATTCCAAGAGCTCTCCCGCGTTTGCCCTGATTCGAACTCGGAGATTTACGGTAACGGCCACTCGTCGGTACTCGGGGCTCTCGTGGACATTTTCGAACATGTTGAAAAATCTTCACGAGTCTTCCTGAGCTTACCTGCCGTTAGCGAGTCATCCCGAGTACCTGCCGTTAGCGGTACGAACCGCTAAGAGACGTTCCCGAGCTCCGACGTACCCGCTACTTTCTTTCTCCGTGCTTACCACGAGTTTGATTTTTTTTTAACTCGGGAGAGCTCTTGAATGAACTCGTACCGTGGGACGGGGCTGTAACACCGCCTCTTGCCCTGGCCACATCCTTTGCCCTGCTCTGAACATCCATCCATGCTCAACAGCTTCTGGTTGAGTGGCGCGCGGGTATCTAATCCGTGTGTGATCTTCATTGTCTCAGGAATCGCAGCTGAGGGCATTGAAGGAGGTGGCGCGTCTGTGTGTGTCGGGTGTCCTCAAGAACCAGTCTCCCTTCATGAGTATCATCCCTCCTCGAAACGCAGAGAATGGCATCTTGCTAAACAAAAACACCTCTCGATTTCCCTCCTACCAGCCCACCACAAAGGTACGTCATGACTGTGTGTGAACTGACCCACTGGTGACCTTAAAAAAAGAGAAAAAATCTCCAACCAGGCGGCACGGCAGCGTTGCTGCCTCACAGCGCCAGAGACCCGGGTTTGACCCTGACTACGGGTTCTGTCTGTACGGAGTTTGTACGTTCAGCCCATGACCTGCGTGGGTTTTCTCCGGGTGCTCCGGTTTCCTCCTACATTCAGACATACAGGTTTGTAGGTTAATTGGCTTAAAGGGCCTGTCCCACTTGCCGATTTTTTTTGGCGACTGCCGGCACCAATGACTGACGTATCAGGTAACCGAAATATTTGCGGCATGACTCGGCGTGACACGGTGGTGACGCGGCGTGACGACGTATTGACGCGCGCTGTTTTGTCAAGTGTCGCAACACTTTTTTTTCGCCACTGGATTTTGAAATCTTCAAAATCTTTTGGCGACACTGATATGATGCTGGCAGTCGCCGATAAAAATCTCCAAGTGGGACAGGCCCTTAACTTATCCTGAGTGTCCAGGATAGTGTTAGTGTGCGGGGATCGCTGGTCAGCGCGGACTCGGTGGGCCAAAGGGCCTGTTTCCGCGCTGTATCTCGAAACTAAACTAGACTAAAATAAATACTGTAGATGCTGGAAATCTTAATGGAAACAGCCAATGTTGGAAGCACGCAAGATCGACACAAAGTACTGGAGTAACTCAGCGGGTCAGGCAGCATCTCTGGAGAAAATGAAATACAGTAGGTGATGTTTCCGGTCTAGACCCTTCTGGAAACAGTAGTCAACAGCAGAGGAGATAGTTGAGCCAGGATGGCACGGTGGCGCAGCGGTAGAGTTGCTGCCTTACAGCGAATGCAGCGCCGGTTCGATCCTGACACTGGGTTCTGTTCGTTACGGAGTTTGTACGTTCTCCCGTAACCTGCGTGGGTTTTCTCCGAGATCGTCGGTTTTCTCCCACACTCCAAAGACGTATAGGTTTGTAAGATTAATTGGTTTGGTATAAAAAATGTAAACTGTCCCCAGTGTGTGTGGGATAGTGTTAGTGTGCGGGGGTCGCTGGTCGGTGCGGACCAGGTGGGCCGAAGGGCCTGTTTCCGCGCTGTATCTCTAAACAAAACACAACATTTAGAAAAAAAATATTTGGACAGCTACATGGATAGGATAGGTATAGAGGGATATGGGCCAAACGCGGGCAGGTGAGACTAGTGTATGATGTTTAAGAAAGATCTGCAGATGCTGGTAAAATCGAAGGTAGACACAAAATGCTGGAGAAACTCAGCGGGTGAGGCAGCATCTTTGGAGAGAAGGAATGGGCAACGTTTCGGGTCGAGACCCTTCTTCACACCCTTATACTAGTGCTTAAGTTGTGGTCAAGGTGGGCTGAAGGGCCCAAGTCCACACTCTATGGCCAGCAAAGGAAAATTGACAATTTTAAATCCATGATCAGCCGAGCTTTTTTATTTTAAGTTATTAGTGATATTGGGAAAAGCTTCAATGTGGATTTAGGTTTAGTTTATGATGAGATTTATTATTGTCACATGTACCCAGGTACAATGGAGAGCGTTTAGCCACGATGCGCTCCAGTCTCTCAGCATATGACAGTCCCGCCATTCACGGGAATTAACCTGGTGAACCTACGCTGCACTCCCTCAATAGCAAGAATCTCCTTCCTCAAATTAGGGGACCACAACTGCACACAATACTCCAGGTGTGGTCTCACCCGGGCCCTGTACAGCTGCAGAAGGTCCTCTTTGCTCCTATACTCAACTCCTCTTGTTATAAAGGCCGACATGCCGTTGGCTTTCTTCACTGCCTGCTGTACCTGCATGCTTACTTTCAGTGAGTGATGGTGAAAGTAAGTGAGCCACCCAATGATTTATTTGACTTTGAGGACAGAACGCTGCGTCACCTTGCTTCCAAATGCAGGATGAAAACAATTTAGGAAATGAGTCATTTGCTAAATGAAGTTGTGTGCCGACTGTGTCCTTCTGAGGGTGAGCGTGTCCTCCACTCAGCCAGACTGACGAGCAATCCTGTCAAGAGAATTCCAGGTTAACGATTAAATATGAGAGGGGGGTTAATTAATCAAAAACGGACAGCCGGGGAAAAGAGAACAGGGAAAATAGATTTTCAAAGTGACCTTATGTATGTGCTGGCTTGCAGCGCTGTGATTTTTGTATTTTCTGTTCAGCTGTCTTACCTGTCTTCCCATTCTGCTGGAGTTAACAAGCACAGTCACTGAGAGAGGGTGTACAAGGTTGTGAAGGGCAGTTAATACGCTCGCGTTATAGATCCTGACCGCGGGTGCTGCAGTTTAGTTTGGTCGGACAAAATTGCTGGAGAAACTCAGCGGGTGAGGCAGCATCTATGGAGCGAAGGAAATAGGCGACGTGTCGGGTCGAGACCCTTCTTCAGACTGATGCGGAGGTGGGGGAGGGGCGGGAACCCGCCATTCAATGTGATCATGGCTGATCATCCCCAATCAGTACCCCGTTCTTGCCTTCTCCCCATATCCCCTGACTCCGCTATTTTTAAGAGCCCTATTTAGCTCTCTCTTGAAAGCCTCCAGAGAACCGGCCTCCACCGCCCTCTGAGGCAAAGAATTCCACAGACTCACCACTCTCTGTGAGAAAAGGCGTTTCCTCACCTCCGTTCTGAATGGCTTACCCCTTATTCTCAAACTGTGGCCCCTGGTTCTGGACTCCCCCAACATCGGGAACATGTTTCCTGCCTCTAGCGTGTCCAAACCATTAATAATATTATATGTTTAGTACATTATTCTGTGGAATTTCATCGCATTTAATAATTTATTAAATGCCTCATTACCTCTCCAAGCTCAAAATAATTCTAGATTCCTATCTGATGTTGCTTTCTACTTTTTCCTCTTATTCCAGAGAAACCAATATTATTCCTTCGCTCCATAGATGCTGCCTCACCCGCTGAGTTTCTCCAGCATTTTTGTCTACTCGATGGAGAATCATTGGATTGAGTGCATTGTGGGTTTTAATCCAGTTTCATATTAATATCTGGGAAATGAATATTGATTTCCCTCACCCCTCTCTCTCTCTCTCTCTCTCTCTCTCTCTCTCTGTTCCTCCCCCATCCTAGTTGCCCGAGTAGTTTCACCGCCCTCCTGATTAAATATTACCGTTTGTACGCCTCGTTGTCACCGTGAATGAACCATTCTGCATTTCCTTGTTCATCGTCCCCTTTCATCGGCTTTTTCACAGCTTACCCTTCCATATCTCTTTGTCTCCCTCTCCCCTGACTCTCAGACTGAAGAAGGGTCTCGACCCGAAACATCACCCATCCTTTTTCTCCAGGGATGCTGCCTGTCCTCACCCTCCTAGGCCCCAGGGAATAAAGTCCGATCCTACCCACTCTCTCCCTATCACTCTAGCCCACAAGGCCCGGAGACATCCTCCAGATCTTCTTTGCACTCGTTTCCATCTTAATGACACCTTCCACAAGCAGGCTGTCCATAACTTAGTCGCGGTACTGTAGATGGTGGCTCAGCCTCGCTCTCCAGATAGACTTGAATCAGAAACAGACCAAAGTACTTCACTTGTTTAAGAAGGAACTGCAGTTGCTGGAAACATCGAAGGTAGACAAAAATGCTGGAGAAACTCAGTGGGTGAGGCCGCATCTATGGAGCGAAGGAAATAGGTGACGTTTCCGGGTCCAGACCCTTCTTCAGACTGATGTGGGGGAGGGGGGGGCAGCGGGAAGAAGAAAGGAAGAGGCGGAGACAGTGGGCTGTGGGAGAGCTGGGAAGGGGAGGGGAAAGAGGGAGAAAGCAGGGACTACCTGAAATTGGAGAAGTCAATGTTCATACCGCTGGGGTGTAAACTGCCCAAGCGAAATACGAGGCGCTGCTCCTCCAATGTCACTTGGTTAATTCCAGGCATGAAGGGGTTGAGATGTGATGACAGATTGAGCAAGTTCTCAGACATCTAAACAGAACACAATGCTCCAAATTCAACCTCACCAAGATATGCAATTAATTCATTTATTCCTAATATTCATTGCTGATATCTTTCAATACCATTATTTTTGAAAACGTAAGTCGATTGGTCTTTCAATTTTGAGTTCTACGTTTTAATTTCTTGTCAGTGCAAATATTACAGAATATTTATCCGGTTTATCGGGCACAGCAGTAGCGTTGCTGCCTCACAGCGCCAGAGACCCGGGTTCGATCCTGACCACGGGTGCTGTCTGTGCGGAGTTTGTCCGTTGTCCCCGTGACCCATGCGGGTTTCCTCATGTTACTCCGGTTTCCTCCCACACTCCAAGGACGTACAGGCTTGTAGGCTAATTGCCTTCGGTAAACATTGTTAAAACAAATTGTCACTACTGTGTTTGTGTGCAAGGGATGGCTGGTCAGCACGGGCTCGGTGGGCCGAAGGGCCTGTTTCCGCGCTGTATCTCTAAACTAAACTAAATTCATTTAGAGCACCGATGAGCAGTGAAGAAAGGGCATGTTATTAAATTTTACAACTTGGCAGTCATTCTTGAATCCAAACAGATGGCCTGGCATCTTCTTCAACAGTAACGTGACTCATTGCACAACAGGTGCATTTCTGTGCTCAGTGGGTTAAATGCCAGCGTTGTTGACTTCCTCTTTTAAATTTGGGATTGTGATGGCTTTGTCCTGTAATTGTTAATTTCCCTTGAGCTAAACAGCTTGCGTGTCTGTATCACAAAGTATTCCAAAGTCAGTCTAACTATTGAGATGCTGGAGGTCAGAAACAGGCAGAAAGGGAGATGGAACTGTGATTTAGTTTTTTAGTTTGTAGCACCGAGACAGGCCCTTCGGCCCATCGTGTCCACGCCGACCTGCGATCCCCGAACATTAACACTATCCTACACACACTAGGGACAATTTACACATACACCAAGCCAATTAACCTACAAACCTGCACGGCTTTAGAGTGTGGGAGGAAACCGGAGATCTCGGAGAAACACTAAGGGGCAGAAAACGCTGGTGGGTGTTGTGTACAGGCCACCTAACAGTAGCAGAGAAGTTGGGGATGGTATCAAACGGGAAATTAGAAATGCGTGCGACAAAGGCAAAACAGTTATAATGGGTGACTTCAATCTACATATAGATTGGGTTAATCAAATTGGCAGGGGTGCTGAGGAAGAGGATTTTTTGGAATGTATGCGGGATAGTTATCTAAATCAACATGTAGAGGAACCAACGAGAGAGCAGGCTATTTTAGACTGGGTTTTGAGTAATGAGGAAGGGGTAATTAGCCGTCTTGTTGTACGTGCCCCCTTGGGCAAGAGTGACCATAATATGGTTGAGTTCTTCATTAGGATGGAGAGTGACATTGTTAATTCAGAAACAATGGTTCTGAACTTAAAGAAAGGTAACTTTGAGGGTATGAGACGTGAATTGGCCAAGATTGACTGGCAATTAATTCTAAAAGGGTTGACGGTGGATATACAATGGAAGACATTTAAAGACTGCATGGATGAACTACAAAAATTGTTCATCCCAGTTTGGCAAAAGAATAAATCGGGAAGGTAGTGCATCCGTGGATAACAAGGGAAATCAGGGATAGTATCAAAGCAAAGGATGATGCGTACAAAGTAGCCAGAAAAAGCAGCATACCAGAGGACTGGGAGAAATTCAGAGACCAGCAGAGGAGGACAAAGGGCTTAATTAGGAAAGAAAAAATAGATATGAAAGAAAACTGGCAGGGAACATAAAAACTGACTGCAAAAGTTTTTATAGATATGTGAAGAGAAAGAGGTTAGTTAAAACAAATGTAGGTCCCTTGCAGTCAGAAACAGGTGAGTTGATCATGGGGAACAAGGATATGGCGGACCAATTGAATAACTACTTTGGTTCCGTCTTCACTAAGGAAGACATAAATAATCTGCCTGAAATAGCAGGGGACTGTGGGTCAAAGGAGGAATTGAGTGAAATCCAGGTCAGTCGGGAAGTGGTGTTGGGTAAATTGAATAGATTAAAGGCCGATAAATCCCCAGGGCCAGATAGGCTGCATCCCAGAGTACTTAAGGAAGTAGCTCAGGAAATAGTGGATGCGTTAGTGATAATCTTTCAAAACTCTTTAGATTCTGGAGTAGTTCCTGAGGATTGCGGGTAGCAAATGCAACCCCTCTTTTTAAGAAGGGAGGGAGAGAGAAAACGGGGAATTACAGACCAGTTAGTCTAACATCGGTAGTGGGGAAACTGCTAGAGTCAGTTATTAAAGATGGGATAGCAGCACATTTGGAAAGTGGTGAAATCATTGGACAAAGTCAGCATGGATTTACAAAAGGTAAATCATGTCTGACGAATCTTGTGGAATTTTTCGAGGATGTAACTAGTAGCGTGGATAAGGGAGAACCAGTGGATGTGGTATATCTGGACTTCCAGAAGGCTTTCGACAAGGTCCCACATAAGAGATTAGTATACAAACTTAAAGCATACGGTATTAGGGGTTCAGTATTGATGTGGATAGAGAACTGGCTGGCAAACAGGAAGCAAAGAGTAGGAGTAAACGGGTCCTTTTCACAATGGCAGGCAGTAACTAGTGGGGTACCGCAGGGCTCAGTGCTGGGACCCCAGCTATTTACAATATATATTAATGATCTGGATGAGGAATTGAAGGCAATATCTCCAAGTTTGCGGATGACACTAAGCTGGGGGGCAGTGTTCGCTGTGAGGAGGATGCTAGGAGACTGCAGGGTGACTTGGATAGGCTGGGTGAGTGGGCAAATGTTTGGCAGATGCAGTATAATGTGGATAAATGTGAGGTTATCCACTTTGGTGGCAAAAACAGGAAAGCGACTATTATTTAAATGGTGGCCGATTGGGAAAAGGGGAGATGCAGCGAGACCTGGGTGTCATGGTACACCAGTCATTGAAAGTAGGCATGCAGGTGCAGCAGGCAGTGAAAAAAGCGAATGGTATGTTAGCTTTCATAGCAAAAGGATTTGAGTACAGAGCAGGGAGGTTCTACTTCAGTTGTACAGGGTCTTGGTGAGACCACACCTGGAGTAATGCGTGCAGTTTTGGTCTCCAAATCTGAGGAAGGACATTATTGCCATAGAGGGAGTGCAGAGAAGGTTCACCAGACTGATTCCTGGGATGTCAGGACTGTCTTATGAAGAAAGACTGGATAGACTCGGTTTATACTCTCTGGAATTTAGGAGATTAAGAGGGATCTTAGAGAAACTTACAAAATTCTTAAGGGGTTGGACAGGCTAGATGCAGGAAGATTGTTCCCGATGTTGGGGAAGTCCAGGACAAGGGGTCACAGCTTAAGGATAAGGGGGAAATCCTTTAAGACCGAGATGAGAAAGACTTTCTTCACACAGAGAGTGGTGAGTCTCTGGAACTCTCTGCCACAGAGGGTAGTTGAGGCCAGTTCATTGGCTATATTTAAGAGTGAGTTGGATGTGGCCCTTGTGGCTAAGGGGATCAGAGGGTATGGAGAGAAGGCAGGTACGGGATACTGAGTTGGATGATCAGCCATGATCATATTGAATGGCGGTGCAGGCTCGAAGGGCTGAATGGCCTACTCCTGCACCTAATTTCTATGTTTCTATGTTTAAACCCCACGCAGGTCGCGGGGAGAACGTACAAACTCTGAGAGAGAGCTAGATAGGGCTCGTAAAGATAGCGGAGTCAAGGGATATGGGGAGAAGGCAGGAACGGGGTACTGATTGTGGATGATCAGCCATGATCGCAGTGAATGGCTCGAAGGGCCGAATGGCCTATTCCTGCACCTATTGTCTATTGAAGTCGGGTTCAAACCCAGGTTCCTGGCGTTGTGGGCAGCACCTCTACCGCCGTGCCATCGTGAATCCCGGTAATTCATTTATTGTTCCTGACACTACAATAAATTATCGGGAGTCACGGTGGCATCCTGTTCGGCACGGACATTGTGGGCTGAAGGGTCCTGTTCCTATCCTGTTCTGTTCCATGTTCTATGCTCTTAATTACTAGCCCCTTCCTCATAACCTGCCTCTATGTTCCAAGATTTACGACCCGAAACGTCACCCGTTCCTTCTCTCCAGAGATGCTGCCTGTCCCGCTGAGTCACTCCAGCTTTTTGTGTCTATCTTTGGTACATGGATGGGACAGGTTTAGAGAGATACGGGCCAAACGCAGGCAGGTGGGGCTAACGCAGATGGGACAAGGTGGGCAAGTTGACTCAACGACTCAACAAGGCAGATACAACCAGATTCTAATCTCCAGGTCAAATTAACCTGGCTCACAATTTATTAAGGGTACACAAAAGGCTGGGGAAACTCAGCGGGTGCAGCAGCATCTAAGGAACGAAGGAGATAGGCGACGTTTCGGGTCGAGACCCTTCTTCAGACTGGTCAGGGATCAGGGAAACGAGAGATATAGACGGTGATGTGCAGAGATAAAGAACAATGAATGAAAGATATGCAAAAAAGTATCGATGATAAAGGGAACAAGCCATTGTAAGCTGTTTGTGGTGTGAAAATGAGAAGCTAGTGCGACTAGGGTGGGGGAGAGATAGAGAGAGAGGGAATGCCAGGGCCCGAGGGCTGAGGGAGAGGTGGGAAGGGGAGGAGACAGCAAAGGTTAACAGAATTGTGAAAATTCAATGTTCAAGCCCAGAGGATGCAGACTCCCCAAGCAGAATATGAGGTGCTGTTCCTCCAACTTGCGGTGTTGCTCACTCTGGCCATGGAGGAGGCCCAGGACCGAGAGGTCGGATGCGGAATGGGAGGGGGAGTTGAAGTGCTGAGCCACCGGGAGGTCGGGTTGGTTTTTGCGGACCGAGCCGAGGTGTTCGGCGAAACGATCGCCAAGCCTCCGCTTGGTCTCACCGATATAGATCATCTAGCATCTGGAGCAGCGGATGCAGTAGATGAGGTTGGAGGAGGTGCAGGTGAACCTCTGTCGGACCTGGAAGGACTGCTTGGGTCCCTGAAAGGAATGGAGGGGGGAGGACAAAGGACAAACCGCATTTCTTGCTGTTGCAAGGGAAAGTGCCCGGGGAAGGGGTAGAGTGGGAGGGGAGGGAAGAATTGACAAGGGAGTTGCGGAGGGAACGGTCTTTGCGGAAGGCAGACAGGGGGGGAGATGTGAAGATGTGGCGGGTGGAGGGGTCACGTTGGAGGTGGCGAAACTGGCGGAGGACTATATGTTGTATTTGCCGGCTGGTGGGGTGAAAGGTGAGGACCAGGGGGACTCTGCCCTTGTTGCGAGTGGGGGAATGGGGAGAGAGGGCAGTGTTGCGGGGTATGGAGGAGACCCTGGTGCGAGCCTCATCTATAGTGGGGGAGGGGAATTCCCGTTCTCTGAAGAATGAGGACATTTGTGATGACCTGGTGTGGAACACCTCATCCTGGGAGCAGATGCGGCGTAGACGGAGGAATTGGGAATAGGGGATGGAGTCCTTACAGGAAGCAGGGTGGGAGGAAGAGTAGTCCAGGTAGCTGTAGGAGTCAGTAGGTTTGTAGTGGATGTCGGTCAGGAGTGTATCACCTGCAATAGAGATGGTGAGGTCAAGGAATGGTAGGGAAATGTCGGAAGTGGTCCAAGTGTATTTGAGTGCCGGATGGAAGTTGGTGGTGAAATGGATGAAGTCAGTCAGTTGTGTGTGGGTGCAGGAGGTGACACCAAAGCAGTCGTCGATGTAACGGAGGTACACAATTTATTAAGATGGGCACAAAATGCTGGAGTAACTCAGCGGGACAAGGCTGCATCTCTGGAGAGAAAGGACCCTTCTTCAGACTGAAAAAGGGTCCCAAACTGAAACGTGACCCATCCCTTCTCTCCAGAGATGCTGCCTGTCCCGCTGAGTTACTCCCACACTTTGTGTCTATCTTCGGTGTAAACCAGCATCTGCATTTCGTTTCGTCACACTTTCTTAAACTGGACAGCTTTTTATGTCTACGTTTGATGGTATATTGGCGACCAGAAGTGCTTGATTAGCTTTAGGATGTACAAAGAGAATTTTTAAAGGCTATTTAAAATATATGAAGAAGGGTCTCGACCCGAAACGTCACCTATTCCGCTCCATATCTTTGGTTTAAACCAGCATCTGCAGTTCATTCCTACACCATCACCTCGTTATATTGGCTTTCACCGCCCTCCAATCTGAGGCAGGGGTTGGACCCAAATTGTCAACCATTCCTACCAACCCCCCCCCCCCCCCCCCCCCCCACCTCCCCCACAGACACTGCTTGACCTGCTGAATTTCTCTCTGAGATGCTCCAGATTCCAGCATCCAGCTTTCCCCTTCCCAGCTCTCCCACAGCCCACAGTCTCCGCCTCTTCCTTTCTTCTTCCCGCCCCCCCCCCCCCCCCACCTCATCCCCACATCAGTCTGAAGAAGGGTCTCGTCACGAAAGGGTCTCAGCCTTCGCTCCATAGATGCTGCCTCACCCACTGAGCTTCTCCAGCATTTTTGTCTACCTTCGATTTTTCCCGCATCTGCAGTTCTTTCTTACATTTTTAAAGGGTGTTTCCTCTGTGGATGGCTTATCTACAGTTATTACTTGAACAAATTAAATTTCAGAGTATATTGTATATGGTTCACCAGAGACCATGGCTTTTCCTCACTTCACACTTCATTAGATTGTCTTGTTTCTCGGTGAAGTCACTAAGCTAATAATTCAACATCTAAAAAGAATGTAAATGTTTTCATCAGTTTTGTACCAATTACACTCCAGGACTGAGTATTTCCCTCATCTCCATGCAGTGAATCATAGTATAGTTTCATTTAATTAAGTTCAGAGATGCAACGCGGAAACAGCCCGCTGAGTCTGCGCCGACCAGCGATCGCCCATGTACACCAGCACTGCCCTACACACACCAGGGACAATTTACAATTTTTACCAAGCCAATCAACCTACAAATCTGTTCGTCTTTGGAGTGTGGGAGGAAACCGGAGCGCCCGGAGAAAACCCACGCGGGTCACAGTGACGCAGCGGTAGTTGCTACATCACAGCCCCAGAGACCGGGGTTTGATCTGGATAATGGGTAACGGGTAAGCCATTTACAACGGAGACGAGGAAACACTTTTCCACACAGAGAGTTTTGAGTATGGAGAGGGCGGTGGAGGCCGGTTCTCTGGATACTTTAAAGAAAGAGCTAGAGAGGGTGCTTAAAGATAGCAGAGTCGGGGGATATGGGGCGAAGGCAGGAACAGGGTACTGATTGTGGATGATCAGCCGTCATCACATTGAATGGCGGTGCTGGCTCGAAGGGCCGAATGGCCTCCTCCTGCACCGATTGTCTGTTGATCCTGACTGCGGGTTCTGACTGTACGAAGTTCGTATGTTCTCATTGTGACCACGTGGGTTTACTCCGGGTGTTCCGGTTTCCTCCCGTATTCCTTAGACGTACAGGTTTGTAGGTTAATTGGCTTCTGTAAAAAGTCCCTACGGTGTAGGATAGAACTAGTGTACGGGTGATCGCAGGTCAGCGAGGACTCGGTGGGCCGAAGGGCCTGTTTCCCCGCTGTATCGCTAAACTAAAACTGAAACAATCGGAGCACAGTTAATTGAATTTAAACTGTAGTCCTTAAAATACTTTAAAAGTGTCTTGTTGAATACATCGGTTAAATGGCACTAGTAATAATAATAATAATAATAACTTTATTACGGACTCAAAGGTCCAGACAAGGGGCAAAATTACATTAAACATGCATTGCATCTCAAATATCATAAATATATATAAAATCAAGGTAAATCACATAAAAACATCATAATTTATATATTAAAAAAAACCCCACAATACTTAAGTTAAAAATCCAGAGTAAAAAATGATCAATGTCGTACAACGAGACAATGATACCAGTGTCTCCACAACTGGGATTCGTAGCGTGTAGTGCTAACCCTTATGTTTGTCAAGGCCACAATAAGCACATTTTTTAGAGTCATTTATCCTGCAAATATCCTGCAGTATCCGGCGGGATACTGAGTTGGATGATCAGCCATGATCATATTGAATGGCGGTGCAGGCTCGAAGGGCTGAATGGCCTACTCCTGCACCTAATTTCTATAATCTATCTATAATATATGAATTTATACATGTGGTGTCTTAGGATAGCTTCTAGAGTACTGACTCCTGCAGCCACAAACATATTACTGGCACTACACCATCTTGGTTGCCTTAGCAGTGTTCTCATGGCATCGTTATATGCAACCTTTAGTCTCTGCATACTTGTCTTTAAATAGTTCGACCACAGGTGCGCACTAGTAAAACATTTTTTTTGGCATTCAGAGACTAGAACATTGTTCGGGTTTCCCTGTATTAATTCATGGCAGAATCTGAACAGACCAGTCAATTTAACTTTGATTCATTGGCCATCTCCCACACAATCTTACTAATTATTTTATTGAGCATTCCAATCACTAAATGGCCTGTATTACTTACGCGACTTTTCTCGGCGACTTGCCGGCACCCGTCATGGTCGCAGCGACTTGCCGTCCAAAATATTCCACGTGGTGAAAATCCAGCGGCGACCTAAAAAATCTACGACCCTTTGGGCGACCGCTCACGACCGTACAGGCTCCAGGTGTCGACATGTCACCTATACGGTCGAGAGCGACTGGGTGGCGTTTCGGGTCGAGACCCTTCTTCAGACTGAGAGTCAGGGGAACGGGAAACGAGAGATATAGACGGTGATTTAGAGAGATGCAGAACAAATGAATGAAAGACATGCGCAAATAGTAACGATGATAAAGGAGGCGGGCCATTGTTAGCAGTGGGCTGGGTGAAAACGCGTCACAGACAATGAGGCTCAACCTCAGCGGGGCCGGCAGCATCGATGGAATGAAGGAATAGGCGACGTTTCGGGTAGAGACCCTTCTTCAGACTGAAGAAGGGTCTCGACCCGAAACGTCACCTATTCCTATTTCTATAGATGTTGCCTCACCCGCTGAGTTTTTCCAGCTTTTTTGTCTACCTTCGATTTTTCCAGCATCTGCAGTTCTTTCTTAAACATGAGACTCAACCAGATGACTTTGAATGACCTGGGTGGGGGAGGAACGGGGAGCGAGGGTTATAGAAGTGATACAAGGAATAGAATCGAGTTTGGTTCTCTTGTACATTGTATACCCACCACTACCGTCTTCAGCAGCCTGTGGACCTCGCTCTAGAATCCTCTTCAATCTCTCCACCTCCCCTCCTATTGCCTGATATATAAGACCTTTACCCTCTGGACCAAGCTTTTGTTTGTATCTTACCATCACCCTCTCTGGCTCGGTGTCAACCACTGATAGATAATAGCGACTGGATATATTTTAAACTGAACAAAACAAATCGCAAGATTTCAGCAAGGTTGCTGATGGTGGAAATGAAGGGCTCCTGTTCGCAGAATTGCTTCAGGACTCCGTCGAAGAAATGAAATATTTTTCCTGCGAATAGGTACCTGAATATGTCATAATGAAAAATTACAGAAATTGCACTCAAATGAGCACCATAAAATAGTTCTTCAGGCATGTAATACATTCCCAGCGCAGTTTCAAAGACGCTGGGATCTGTTTTCTGATTTGCTTTCTATTCCCTCAGTCACGAACAGCTTGTTCTGGAGATGCTGGAATCACAGAGACACCAGCAGTGAAATTAGTCCACAAAGTCCCTGCTAAATTGAATGTTAGTTTTACAGATCTAGCGTGGAAACAGGGGGTAGACAAAACTCAGCGGGTGAGGCAGCATCTATGGAGCGAAGGAATAGGTGACGTTTCGGGGCGAGGAAAGAGGGCAATTCAGCCCACTATGCTCAGCTGACCAGCGACCCCCGCACACTAGCACTATCCTACACACACTAGGGACAATTTTATATTCACACCGAGCCAATTAATCTACAAACCTGCACGTCTTTGGAGTGTGGGAGGAAACCGGAGGGCCCGGAGAAAACATACACAGGTCACGTGGAGAACGTACAAACTCCGTACAGACAGCACCCGTAGTCAGGATCGAACCCGGGTCTCTGGCGCTGTGAGGCAGCAACTCTACCGCTGCGCCACCTTGCCGCACATCTTAACACAATGAATATAACTTGTGGACTTGATATTTGATTGTGTGTCCTTCCACACTGCTCAGTCGGTAGCTCGGGGGGACTGTGAGTTTAAAGGGATTTGTTTTGTTCTAATTCCAGCATATAAAGTATATTTTAAATATTGCTTTCTGCAACTCTCAGCATTTTTATTATGAAAGGAGTTCCATATTGGCATTTTGATTCGTGAATAATAAAATGTGATCATAGGTCGTGATTTTTAAATGAATATTTCATGGTTCATGGTACATTAGCAACAAAGATTTTATCCTGAACCCATAAAAAGGTAATTCACACGGCATTGACTTAAGATGAGTGAGCGAGACTTCTGAAGTTGCCAATTTCCTTACAGCTGAGAGGTTTCTCCGCTAACAACTTAATATTACAGAGGCCAATTAACCTACAAACCTGCACGTCTTTGCAGTGTGGGAGGAAACTGGTCTACAAGTTCACAAGTTTACAAGTTATAGTAGGATTAGGCCATTCGGCCCATCGAGTCCACTCCGCCATTCAATCGTGGCTGATCTCTGCCTCCTAATCCCATTCTCCTGCCTTCTCCCCATAACCCTTGACACCCGTTTTAATCAAGAATTTGTCTATCTCTGCCTTAAAAATATCCACTGACTTGGCCTCCACATGAGTTCCACACATTAACTGCCCTCTGACTAAAGAAGCTCCTCCACATCTCCTTGCCTTTAATCTGAGGCTGTGACCTCTGGTCCTAAACTCTCTCACCAGTGGAAACGTCCTCTCCACATCCACTCTATCCAAGCCTTTCATTATCCTGTACTTTTCAATGAGGTTCCCCCCTCAACCTTCTAAACTCCAGCGAGTACAGGCCCAGTGCCGTCAAACGCTCATCATATGTTAACCCACTTATTCCTGGGATCATTCTTGTAAACCTCCTCTGGACCCTCTCCAGAGCCGGCACATCCTTCCGCAGACATGGGACCCAAATTTGCTCACAGTACTCCAAATGCGGCCTGACCAGCGCCTTATAGAACCTCAGTGGGGTTTGTCAACATGCAAACTCCATACAGACAGCACCCGTAGACAGGATGGAACCCGGGTCTCTGGCGCTGTGAGGCAGCAACTCTACCGCTGCGCCTCCGTGTCACCCCTTATCTGCACGATAATCTGTCTTTGATTTTGTCTGCTTCCTCACATTTTATGCCTCCTCATTTCAAGGGTTTCAAAGGCCTTTTATTGTCACGTGTACCAATATGCAAATTACCATACAGCCACACGAAAGAAAAAGCAACAAGACACACAACTGCATAAAAGTCAACATAAACATCCACCACAGTGGATACCCCACATTCCTCACTGTGATGGAAGGCAAGATAGTCCAATCTTCTTCCACTTGATTCTCCCATCCATCGGGGCGGTCGACGCTCCCGCAGCCGGCGCCCAAAACTCCCGCTTCGGGGCGGTCGAAGCTCCTGCGGCTTGGAGCTCCTGAAGTCGGGTCAGACTGATGTATCCCCCTCTCCCCTGGCATCAGACTGAAGAAGGGTCTCGACCCGAAACGTCACCCATTCCTTCTCTCCAGAGATGCTGCCTGTCCCTCGGAGTTACTCCAACACTGTGTGTCTATCTTTGGTTTAAACCAACATCAGCAGTTCCTTCCTACCCCATCTCCTCGTTATATTGGATTTCTCTTCTCTGAATACGAAGCCTATAGGATGAATAAAGTGACGTTTTTTACCTCTACAGATGGAATTGTAACTAGCCACAAGCCCAGCCAGAATGCGTTGACTCATATCGGATATCTCTTCCGCATTTCTTTCAGCTCCTGGCCATGTCCCAGGCTGAAGATACCAATTCACCAAACAAAGAGCCCTTCCTTCACGAGGCCACAAAGAGCAACGATGAAGATGCAGTGGACTGCAGTTTGCACAAGGTAAAAATCCCTCAGCTGCAATTAGATATCAAACAGGATTGCCAGCATTATTTAACATTTGGCTATTGTTATGGATTCTAATTCCATGTTGATAAAGGAACCCCTCAACGCCTCTACTTCCTGAGAAGATTAAGGAGATTCGGAATGTCAGTGAGGATCCTCTTGAGCTTCTACAGATGTACAGTAGAGAGAATATTGACCGGTTGCATCTGGCCTTGAAGAGATGTATAAAATGACAAGGGGAATAGACAGGGTGAATGTACAGAGTTTTGTTTCCAGGGTAAGGGGAATCTTGAACTAAAGGGCATATCTAAAGGGCATATTTGAGAAGAACGGGGTACTGATTGTGGATGATCAGCCATGATCATATTACATAGAAACATAGAATATAGGTGCAGGAGGAGGCCATTCGGCCCTTCCAGCCAGCACCGCCAATCATTGTGATCATGGCCTGAATGGCGGTGCTGGCTCGAAGGGCCGATTGGCCCAATCCTGCACCTATTTTCTATGTTTCTATGTTAATAGACAATAGAAAATAGATAACAGGTGAAGGCGTAGGCCATTCGGCACTTCAGGCCAGCACCGCCATTCAATGTGATCATGGCGGATCATCCCCAATCAGTAAGTAAGGAAAGATTTAATAAGACCCCGAGGGTGACCCTCATTTTCACACAGAGGGTGGGGGGGGGGGGGGGGGGTACGGAACAAGCTGCCAGCGGGTTCACGGTGGCGCAGCGGTAGAGTTGCAGCCTCACAGCGCCAATGACCCGGGCTCGATCCCGACTACGGGTGAAGTCTGTACGGAGTTTGTACGTCCTCCCTGTGACCTGCGTGGGCTTTCCCCGAGGTTGCCTCCCACACTCCAAAGACGTGCTGGTTTGAAGGTTGTGCACTAAAGAGCTGCAGATGCTGGTAAAATCGAAGGTAGACACAAAATGGGAGAAACTCAACGGGTGAGGCAGCATCTATGGAGACAAGGAATGGGCGGGGCCCATCGATGCTGCCTCACCCGCTGGGTTTCTCCAGTATTTTGTGTCCGCCCAGGTATGTAGGTTAATTGGCTTGTGTGGAGGTAACGTTAATGGTCAGGGGATCACTGGTCAGTTCGGACTCGATGGACCAAAGAGCCTGTTTCCATGCTGTATCTCCAACCTAAAGTAAAGAAAGGAGGTAGTCGAGGCAGGTACCATATCAGCCGTTAAAAGACATTTGGACAGGGACATCGATAGGAAAAGTATATCGGACTAAATGCGGGTAAATGGGACATCTAGCTTAGATGGGACGTCGTGGTCCTGCATGGATGAGTTGGGCTGAAGGGCCTGTTTGCGTGCTGTTTGATTCTATGACCAAGAGCATATTCCACACAACTAGAGTAATAGACCGGGGATTAACCTGGGTCAACCCAAACAAACCATAAATAAATAATACCAAAGAACATTATTTCCATTATCTTCCTTCTGGAGGAGGAATTTGGTGACGATAGATTTGCAAAGTCATCGAATCATAGAGTCATGCACCACGGAAACAGGCCCTTCAGCCCATCTCAGAGAGTTGTGAGTCTGCGGAATTCCCTGCCTCAGCGGGCGGTTCTCTGGATACTTTCAAGAGAGAGCAAGATAGGGCTCTTAAAGACAGCGGAGTCAGGGGATATGGGGAGAAGGCAGGAACGGGGTACTGATTGGGGATGATCAGCCATGATCACATTGAATGGCGGTGCTGGCTCGAAGGGCCGAATGGCCTACTCCTGCACCTATTGTCTGTTGTCATCCATTTGCAGGACCAAGATGTCCCATTTAAGAGTCTTCCCACACATACACATACATATACTCCAGCTTTATGTATGTATCTATCTATCTATCTATCTATCTGTCTGTCTGTCTGTCTGTCTGTCTGTCTGTCTGTCTGTCTGTCTGTCTGTCTGTCTGTCTGTCTATCTATCTATCTAACATATATATACATCTCTCTAAAATATATCCTTATCTCTCTGTGCCTCTTCTTCACACCTCACCAATCCTTATCTCTGTGTCTCCTTCTCCTCTGACCCTCAGTCTGAGCAAGGGTCACATCAATCCCATCCGCTAATCCGTGATCTTTACAGGACTTGCAAACATCCGATCCCCTTAGTTTGAGTGTAAGAAGATTTGACCTTTATCCAAAACCATCATTATCAGGATAATGACTCTGATGACGAGACAAATGAGATGGTGGGAGGTATAGGTTATTACCGCACATCCCACATGAAATTCCCATGGCTTGCAATTTCACACTATAAAGGTTACCATTCTCCACCGCCACCAACTGCTGATATTTCACGCCCCACATCAACAGGATAGAGATCAGACAAGCAAACCAGGAAATGAATCATTCCACATAAATGTAATGAGACAATTCTCTCACGTCCGTGCACATTCTGTTTTGCTCTTTAAAATCTATCGTCAACAAATTTCTCCTCCAGAAGCGATAAATAAATTACATAGTAAAACCGCCCCTCCCCCTCCCCGCCCTCATGGTAACACCCCCGCCCTCATGTTATGGTGGGGGTGGGGGTGGAGGGGGAGGTGGGTTTCACTCCCAGAAGACGGTCTGCATTGCGATTTTCTGTAACATGAAGCCACATTGCGTGCACATATGTTAAGAATCTCGGGTTGAATTTTTAAATTTTTTAATTAATTTTTTCTTACAAATTCCATGAAAGTGAATAAGGTTTAGCGGGATATGGACCAAATGCGGGTAAATGGGACTAGCTTAGATGAGGCACTATCATAAGTGATAGGAGCAGAATTAGTCCATTCGGCCCATCAAGTCTACTCCGCCATTCAATCGTGGCTGATCTATCTTTCACTTTCATGCCCCATTCTCCTGCCTTCTCCCCATAACCCCATGATACCCACACCAATCAAGGATCTATCCATCTCTACCTTAAACATACTGTATCAATTGAGTTGGCCTCCGCAGCCTTCTGTGGCAAAGATTCGCCACCCTCTGACTGAAGAAACTCCTCCTCGTCTCCTTCTTATAGGAACGTCCTTTAATTCTGAGGCTGTGACCTCTGGTCCTAGACTCTCCCACTGATGGAAACATCCGCTCCACATCCACTCTCTCCAGGCATGGATGAGTTGGGCTGAAGGGCCTATTTCCGTGCTGTATGTCTCGATGATTCGATGACTACGCAAACTCAATTAGATGGAACTACCAAAGGCAAAACGAGAATGACATACGGTCCAATAAGTTTGCACAATGTGATCCGCATGCTACTATCTTACATTTATAGATGTCACAGAGAGACATGTCTTTGGCCTCAAAGCAATTAGCGTATTATAGTAGCCCTCTGAATAATAGAATCATTGGTTGAAATCTGCCTTGCAGGCAACATATTCATGTCCCTTGTTATATAGTTAACATAAAGTGACAAGGAAATGAAATGCCTGAGACAGAGTGACGTGAAATAAGAATGATAAAATGTAAGTTGAGTACAAAAGAGAATAAATGATAAATCAGTGACACACCAGGGTTTAGCTCAGAGAATTAGACTGTAAAATGCGAATGGTGGTCAGACAAGTCAGTTCAACTCATAAATAGAGGGCAGACACAAAGTGCGGGACGGGCAGCATCTCTGGAGAGAGGGAAATGGGCGACGTTTATGGTCGACACCCTTCTTCAGTAAGGAGAGGGAGACACAGAGACAAAGAAGGGTAAGGTGTGAAGAAGAGACAAAGAGAGATGAGGATATAGTTTAGAGAGGTGTACAGATAAATAGATAGATAGATAGATATACACAAAAAGCTGGAGTACATGTACATATGTATGTGTGTGTGTACGTGTGTGTGTGTTACGTGTGTGTATAAATATATATATATATATATATATTATATATATATAAAAATATACCATCTCTTTTGATGTCTCTCTACCCTTCCTTACCCTTCCTTATCTCTGTGATATACAAATATATATATATATATATATATATATATATATAGATTACACACATACATATATATACATACCACACACACACACACACACATATATAGACCACACACATGCATACACACGCACACATACGCACACAGATATATATAGATATATATACACACACACACATGCAAAGATATATATATATATATATATATACACAGACACACACATAAATATATATATAGACCACACACACAAACAAATAAAAGAGGACAAATAAAATAAATAAACATTCCATCTTGCCTCACAGCTGGGTTTGGGAACAGCTCTTTGCAAGACCATAATAAAGTGCAGAGCGTTGTAGATGTAGCCCAGCCCATCACACCGACCACACTCCCCACCACTGCCTCCATCTACCCGTCATTCTGCCTTGGTCAATCTTTCCTCTCCCTTGTTCAAGGGGCCAGAAGGTACAGAAGCCTGAAAGCACGCACCACCAGACTCAGGAACAGCTTCTTCCCCTCTGTTATCAGGCCTCTGTTATCAGGCCTCTGTTATCAGGTCCTTCCGTAAGTGTGATGGACTGGGCTACATCTACAACTCTCGGCACATTCCTTGCGGTCTTGGGCAGAGCTGTTCCCAATCCAAGTCGTGATGCAACCCGATAGTGTGTTTCTATGTTGCATCTGTAGAGGTTTGTCAGAGCCATTAGCGACATGGTGAATTACCGCAGCCTCCGGTTGTCACTCCAATATGATCCAGTTAAATGCAGTTAAAAAAAAGCCACTGGTACGTAAAGACAGACAGAAAGAAACACCTTTCATTTTAATGACCAAAGTAGAACTGAGATGGAGGATCTACCAAGAATTTGTTTAGTTTCGTCTGAAGAATGGTCTCGACCCAAAACATCACCAATTCCTTTTCTCCAGAGATGTTGTCTGACCCACTTAGTTACTCCAGCTTTTTGTGTCTATCTTCGATTTAAACCAGCATCTGCAGTTCCTTCCGACACATCTTTAATTGAGTTTAATTTAGTCAGAAACAGGCATTTCGGCCCACCGAGTCCGCACCGACCAGCGATCCCCGCACATTAACACTATCCTACGCAGAATCTGTGGGATTCTTTGCCACGGAAGGCTGTGCAGACCAAGTAAGTGGATATTTTTTAAGGCAGAGATAGATAGATTTTTGATCTATGGGTGTCAGGGATTATGGGCAGAAGGCAGGAAAATGGGGTTGAGAGAGAGAGAGATGAGCCATGATTGAATGGCGGAGTAGACTTGATGGGCCGAATGGCCTAATTCTTCTCCTATCACTTATGACCTTATGACCTTGTGATGAGAATGTCGCTAAGTCGAGTAAATTCCATGTCTTCTATTTCCTGTTGTGTGTACTGAAAGGGAAGAGTATTTTTGTTTGAAGATTTGCTGGATATGTTATTCATTATTTTTATGTGTGTCTATCTCTCTGCAGGCTGGCAAGAATTGTTCTACGAATCTAGACAAAACGCCCCAACTAAATAGAACGGCGCCCGTAACAAAAGTTCATGTCTGAAGGTATAATCTGTCGCGCCTCATGCAGCGTCCAAACGCAGAGTAGCTGCTTCACATTGGTGAGCGGTGAGATTGGGCGACATGGTGGTAATGAGAACCTCTCCAGAGATGCTGTCTGTCCCGCTGAGTTACGCCAGCTTTTCGTCACTATCTTCGGTTTAAGCCAGCAATCTGCAGCTCCTTCCCACACAATGAAAAATGATCAGATGTGCAGGATGGAAGTGCAGATGTGGGTTTAAATCGAAGATAGACACAAAATGCTGGAGTCACTCAGCGGGACAGGCAGCATCTCTGGAGAGAAGGAATGGGTGACGTTTCGGGTCGAGACTCTCCGCTCCCAGTTCCTCCAAATCCAAGGTGCATCTGTATGGGCTCCAGCTCTGCTTGCCTTTTTGTAGGGTACGTTGAACACTCCCTGTTCCAGGCATGCACTGGCCCTATCCCCGAACCTTACCTCCACTGCATTGACAACTGCATTGGTGCCACCTCCTGCACCCATGCAGAACTCACTGACTTCATTAACTTTACCACTAATTTCCATCCTGCACTCAAATTCACATGGACCATCCCAACATCTCTCTACTGTTTCTAGATCTCACTATCTCCATCACAGGACAAAGATTTTCGACTGACATCTATTACAAAACCCACTGACTCCCACAGCTATCTAGACTACACTTCTTCCCACCCTGCTTCCTATAAAAACTCTATCCCCTACTCCCAATTCCCCCATCTACGCCACATCTGTGCCCAAGATGAAGTGCCCAAGTATACATCTGGGCTTGTATACTCTGGGATTTAGAAGGATGAGAGGATATCTTGGTGAAACATATAGGATTATTAAGGGAAAAGTGGAAGCAGGCTTTCTTTCCCCAGCTCCATCTTCCGACACACGCCAAACTGGGCAAAATCCGCTCACTGAATCGGACTTTGCCCAGGGCAATTCCTGTTCCCATTGTACCTGACCCGTTGAGTCACTCTCCAGTCAGAGGTGGTGATTCAGTGGAATTCAGTGCCACAGAAGGCCGTGGAGGCCAAGCCAATTGGTATTCCTTGATTAGTTTACTGTTTAGTTTCAGTTTAGAGATACAGCGCGGGAACAGGCCGCTCGGCCCACCGAGTCTGTGCCGACCAGCGATCCCCGCACGCTAACACTATCCTACACGCACTAGGGACAATTTTACATTTACACCGAGCCAATGAACCTACAAACCAGCACGCCTTTGGGGTGCAGAAGGAAACCAAAGATCTCGGAGGAAACGCACGCAAGTCAGCAGGAAAACGTACAAACTCCGTACAGACAGCGCCCGCAGTCAGGATGGAACCCGGGTCCAAGCGCTGTAAGGCAGCATCTCCACCGCTCTGTAATGCTGTTAAGGGCATAATAATTGTTCCTGATCAGTGCGGGTGCCAGGGGTTACGGGGAGAAGGCAGGAGAACAGGGTTGAAAGTGAAAGATGAACCAGCCATGATCGAATGGAGGTGCAGACTCTGGGCCAAATGATCTAATTCTGCTCCTATGACTTGTGATGGCATGAACTACTCCAGCAACTACTCCAAGGAGTCCTTGAAAGAAATCATTCACGAAGTTGGCGCCAAACGGGGGGGAAAACACACCAAGGATTAATTCCCACTCCATCTTTCTCTTCCAGATGAAAACCTACACGACTGAGAAACAGATCACAAACACCAGAAGAGTTTTGAGTTCAAGTTGTGGCGAGGGCGACTGGGCATGAAAATGCTACGTTTCTACTACAGAAGCACCACAGATCACACCGTAGAACAGTTTTGTATTTGAAATCTCCACTTGTTATTTTAGTTCCCACCAGTTTTCACAGCTGGACCATGTTGCATTTTCACTTCAAACCAGCTGATCTCTGTTTTAGACAAATAGAGTCAAATTAAGGTGGTTAAAGAAAAGTAGGTGGGTAATTAGACTTGGATTTTTTATCAGAATTAGTGGCAATAGTGACAAAGAAAACTGCAATAATCCATTTTTCTTATTGAAACCATCCAATATCATTGATCAAGAAGGAACTGCAGATGCTGGAAAATCGAAGGCAGACAAAAAAGCTGGAGAAACTCAGCGGGTGCAGCACTCCTGCCCTTCTCAGCTCTCCTGCCCTTCTCAGCTCTCCCTCAGCCCTCTGGTTCCTCCTCTCCCCCCCCCCCCCCCCCCCAACCCTGCATCAGTGTGAAGAAGGGTTCGGCCCGAAACGTCGCCTGTCTCCTTCGCTCCTTAGATGCTGCCGCACCCGCTGAGTTTCTCCAGCATTGTTGTCCACCTTCAATACCGTTGATCATTGATTTGACAAATAACGAGTCTGTTCTCCATACAGACGCTGTTTTGGTTTAAGCAAGTCCTGGGAAAAGCGAATTAATGGCCAAAGTCAACAAGCGAGAAAATTGCTATAGTTAATAACAAGCGTAAAATTAAGAGCAGAGATTCAAGCGTAAAATGTTAAATCATTAGTTAGTGAGCATGCCAGCATTCAAGGGAATAATTGAAAACATTAATAAAAATAATGTCCGGTTAATGAACCATTAGCAAAAAAGTTACTTCTGCGATCAAAGTGACAGTTCCCAAGCAGATATATTTCTTAGAACAATATTTTTTTTATGTACTCAGTAAAAAATGGGTTATTTTACATAATAAGTAGGCTACCTGCTAGACACAATGTCCATGTGATTCTTCGAAAGCTTTTAAGCTCAGGTCTAATTAAGCACAGGCAGGCAGCACTGTGAGGCAGCAGTAGAGTTGCTGCCTTAAAGCCCTGTCCCACAGTACGAGTTCATCTCAAGAGCTCTCCCGAGTTTCCCCTGATTCAAACTCGGAGATTTACGGTAATGGCCACTCGTCAGTACTCGGGGCTCTCGTGGACATTTTTCAACATGTAGAAAAATCTTCACGAGCCTTCCCGTGCTTGCCTGCCGTTAGCGAGTCTTCCCGAGTACCTGCCGTTAGCGCAACAAGCCGCTAAGAGATGTCCCCTAGCTCCGACGTACCCGCTACGTTCATTCTCCGTGCTTACGACGAGTTTGATTTTTTTATAAACTCGGGAGAGCTCTTGGAATGAACTCGTACCGTGGGACAGGGCTAGTACAATGCCAGAGACCCGAGTTCGATCTTGACCTCGGATGCTGTCTGTACGGAGTTTGTACGATCTACCCGTGACCTCGTGGGTTTTCTCCGGGTGCTCCAGTTTCCTCCCACACTCCAAGGACGTACAGTTTTGTAGGTTAATTGGCTTCTGTAAATTGCCCCCAGTGTAGGATAGAACTGGTGGTACAGGTAGGCAAAAATGCTGGAGAAACTCAGCAGGTGAGGCGGCATCTATGGAGCGAAGGAAATAGGTGACGTTTCGGGTCGAGACCCTTCTTCAGAGGGGAACCCGCCCCTCCCCCACCTCCACATCAGTCTGAAGAAGGGTCTCGACGTCAGTTTGAAGAAGGGTCTCGACCCGAAATGTCACCTATTTCCTTCACACCATAGATGCTGCCTCACCCGCTGAGTTTCTCCAGCATTTTTGTCTGCCTTCGATTTTTCCAGCATCTGCAGTTCCTTCTTAAACAACTAGTGTACAGGTGATCGCTGGTCGGCGCTGACTTGGTGGGCCGAAGGGCCTGTTTCCACTCTGTATCTCTAAACTAAATATAAAATGCTGTACATGGACAGGTGACGTTTCAGACCGGGATCCTTCTACAGACTGATTCAGCCTGTTGTAGTTTTCAGTCTGAAGAAGGGTCGCGACCTGAAACGTCACCTGTCCATGTTCTCCACAGATGCTGCCTGGCCCGCTGAGTTACTCCAGCACTCTGTGAAACGTCACCTATCCATGTTCTCCACAGATGCTGCCTGGCCGCTGAGTTACTCCAGCACTTTATGTCCTTTTTTGTGAAACGTCACCTATCTGCATGTTCTTACAGATGCTGCCTGACCCCGCTGAGTTACTCCAGCACTCTGTGCAGCGGTAGAGTTGCTGCCTCACAGCGCCAGAGGTCCGGGTTTGATCCTGACTACGGGCGCTGTCTGTGCGTAGTTTGTACCTTCTCCCCGTCACCTGCGTGGGTTATCTCCGATGTCTTCGGTTCCCTCCCACACTCCAAAGACGTGCGGGTTTGAAGTTAATTGGCTTGGTAAAATTATAAATTGACTCTCGTGTGTGTGTGTGTGTGTGTAGGATAGTGTCAGTGCGCGGGGATCGCTGGTCGGCGCGGACTCGGTGGGCCGAAGGGCCTGTTTACGCGCTGTATCTCTAAACTAAACTAAACTAAACTTTGGCTTCTTGTGAAGAAAGCCATGTCAGGTCCACACACAAATTCCTTTATTCATTTTATACGGTCTCGATACACAAGGGTAATGTTTTATTATTCAAAATCAAAAACTTCATCTTAGAAATCATTCTGACATCCATGGCCTCTTTTAGCTAATTTCAATTGACAAACGCATCATGAATGCGCTTAAATCTTTTGCTTCCTGAATGAGAATCTCATAGTCAGAATTATTGCAAGTAATCGCACACAGAGTGTCAAACTCCCAGGCCGTGGTTTATACAGAGACAATGATTACAGATTCAATTACAGACCAGCATCTGTGACGGAGATTTTGCCACCGACCTGCGTAAAAATGAAATCGATCTCTCCTTCCACAACAAGGGAAATATATTTTATTCCTCTTACGATTATTTGACCAGGGAAAGCACAGATGGAAGGGTTGCAACAATGGTTCTGAAAGAATTAATCAAACACAATATTTGTCTTATTTACCATTTAGTTTAAGAAGGAACTGCAGATGCTGGAAAAATCAAAGGTAGACAAAAATGCCGGAGAAACTCAGCGGGTGAGGCAGCATCTATGGAGCGAAGGAATACGGTGACGTTTCGGGACGAGACCCTTCTTCAGACTGATTGAATTGAATTCTTCTTCCTACCTCCCTCCCCACCCCCATATCAGTCTGAAGAAGGGTCTCCACCCGACACTTCACCTATTCCTTCGCTCCATAGATCCTGCCTCACCCGCTGAGTTTTTCCAGCATTTTTGTCTACCTACAATTTAGTTGAGGGTACACAAAAGGCTGGAGAAACTCAGCGGTGCAGGCAGCAACTAAGGAGCGAAGGAGATAGGCCTAGAACAATTTAGTTGAGTTTAGTTTAGTTTAGAGATAGCGCGCAGTAACAGGCCCTTCAGCCCACCGGGTCCGCACCGACCAGCGATCCCCGCACATTAACACAATCCTACACACACTAGGGACAGTTATTTCAACATTTAGACCAAGCCGATTAACCTACAAACCCGTACGTCTTTGGAGTGTGGGAGGAAACCGGAGATCTCACGTACAAACTCTGTACAGACAGCGCCCGTAGTCAGGATCGAACGCGGTTCTCTGGTGCTGTGGGGCAGTGACCCAACCGCTGCCCCGCCATGCTGCGGTAAAGATATATGAATTCCTCAAGATATCTTCATTTTTTATCCGTACTATTTTTTCTCGCTTGTTGATACTGACCAGACTATCCCTAGAATAAAATATTTGCCTAATTTACCATGTAGATTAATATTGTGCACACGTTATGACCCACCCTTCTGATGGTAATCATTCAATATAATTTTCGTAGAGAGCCCAGACGCATATATCTCCGGATGAACATTCCAAAATCTGATTTTCAAAGGATTTTCATCTGGTCAAAAGCTGCAATGCCTTTGAGCAGTATTACGGGGTGACAGGGTGACGCAGCGGGTAGAGCTGCTGCCTCTCAGCGCCAGAGACCCAGGTTCGATCCTGACCTCGGGTGCTGTCTACGTGTGGAGTTTGCACATTCGCCCTGTGACCGCGTGGGTTTCCTACGGATGCTCCGGTTTCCTCCCACATCCCAAAGACGTGCAGGTTTGTAGGTTAATCGGCCCCTCTGTAAATTGCCCCCTAGTGTTTAGGGAGTGGATGAGAAATATGGGAGAACATAGAACCTGTGCGAATGGGTGATCGAAGGTCAGCATGGACTCGATGGGCAGAAGGGCCTGATTCCATCCTCTAAACTAAACTATTGACAAATGGTTGTTTATTAAATCTTTTTAATAAAGATTAAATAATTTTCAAATTATTAAATTGAAATTAGGTACTCCCTAACTTATCTAACTTAAGCAGCCTTCTGGAGCAGCGAATAGTTTGTTGATCAACTAACACACAAAGTTTTATTGAGAGAAGCTCTTTGAAAAATGACTGTCTAAAACAAATATTTGGCACATTTTAGCAATATCTCCCGACCAGTTTAAGAATAAGGGGTAGGCCATTTAGGACTCAGATGAGGAAATTTTTTTCACCCAGAGAGTTGTGAATCTGTGGGATTCTCTGCCGCAGAGGGCAGTGGAGGCCGATTCACTGGATGTTTTCAAGAGACCAAGTGCCCAGAACCACAAGAAATGGTATAGTTGCGGACACAGCCCAGTCCATCATGCAAACCAGCCTTCACCCCCATCAATTTAGGGCTAACGGAATCAAGGGATATGGGGAGAAAGCAGGAACGGGGTACTGATTTTTGGATGATCAGCCATGATCATATTGAATGGCTCGAAGGCTGAATGGCCTACACCTGCACCTATTTTCTATGTTTCTAGTGCATTTAAACAATTGTGCCCCTTTTTGATTTGGTTTCATTCCCTTCGACACAGAAGTAAGTTGCGACATTCCGTGTGGACGTATGGAAAATGAAAGCACAAACACACGTTGTTGCCACGTTACCGATTTGTACAACGGCAACACGTTTTATTGACCTTTATATTTGGTGGGTCTTCAGATGGAGATTACTTTTATAGTAGCTTCTCATTTAAAAACCTGCACTCACATTATGTACAAGAAAGTCTTCAACAGAACTGCCCAATGGTCTGTTATAAACTGTTTGTTCTTTAATTCTAAGCATAATTTAGAAGTGAATAAAACATGCTTTTATTATCCTGGTGAATTAATTATTTAAGAATTGCTTCACAATTTTATTTATTTATTACTCTTTTTACTTAAACTACTGACCGTAACAATGTCATCAATAAAATTATATTTTAGTGTCTTATGCATCTTAGTTACCTGTAACACACAGATTAATCCATTTAATAAGCGAAAAAAATATTATCAGTGTTTAGCTCTTTACGGGGTGGTGAGAATCTAGTGCTACCAACCTCGCTTGTGCAGGTCAACAAAAACTATGGTGAAAGAGATCACAGAAAGGACATTCTTGCAATTGAGGGAGTGCAGCGTGGGTTCACCAGGTTAATTCCCGGGATGGCGGGACTGTCATAATGAGAGAATGGAGCGGCTGGGCTTGTACACTCTGGAGTTTAGAAGGATGAGAGGGGATCTTGTTGTGAAACATATAATCTTATATCTTATATTATTAAGGGTTTGGACACGCTAGAGGCAGGAAACATGTTCTCGATGTTGGGGGAGCTCGGAACCAGGGGCCACAGTTTAAGAATAAGGGGTAAGCCATTTAGAGCGGAGACGAGGAAACACTTTTTTTCGCAGAGAGTGGTGAGTCTGTGGAATTCTCTACCTCAGAGGGCGGTGGAGGCCGCTTCTCTGAATATTTTCAGGAGAGAGCTAGATAGGGCTCTTAAAGATAGCGGAGTCAGGGGATATGGGGAGAAGGCAGGAACGGGGTACTGATTGTGGATGATCAGCCGTGATCACAGTGAATGGTGGTGCTGGCTCGAAGGGCTGAATGGCCTACTCCTGCACCTATTGTCTGTCTGTCTCTCTATCTATCCATCTATCTATCTATCTATCTATCTACCTATCTATCTAACCATCTAACCATCTAACCATCTAACCATCTAACCATCTAACCATCTAACCATCTATCTATCTATCTATCTATCTATCTATCCATCTATCCATCTATCTATCTATCTATCTATCTATCTATCTATCTATCTATCCATCCATCCATCCATCCATCCATCCATCCATCCATCCATCCATCCATCCATCCATCCATCCATCCATCCATCCATCCATCCATCCATCCATCCATCCATCCATCCATCTATCTATCTATCTATCTATCTATCTAACCATCTATCTATCTATCTATCCATCCATCCATCTATCCATCTATCTATCTATCTATCCTATCTATCCATCTATCCATTACTAAAACCCTCATCTTGACCACTTCCTGACTGTGTTGCAATTACATTTGCGCAGAAGCGATCCCCATAGCGCTACGATGTTCCGCTGTCCCGCTGAGCTACTCCAGCATTTAGTGACTACCAGAATGATGGCTGGACTGGGGGAAATATTCGCTTTAGGGAACCGTTGGACAAACTTGGATTGTTTTCTGAGGAACACAGCAGGTTCCGTGCTGTTTTACACGATGAATCTAAAGATCTAAGTTGAACGGTTGTCTTGTTTTCCAACCTTGCAACAGCAAACTTCAAAAGCAATTGTCCGTGATTGGCTGTGCTTGTCTCCTTCAAAAAAATTTAGGTGAGTAATTGTTTTGAGTTTGAAACGCTCTCTTCAAGTGTTTTTTTTTCAAATCCATCTGCCAGTGGAATCTTTAAGAAGGAACTGCAGATGCTGGAAAAATCGATGGTAGACAAAAATGCTGGAGAAACTCAGCGGGTGAGGCAGCATCTATGGAGCGAAGGAAATAGGTGACTGATGTGAGGGTGGGGTGGGGGGGGGCATGAAGAAGAAGGGAAGAGGCGGAGACTGTGGGCTGTGGGAGAGCTGGGAATGGGAGGGGAAAGAAGGAGAAAGCAGGGACTACCTGAAATGGGAGAAGTCAATGTTCATACCGCTGGGGTGTAAACTACCCAAGCAAAATATGAGGTGCTGCTCCTCCAATTTGCGGTGGGACTCACTCTGGCCATGGAGGAGGCCCAGGGCAGAAAGGTCGGATTGGCATAGGGAGGGGGAGTTGAAGTGCTGAGCCACCGGTAGGTCAGGTTGGTTAATGCGAACTGTGCGGAGGTGTTGGGCGAAGCGATCGCCAAGCCTACGCTTGGTCTCCCTGATGTAGTTGTAGTGGAGTCTGATCACTCTGAGAGAGGGGAAACCTCCCCCCCCCCCCCCCCCCCATCTCTTTGGCTTTTGATATCACAACATCTGACGCGGTGGCTCGACAGAACAAAATTGGCCAGTTGCAATCATCGACAAATTGTGATGTTAGGTGTCGTGAACAGCTACCAGAATCTCATTAGGAGCGGCCACCTGTGACAAAACACAGCCTCGCTACGGCAAAACCTCAAAAGAAGAACTTAATTAAGACCAAAAAAAAGTTAATTGTCTGGTCTTGGAGCCAATTCCTTCACAGAACCACATTCACCAGGTGTTTAAGAGGCTGGCGGACAGGCACATGGATACACAGGGAATGGAGGGACATGGATCGAGTGCAGGCAGATTACAGGTGGTCTTGCCATCATGTTCAGCGCAAACATTGTGGGCCGAAGGGCCTGTTGCTGTGCTGTTCTTTGCGTAGGAAAGAACTGCAGGTGCTTGTTTAAATCGAAGATAGACACAAAATGCTGGAGTAACTCAGCGGGACTGGCAGCATCTCTGGAGAGAAGGAACGGGTGACGTTTCTGGTCGAGACTGAAGTAGGGTCTGTTTGCTTTGTTGACACCTTCTCCTACCTAACAATGATCTATTTTACATTTTCCTTGATCTCCATCCACTTTTTCTCGTTTTTCACACCTTACATTTCCTTATCTCTGCACCTCCCCTCATTCAGTCTGAAGAAGGGTCTCGACCCGAAGCATCGCCCATTCCTTCTCTCCAGAGATGCTGCTGGTCCCGCTGAGTTACTCCGGCATTTTGTGTCTGTCTGTACTAGTCTATGTTCTACGTACTCACCTTGAACTGATTGATGGACAATGAGCTGCAGGTGTTAGTGGTGCAATTCAATTTGTCGATGTTCTTTAATTATCTTTAGACTTCAGAGATACAGAGCAGAAACAGGCCCTTCGGCCTAACGCGCCGACCAGCGATCACCCCGTACACTAGCCCTACCCAACACACATGAGGGACAATTTACAATTTTACCAAAGCCAATTAACCTAAAATCCTGCACGTCTTTGGAGTGTGGGAGGTAAACCCGAGCACCCGGAGAAAACCCACGCAGGTCACGGGGAGAACGTACAAACTCTGTACAGACAGCACCCGTAGTCCGGTTTGAACCCGGGTCTCTGGCGCTGTGAGGCAGCAACTCTACCGCTGCGCCACCGTGCCGCAGATTTTTTGAACTTTCAAAAGTTTGTTGAATTTATCTATTACATTATGTTCATAAAGTGTTCAGGTGGAAGGCCAGTGAATGTATTAAAAACATTCATATCAGATTTTTGGGCAATTAACTTATAGTTTATTTTCATCTCAGCTTCACTGATTTTGAAAGGCCACTTTGGACACAAAATATAAAAACTATGGGAGATAATTCGTGAGGACTCCAACCTCTAGGGAGGTAGTTCATAATTCCCCTTAATTATTGAAATACCAAAGATCATCCCCTGTATATGAGGCAGAGCCTGGCATCTACATTAAAATGTTAACCTGAGGAATAAATCCTTGTGAGACACAGTTGCACAGCGGTAGAGTTGCTGCCTCCCAGCACCAGAGACCCAGGTTCGATCCTGACTATGGGTGCTGTCTGTAGGGAGTTTATACCGCAAAGACTGCGTGGGTTTTCTCCGGGTGCTCCGGTTTCCGCCCACACTCCAATGAAGTGCAGGTTTGTAGGTTAATTGGCTTTGTTAAAATTGTAAATTGTTCCCGGTGCGTGTTGGATAGACAATAGACAACAGGTGCAGGAGTAGGCCATTCGGCCCTTCGAGCCATATAACCATATAACAATGACAGCGCGGAAACAGGCCATCTCGGCCCTTCTAGTCCATGCTGAACCCTTACTCTCACCTAGTCCCATCTACCTGCACTCAGACCATAACCCTCCATTCCTCTCCCGTCCATATACCTATCCAATTTATTTTTAAATGATAAAATCGATCCTGCCTCCACCACTTCCATCTGGAAGCTCATTCCACACAGCCACCACTCTCTGAGTAAAGAAGTTCCCCCTCACGTTACCCCTAAACTTTTGTCCCTTAATTCTTAAATCAGCACCGCCATTCAATGTGATCATGGCTGATTATCCCCAATCAGTACCCCGTTCCTGCCTTCTCCCCATATCCCCTGACTCCGCTATCTTTAAGAGCCCTATCTAACTCTCTCTTGAAAGTATCCAGAGAACCTGCCTCCACCGCCCTCTGAGGCAGGGAACTCGACAGACTCACAACTCTCTGTGAGAAAAAGTGTTTCCTCATTTCCGACAGTGCTTGTGTTCGGGGATCGCTGGTCGGTGCAGACTTGGCGGGCTGAAGGGCCTGTTTCTGCTCCGTATCTCTAAAGATGAAAGGTAAAAAAGCAATTATTAAAAAGTCCATATGTCATTCCAGGTGCTAAGTTACATTCTGGCTCATGACTATCCTGCACTTTAATAATCACCGAACCAGGGAAAGGAATTATTAAAATTCTTGCTATGATGTACTGCCTTGACACTTTATTGAACCATTTTAGAAGATTTCATGGAATTAATGACATACTTTGGAGTGCAGCAAGAGTTTTATGTATTGGCTAATTGTGGAGGCTTCTCCATGGATGGAAGACTTGGAATTGAAGCAAGATATCCATCGTGACTCCTCGTTTAGGTTTAATATTATTGTCACGTGTACACAGGTCGAGAAGAAAACTATGGTCTCTCCTCTAGGAGGTAGGACCATAGACCACAAGGCGTAGGCGCAGAATTAGGCCATTTGTCCCATCAAGCCTGCTCCGACATTCAATCACGGCTGATCTATCCCTCCCTCTCGACCCCGTTCTTCTGCTTTCTCCCCATAAGCTATGACACGCTTACTAACCAAGAACTTGCTTAGAAATACTCAATGACTTGGCCTCCACCACCGTCTTTGGCAATGAATTCCACAGATTCACCACCCTCCGGCTAAAGAAATCCCTCAGCTCTCTTCTGGAGGAGAATTCCAAAGAAGTGGAATCCTCCGCCACAGAAGGCAGAGGAGGACGTTTCACTGGATGTATTCAAGAAACAGTTAGATATAGCTCTTTGGGCTCACGGAATCAATGGACATTGAGAGAGTTAGATGTGGCCCTTGTGGCTAAAGGGATCAGGGGGTATGGAGAGAAGGCAGGTACAGGATACTGAGTTGGATGATCAGCCATGATCATATTGAATGGCGGTGCAGGCTCGAAGGGCCGAATGGCCTACTCCTGCATCTATTTTCTATGTTTCTATGTTTCTATGATATGGGGGAGAAAGCAGGAACGGGGTACTAATTTTGGATGATCAGCCATGATCTTATTGATCATGGCTCGAACTGTCGAATGGCCAATTCCTGCACCTATTTTCTATGTTTCTATGTGCAGATTAGGTTAATCGGCTATTTTGTAGGATAGAACTAATATCTGGTCGATTGCTGGACCCAATGGGCTGAATGGCCCGTTTCCACTCTGTATCCCGAAAACAAAAGAAATTCCTCCTCATCTCCAGACACAAACACTTATGCATTGTGGGGCAGCACTCATAGAACAAAGAACAGAACAGCACAAGATCAGCCCTCTGGCCCACAATGTCTATGTTGACTATGCCCTGGAATATTTGACATTTTCATCACGGGAAAAAGGTTCTGTCCAACCGACCCACGCCTCCCATGATTCAATATCCTTCCACCGTGGTGCGAATGGCATGTTCCCCCTAAAGTGAGTGGCATGTTCCCCCTAAAGTGAGTGGCATGCTGGCCTCGATAACGAGAGGAGTTGAGTATAGGAGAAAGGAAGTCCTTCTGCAGTTGTACAGAGCCCTAGTGAGACCACACCTGGACTATTGCCTGCAGTTTTGGTCCCCTAATTTGAGGAAGGACATTCTTGCTATTGAGGGAGTGCAGCGTAGGTTCACAAGGTTAATTCCTGGGATGGCGGGACTGTCATATGTTGATAGAATGGAGCGGCTGGGCTTGTACACTCTGGAATTTAGAAGGATGAGAGGGGATCTTATTGAAACTTATAAGATTATTAAGGGTTTGGACACGCTAGAGGCAGGAAACATGTTCCCGATGTTGGGGGAGTCCAGAACCAGGGGCCACAGTTTAAGAATAAGGGGTAAGCCATTTAGAATGAAGACAAGGAAACACTTTTTCACACAGAGAGTTGTGAGTCTGTGGAATTCTCTGCCTCAGAGGGCGGTGGAGGCCGGTTCTCTGGATACTTTCAAGAGAGAGCAAGATAGTGCTCTTAAAGATAGCGGAGTCAGGGGATATGGGGAGAAGGCAGGAACGGGGTACTGATTGGGGATGATCAGCCATGATCACATTGAGTGGCGGTGCTGGCTGGAAGGGCCGAGTGGCCTCCTCCTACACCTGTTGTCTATTGTCACCCGTTCGCCCCTCAACCTCCGATGTTTCAGAGAAAACAAACCGTCCAACCTCCCCTGAATCCAGGCTTCATTCTGATAAACCTTCCCTAGGCCCTTTCCAAAGCCTCCACACCCTTCCTGTGATGGAGTGGCCAGAACTGCATTCAATACTCGAATGCCACAAGACCAAAGTCTTATAAAGCTGCATCACAACCTCTTGACTCTTGTACACACTTCCCTGACCAATGAAGGCAAGCATACCATATGCCTTCTTTACCAGCCTATTATCATGTGTTGCCACTTTCAGGGAGTTATGGACTTTAGACTTTAGAGATACACCGTGCAGTTAGGCCCATCTGTGTGCCGTGTTGTTACCTGCGAGCGGAGCACCAAGGCAAATTCCTTGTATGTACATACTTGGCCAATACTTGTTCATCCACTAGCACTATCCTACACACATCGGGAGATTGCAACCTTCACGTGGCCCACCCTGTTTCGACGAATGCAATCGACCTGGCGTGCACAAACAGAAGATCAAACAGAACAAGTTGTCTCACAACTTTAGGCTGCGCACGCCACACGCAAGAAGAAGAAGAAGAACACACTGGGGATAATCTTATCGACGCCTAATTAGCCCGCAAACCTGCGCGCCTTTTGGAGCATGGGAGGAAACCGGAGCACCCGGAGAAAACCCACGCAGTCACGGGGAGAAGGTACAAACTCCGTACGGGCACCACTTGGACCGTACGAATTAAAGGAATTGGTGTTGGGATGGGGTGAAGGAAGGATTAAAGCAACGTGGGGGAGAGACAAAGCTGGTGTGGGCAATAAAGGCACCGCGGTGAATAATATACTCCAGCCTAATCTGGCTCCCTGCTGCAATGATGGGCCTTCTGTAATGGTAATAATCAGGGTAGCAAACCATGGCAATTTCTGCCAAGGTGCGTGGTGAAGTGATCTGTATACTTCTGACTTTGTTCAAGCAGGCTGCACATGGAAAGCAATAGGCTGAAGATAAAATTGATTCTGCTGGGACTCTTTAACGCACAGATCACTTTCAACTCACTGCATGAATTGGCCCTTGTTTTACCAGATGATAAATGGTAGCCTTACCTCGTGAGATTTCAACACAGTTCCAGTCACTGGGTCTGAAATGGCCATCTACACATAGATGGACAGAGTGCTGGAGTAACTCAGCGGGTCACATAACATCTCTGGAGAAAAGGGATAGGTGACGTTTCGGGTTGAGACCCGTAAGGGTCTCGACCCGAAACGTCACCTATTCCTTTTCTCCAGAGATGCGGCCCGTCTGTGGGGAACGTGGATAGGTGACGTTTCACAGAGTGCTGGAGTAACTCAGCGGGCCAGGCAGCATCTGTGGAGAACATGGGTAGAAACATAGAAACATAGAAAATAGGTGCAGAAGGAGGCCATTCGGCCCCTCGAGCCAGCACCAGCATTCATTGTGATCATAGCTGATCATCCCCAATCAATAACCCGTGCCTGCCTTCTCCCCATATCCCTTGGTTCCACTAGCCCCTAGAGCTCTATCTAACTCATAGGTGACGTTTCACAGAGTGCTGGAGTAACTCAGCGGGTCAGGCAGCATCTATGTTACAAAAAGGATAGGTGACGTCACCTATCATTTTTCTTCACAGGTAACTTTAGGTAGCTTGCATTGACAATAGACAATAGGTGCAGGAGGAGGCCATTCAGCCCTTCAAACCAGCACCGCCATTCAATGTGATCATGGCTGATCATCCCCAATCAGTGCCCTGTTCCTGCCTTCTCCCCATATCCCCTGACTCCGCTGTCAGGCAGCATCTCTGGAGAACATGGAGAGGTGTTGGGACCCTTCTTCATACATAGGATGAATGTATTGTATTCACTGGAGTTTAGAAGGATGAGAGGGAATCTTATAGAAACATATAAAATTATAAAAGGGTACACAAAAAGCTGGAGAAACTCAGCGGGTGCAGCAGCATCTAAGGAGCGAAGGAGATAGGCGACGTTTCGGGTCGAGACCCTTCTTCAGGTCTGAAGAAGGGTCTCGACCCGAAACGTCGCCCCAGTCTGAAGAAGGGTCTCGACCCGAAACGTCGCCTATCTCCTTCGCTCCTTAGATGCTGCTGCACCCGCTGAGTTTCTCCAGCTTTTTGTGTACCCTCGATTCTCCAGCATCTGCAGTTCCTTCTTTAAAATTATAAAAGGACTGGACAAGCTAGATGCAGGAAAAATTTTCCCATGTTGGGCGAGTCCAGAACCAGGGGCCACAGTCTTAGAATAAAGGGGAGGCCATTTTTCACCCAGAGAGTTGTGAATTTGTGGAATTCCCTGCCACAGTGGGCAGTGGAGGCCAAATCACTGCATGGATTTAAGAGAGAGTTAGATAGAGCTCTAGGGGCTGGTGGATTCAAGGGATATGAGAGAAGGCAGGCACGGGTTATTGATTGGGGACGGTCAGCCATGATCACAATGAATGGCGGTGCTGGCTCAAAGGGCCGAATGGCCTCCAACTGCACCTATTTTGTATGTTTCTATGAAATGTTACCCATGATTAGATACAAACAGAGTAAACTGCTTACTGTTCATCAGAACTCTAAGCTTGTCACCACTCCACTGATGTCCGGCCAGATGTTTTGTCAGGATGCATCTCAGTTTGGTTTGGGAACAGCTCCAACCAAGACCGCAAGAAACAATGCGGAAACAGGCCCTTCGGCCCACCATGTCCGCACCGACCAGCCTTCCCCGCTCAGTGACACCATCCTACACACACTAGACACAATTAACATTTATACCAAGCCAATTAACCTACAAACCTGTATGTCTCTGGAGTGTGGGAGGAAACCGGGCTGTATCCACACTCTATCTCTCAACTAAACGATACCAAGCTCTCAACATCGACTTATCCCCTCTGCGCCATGATTCGGGAAGAGCTGGAACGGCTTCACTTCTCGTCCATTCCCTGTCGCGGAGAGACCTTGACTGGATTTTCTTCGGAACGCACTGCACTCCTCTTAGAGTAATCTGAGAATCTTAGCAGGGTGACCCAGACACAAGGAGGCAACAGGAACATGAGTCTAGTTCAGGGCTGCGTGAGTTATGGACGGGGATAATGTTTCTACACACATTGCTACTGATGTCTGTGCAGATTGAGGTTACATTGCAGCTGGGAGATGCTATCTAAGCGAGCCGACATTGGCTCCTACACCTTGCACATGTTTCACCGCACTGCATCAGTGAGTGAGTGGGTAAATATTGAATCTACTGGTAAAGATATTGATCATGTTGGCAGTTGTGGTCAGGGAGTTTGTCTGGTGTAGCTGCTGTGGAACATCTTGGAATATTATTCTGAACACTAGAAATAGCTGTTTACATGGCATGATTTGTTAAACTCGGCAATATTACAAACTCGTCATCCAGGTAAGTGATAGAGAATTGAAGGTGATAAGTGTATTTTAGCTGTGGATCAGTTTAGATTAGTTTAGAGATACAGCACGGAAACAGGCCCTTCGGCCCACCAAGTCCGCACCAACCTGCGACACACACTAGGGACAAGTTACAGATGGTCAATTAACCTACAAACCTGTACGTCTTTGGAGTGTGAGAGGAGACCGGAGATCCCGGGGGAAACCCACGCAGGTCACGAGGGAATGTATAACCTCCGTACAGGCAGCACCCGTGGTCGGGATCAAACCCGGATCTTGGGTCAAACCCCCCCCCCCCCCCCCCCCCCCCCCCCCCCCCCCCCCCCCCCCCCCCAACCCCACCACCTCCTGTCCCCTACCATCCACATTCCTTCCTCTGGCTTCACATTTTTCCACCCACACTCGTGCAGGTTTGTAGGTTGATCAGGTTTGGTAACGTTGTCAATTATCCCTAGTGTGTGTAGGACAACGTTAATGTGCAGGGATCGCTGGTCGGCGCAGACCCGGTGGGCCGAAGGGCCTTTTTCCCCTCCATGTCGCCAAACTACACTCTAAACTAAACTGAACTAAACAGTACCGCACAGGGACAGACCTTTCAGCCCACAATGTCCGTGCCAAACAGAATGCCAAGACCAACTCTTGTCTGCCTCCACATAACCCATAGCCTCCATTCCCTGCATGTCCACATGCCTCTTAGACACCACTATCGTATCTGCCTCCACCACCCCCTACGACAGCGCGTTCCAGGCACCCACCACCCTCTGTGTAAACATCTTCCCCGCACATCTCCTTTAAACTTTGCCCCTCTCACCTTGAAGATACACCCTCTAGTATTTCAAGTTCAAATATATTTGTCACATGCACCACAAGCTGTAGTGAAATGAATTTACCATGCAGCGTTACAATTACAAAAGGACATAAACACACAACAGAATTCAACAGACATCCACCACAGCATGTTTCACTGCGGTGGAAGGCAATACAGTTCAGGCAGCACTCCTCCTCCACCGCCCTTGTTCACCCATGGTCAGGGCCCTGACCCTCCGTAGTCGCCGCTATGAACGGCCCGATGTTCAAGCCCTCTGGTCGGGATGGTCGGAACGCCGACGTCGGGACAGGTCGAGCACACCCCGCGGCCTGGAGCCCCCAAAACGGCCACTTCCTTACCGGAGCCCATGGCTTCAAGATGTTGTAGGCCACAGGCCGGCCGTCAGATCGCTTCTCCGGCGAGGGATCGCCCGCTCCACGATGGATGATCCGTTCCACACCTGCCGCCAGAAGCTCCACAGACCGAGGCTCCAAGATGTTATAGGCCGCAGGCCAGCGGTCAGATCACTTTTCCGGCGACCCCCGGCAGGGGGTTGCCCGACGATGTTAAAGATCCCGCTGTGCCTCCGCTGAAGCTCTGGGCCCGCTGTTGATGTTTCCATCCTGGGGGAATGGTTCTGACTGTCAATGGGGTCATAACTATTTTGTTTCCATCTTCTTACTCTATCTTCTCAGTGATAGAGTGATACAACATGGAAACAGGCCCTCCGGCCCAACTTGCCCACACCGGCCCAGGTTCGATCCTGACCATCGACCACCCGTTTACACTAGTTTAGTTTAGTTTAGTTTAGAGGCACAGCGTGGAAACAGGCCCTTCGGCCCACCGGGTCCGCGCCGACCAGCGATCCCCGCACATTAACACCATCCTACACCCACTAGGGACAATGTTTACATTTACCAAGCCAATTAACCTACAAACCTGCACGTCTTTGGAGTGCGGGAGGAAAGCGATGATCTTGGAGAAAACCCACGCAGGTCACGGGGAGAACGTGCAAACTCCGTACAGACGGCGCCCGTAGTCGGGATCGAACCTGGGCCTCCAGCGCTGCGAGGGCTGTAAGGCAGCACTTTCACACTTTCACATCCACTCACCACACACTAGGGAGAATGCAGGGTGTGAATTTCCATTGGAGGTTGGTGAGTCATCTGGCCAAAATTCCCACCATTGGATTCGTGTCGTTCCTTCCTTTCATTGTAGCAGTAGACTTCCTTTCACTTACATCCTTTACTTGGCAATTTATAGAAGGCCAATTAACCCACAAACCCGTACCTCTTTGGGATGTGTCGGAGGAAACCGGAGCACCCGGAGGAAACCCACGCGGTCAACCCAGGGAGAACGTGCAAACTCCACACAGACAGCACCCGAGATCAGGATGGAACCTGGGTCTCTGGTGTTGTGAGGCAGCGGCTCCCCCCGGTGTGCCACCATGCTGCCCTCAGCACAGTACAACTCAGGGCCAGAATATCACACTCGCATTCTGGAATTAAAATGTTTTGAAACAATGGCCTGGGAATGAGAAATGCAGCAGTCAGCTGTGGAGATACACGGTTGTGGCAAAGATCTCGACCAGATCTCATTAGAAAGTCCTGACCCAAAACCAATGTGCTCCAGGGATGCTGCCTGATCCGCTGAGATACTCCAGCACTTTGCGTCCTTTTCTTTAGTAAACCAGCATCTGCAGTTCCTTGTTTCTATAAAATACTCTACCTTCACGGTGGCGCAGCGGTAGAGTTGCCGCCTCACAGCGCCGGGGACCCGGGTTCCATCCTGACTACAGGGTACTGTCTGTGTGGAGTTGGTACGTCCTCTCCGTGACCCGCGTGGGTTTGGCTCCGAGACCCCAAAGACGTACCTTGTTTCTAATGGGCCTGTCCCACTTACGCGACGTTTTCGGTGACTGCCGGCACCCGTCATAGGTCGCCGAAAATGTTCAACATGTTGAAAATCCAGCGGCGACCAGAAAGACGCTACGGCTCTTTGGGCGACTGAGGAGACGACTCACGACCGTACAGGCGACATGTCGCGGGGTGAAGCCCGCATGGTCGTGAGTAGTCGCCCAAAGAGGCGTACCTTGTTCTGGTCGCCGCTGGATTTTAGACATGTTGAAAAATCTCGGCGACCTGCAACGACCTATGACGGGTGCCGGCAGTCGCCGACAAAGTCCCGTAAGTGGGACAGGCCCTTATAGCTTAAGATGATATGGGCCAAACGTGGGCAAGTGGGACTAGCGTAGAGGTGGCGTCTTGGTCGCTGTGGGCAAGTTGAGCAGGGTGACTGCGTGATTGCCTGACTCTATGACTCCAATTAAGCATGAAAGTGGAAACAGATGAACTGGCGATGGAAGAGTTGAGCTAATCTTCCCATCGTGATTGAATATCCGTCATGTTTGTGAGTCTTGCGATGCTCTTGCGAATGAGCGCACGGGTGAAGCCTGTGAACCCAAGGTTGGGAGCTGATTGAAAAAGATTACTGGTGGCAAGATGAGAAAGTAGAATGAATTGAGAAGTGGATAAAGGCAGTTGTGCCGTTATTACATTGAGTTTTTAACTGACTGATCCTGTTACCCTTGGGCTTGATCATTCAATCTCTTCCTGCAACACCAACATGTACTGGCAGAGACACTCTTAACATTGACCCAAGGGCTACCTCATCCACACTACCTCCAGTGCCCAGATCTGACCTTTCCAAGTACAGACACCAAAATGCTGGAGTAACTCAGCGGGACAGGCTGCATCTCCGGATGGAAGGAATGGGCGACGTTTCAGGTCAAGACCCTTTTTCAGACTTGAGAGTCAGGGGAGAGGGAGGTGCGGAGATAAGGAAGGGTAAGGTGTGAAAACGAGACATCAAAGGGGATGAAAGGTCAAAGCAAGACTATAGCTCATTGTTAGCTGGGAGAAGGTGACAACAAAACAAACAGATAAAATGTACTCAGGGGGACAGGCAGGCCGGTTGGAGAACTAGTGTGGGGGAGGGATGGAGAGAGAGAGGGAAAGCAATGGGTTAGAGGTCAACGTTCCGCTGGGGTGTAAGCTGCCCAAGCAAAATATGAGGTGCTGTTCCTCCAATTTGGGCCTCACTTTGCAGTTGCTTCAATAGGCAATAGACAATAGGTGGAGGAGTAGGCCATTCGGCCCTTCGAGCCAGCACCGCCATTCAATGTGATCATGGCTGATCATCCCCAATCAGTACCCCGTTCCTGCCTTCTCCCCATATCCCCTGACTCCGCTATTTTTAAGAGCCCTATTCACCTCTCTTTTGAAAGTATCCAGAGAACCGGCCTCCACCGCCCTCTGAGGCAGAGAATTCCACAGACTCACAACTCTCTGTGAGAAAAAGTGTTTCCTCGTCTCCGTTCTAAATGGCTTACTCCTTATTCTTAAACTGTGGCCCCTGGTTCTGGACTCCCCCAACATCGGGAACATGTTTCCTGCCTCTAGCATGTTCAAACCATTAACAATCTTATATGTTGCATGGTAAATGGGTGGACAAACGGCAGAGATAGGGGAATATAGGTGCAACAGGACAGAGGTGGGGAAAAGCACTTGGTTAAAGTTACCTCACATAGTTGAATTCAGGGGCGGGAGATTGAAACCTTCACGTGGCCCACCCTGTTTGGATGAATGCAATCAACCTGGCGTGCACAAACAGAAGATCAAACAGAACAAGTTGTCTTACAACTTTAGGCTGTGCACGCCATACGCAAGAAGAAGAGGGTGAATTCAATGTTTGTACCACCATCCCTGACGGCCTCCGTTGCTGGCCCTAGTTAGTCCACGTCTTTTCATGCTTCCAGTCAGCGCAGCGGTAGAGTTTCCAGGACCAGAGACCCGGGTTCGGTCCTGACTACAGATGCTGTCTGCGTGGAGTTTGCATGTTCTCCTTGTGACCTGCGTGGGTTTTCTCCAGTGCTCCGATTTCCTCCCACATCCTAAAGGGGCTGGCCCACTGCTGCAACCTAATTGGCGAGTTTAGAAGAGTTTAGGAGAGTTTGAAAAAGTGTCATGTTGAAGACCTTCTTCAACCTCCTTCGACTATGTTGAAGACCTCCTTCAACCTCCTTCGACTATGTTAAAGACCTCCTTTGACCTCCAACTATGTTGAAGACTATCTACAACTACCTCCGACCACCCTCGATTACCTACGACTAACATGACGACCTACTACAACCTACTTCGACTAAATCTACGAGTAAAAAAAATATCGATTTTTTCCATGGCGACCTTTTTTTACTCGCGGGCAGTTTTCAACATGTTGAAAATTACGCCGCGACCTAGCTGAGGCCTCGAGTACGCGGGGATTACTCTTGAGCATGAAGGAGAGTTACAAAGGACCTTGTGTCGACCTCCTAGGACCTCCTGTCGACCATCCTGCGAGTATGTCGAGGGCAAACTCGCCAGAACTCGCAGATTAGGTCGCCCCAGTGGGACAGCCCCTAAAAGACACAGGTTTGTAGGTTATTGGCCTCCATAAATTGTCCTCAGTTTGTAGGATAGAACTAGTCACAGTCATAGTCATATAGTATGAAAACAGGCCGTTCGGCCCAAATTGTCCGCACTGACCAACTTGCCCCATATGTAAGGGCGGCACGGTGGCGCAGCGGTAGGGTTGCTGTCTCACAGCCCCGGAGATCCAGGTTCGATCCTGACTCCGGGAGCTCCAGTTCCCTCCCTCCGAAGACGTACAGGTTTGTTGGTTAATTGGTTTGGTATAACTGTAAATTGTCGTACGGGGTCAGCACAGACTCGGTGGGCCGAAGGGCCTGTTTCCACACTCTATCTCGAGACTAAAGTAAAAAAAAAGAAATTAAAATTTGTAAAGGAGCATCTCAAGTTAGCAATGTATTTAAATGTACACATAATTTGCCAGTGCACTAAAGATGAGAGCAAAGTTATGCCCCTGTCCCACTTAGGCAATTTTTTAGGTGACTACAGGCGACTACATGGTTGCCGGGGTGTCGCCTGTATGGTCTCCGCGGTCACCCAAAGAGTCGTACCTTTTCTCTGCTCGCCGCTGGATTTTGAAATGTTCAAAACGTTTTGGCGACAGTCGGCGCCCCGTGGGCTTGACGCCAACGATCGTGGCCAAACGTAGGTGCTGTTGCCAGGATGGCGTAGGCTGTTGCCGGTGCTGACCTCGGTGAATTCCATTGGCGACTACCGACAGGTACCAGCGACTTAATTGTCGTACCTTGTAGTAGCTTGTCGCGGGTGGACGGAGGTTGTCGTAGGTCTGGACATAGGTCGACATCCTAATGGGTCGCCGGTTGTCGGTAGCTTGTCGCGGGTGGACGGAGGTTGTCGTAGGTCTGGTCATAGGTCGACGTCCTAATGGGTCGCCGGTTGTCGGTAGCTTGTCGTAGCTGGACATCGACCAGGTGGCAGGTTGTTGTAGACATTATCGTAGACATTGTCGTGGGGGGGGGGGGGGGTCCTGTCACCGGTTTTTCGCCGACCTGCTTCGACTATGACAGTCGCCGGCAGTCGCCGATAAAAATCGCCTAAGTGGTACAGGCCCTTTATATTAAACTTATAATGGATCCTCATCAAGACTTGGACATTGTGTGCTTATTTCCATCCAACATGAAGGACACAAGGGACTGGTAAAACAGCAGAAAAGGATTTAACCGAACAGTCCAAAATGGGCATATATATCCATCAGGAAATATCGAATAACAGAGGGCTTTCTGTTTAGAAAAGAGAAGAGTTAGTGAAGTTCTGACAGGGATTGTTTTATGGATGAATGGAATCAAGCTGAACTCCAGCACACCGTGTCAAGTCATGGTAGATCCAAGACTGGCACAGTATCAAACTGGACGTGTTATGTATATCTTTACAATAAGAAAATTACAATAACTACAGAATAAGAAAATTATTAGTTCCCCTCATACATTTTTTACTTACGGCGCATAAGATCATGAGGGGAATTCATAGATTGAACATAGGGAGCAAAAAACTATGGAATGATTAAACTGTCGCAACGGTAGAGTCGCTGCCTTACAGCGCTTACAGCTCCAGAGACACAGGTTCGATCCTGACTACCGGTGCTGTCTGTACGGAGTTTGTACGTTCTCCCCGTGACCTGCGTGGGTTTCCTCCGAGATCTTCGGTTTCCTGCCGCACTCCAAAGACGTGCGGGTTTGTAGGTTAATTGGCTTGGTGTAACTGCAAATTGTCCCTAGTGCGCAGAATAGCATTAGTGTATGGGGTGATCGCTGGTCGGCACTGACCCGGTGGGCCGAAGGGCCTGTTCCCACACTCTATCTCTAAACCAAAGTTAAAAAGAGACCCGGGTTCGATCCCAACTACGGGTGCTGTCTGTACGGAGTTTGCACGTTTTACCCCGTCACCTGCATGGGGTTTAAACTAATTATATTTTAGTTTAGTTTAGAGATACAGCATGGATTCAGGCTCTTAGGCCCACACCGACCATCGATCACCAGTTCCCAGTAGTTCTATGTTCTCCCACTTTCTCATCCACTCCCTACACGCCAGGGGGACAATTGCAGAGGGACTACTAACTTACAAACCCGCACGTCTTTGGGATGTGGTTGGGAAGAGCATCACCCTTCAACCACCAACCCCTGGCAGCAGTTTCCAGACACTCACTCCCATTTGTAGCTCAAAATAATAAATATAATGTTGTTAGACAAAAATGCTGGAGAAACAGCGGGTGACGCTGCCTCACCCACTGAGTTTCTCCAGCATTTTTGTCTACCTTCGATATTTCCAGCATCTGCAGATCTTTCTTAATAATAACATTGTTTATCAGTGAGTAGCTCAAAGCAGGAAGAATGTCCCATGTTCAAAAGACACGAAAATAACAGGAGTCTGAAGAAGGGTTTCGGCCCGAAACGTCGCCTATTTCCTTCGCTCCATAGATGCTGCCTCGCCCGCTGAGTTTCTCCAGCATTTTTGTCTACCTTTAATTTTCCAGCATCTGCAGTTCCTTTTTAAACAAAACAACTGGAAATGTCTTTAGCAATTATTATATTATTCGTAGTTTGGATTCAGTCTGAATGAGAAGGCGGCAGAAGACATTAGAAGTAAATGTACTCGATTTAAATCACGAAACAGCAAGCAGCATTCTCTGACAGTCTTCCCTTTCTGCCATTAAAGTCATTAGGAACTTATTTGGAAGTTGGCAAGTGAACATTCTTCTTTACGATCTGTCTCTAATAGTTTGAGCTTGCATCACACACTCAGCACAGTTTATCAAATGTGCATTAGCTGGCATTTGTGATATGTAAACCCAGTCGTATTTTCAACTCCAGGGAAGATTTTCGACTCGTCAAATAGGGCGGCACGGTGGCGCAGCGGTAGAGTTGCCGCCTCACGGCGCCAGAGACCCGGGTTCAATCCCATCTACGGGTGCTGTCTGCACGGAGTTTGCACGTTCTCCCCGTGACTCGCGTGAGTTTTCTCCGGTTTCCTCCCACATTTCAAAGTTGGACTTGGCTTCTGTAAACTGCCCCTGGATAGTCGGATAGAACTAGTGTGCGGGGATCGCTGGTCAGCGTGGACCCGGAGTGGACCCGGTGTGGACCCGGAGTGGACCCGGTGTGGACCCGGTGTGGACCCGGAGTGGACCCACGTGGACCCGGTGTGGACCCGGTGTGGACCCGGTGTGGACCCGGAGTGGACCCGGAGTGGACCCAGCGTGGACCCAGAGTGGACCCGGAGTGGACCCGGTGTGGACCCGGTGTGGACCCGGTGTGGACCCGGAGTGGACCCACGTGGACCCGGTGTGGACCCGGTGTGGACCCGGTGTGGACCCGGTGTGGACCCGGAGTGGACCCTGAGTGGACCCAGCGTGGACCCTGAGTGGACCCGGTGTGGACCCGGTGTGGACCCTGAGTGGACCCGGTGTGGACCCGGTGTGGACCCGGTGTGGACCCTGAGTGGACCCGGTGTGGACCCGGTGTGGACCCGGTGTGGACCCCGTGTGGACCCGGTGTGGACCCGGTGTGGACCCGGTGTGGACCCGGTGTGGACCCGGTGTGGACCCGGAGTGGACCCGGTGTGGACCCGGCGTGGACCCGGTGTGGACCCGGTGTGGACCCGGAGTGGACCCGGTGTGGACCCGGAGTGGACCCGGTGTGGACCCCGAGTGGACCCGGTGTGGACCCGGTGTGGACCCGGTGTGGACCCGGTGTGGACCCGGTGTGGACCCGACGGGCCAAAGGGCCTGTTTCCATGCAGCATCTATAAAAACTATAGCATGATACTAGCCCATGAAAGTAGCCTTCAAGTCGGAGTCATAGTGCACAGAAACAGACCCTTCAGCCCAACTCATCCATGCCGAACAAGCCAGTCTCATTACCCCTCATTTAAACCTTGCTTGTGGATGATCAGCCATGATCACATTGAATGGCGGTGCTGGCTCGAAGGGCCAAATGGCCTCCTCCTGTTCCTATTGTCTATTGTCTATTGTCCATGTAACCCGCCCAAGTGTCTTTATATTCTGTTACAGTCCCAGCCTCAACTACCTGGACTGGCAGCTCGTTCCATGCACCCACCACCCTCTGTGTGAGAATGTCACCCCTCAGGTTTGCCGTTGAATCTTTCCTCTCTCGACTACAACCTCTGTCCTTTTGCTCTCGATTCTCCTACCCAGTGTGTGTGTGTGGGATAGAGTCAGTGTGCGGGGATCGCTGGTCTGCACGGACACGGTGGGCCGAAGGGCCTGTTTCCGCGCTGTATCTCTAAACTAATACTTGGTCTACGTGCCGGACTTTGTTTGCAGATAGAGGTCCTTTAATCCAAGGTTACAGAAGTCCGTTACCCCCGGCAAAAATGCAAGACTTATTGATGCCCAGCATCTCTGTGGATTGTCACCTTGTCGTGGTGGAGAAGCTTGTGTGGTCCTGAGATCCTGAGAGCGATGCCGTCTGGAGCGATGCTCCTGGTAGGGCCACCCATGGCGGTAAGGTCGAGGGGGAGGTCTCTGACAAAGAGCGATCCGACCAAGACCTCAACGGTGGAACAGGCGGAGGACGATGGCTGACCTTAGTGGAGCGTCACAACGGCTGGGAAGGCGGATGAAGGCTGCGGCAGAAAAGGGTCTCCGGTCGTCTTGGACTCCATGCCACTGGACCCTGACCCAGATCCGTCAAGGACCGTGGGGTGGCTGTCTGTGCACCAGTCTCCCCACGTTAAACAAAGTCACGCACTGGCGTCCTCCAACCCTGGAGACACCCATGGTCAGCCATGACCGCAGGGGGCCTACGCAGATTGATATCGAAGTTAAGGGCCTGTCCCACTTACGCGACTTTTTCCGGCGACTTGCCGGCACCTGTCATAGGTCGTTACAGGTCGCCGAAAATGTTCAACATGTTGAAAATCCAGCGGCGACCAGAACAAGGTACGACTCTTTGGGCGACTACTCACGACCCTACGGGCTTCACCCCGCGACATGTCGCATGTACGGTCGTGAGCCGTCTCCTCAGTCGCACAAAGAGTCGTAGCGTCTTTCTGGTCGCCGCTGGATTTTCAACATGTTGAACATTTTGGGCGACCGATGACGGGTGCCGGCAGTCACCGAAAAAGTCGCGCAAGTGGGACAGGCCCCTTACTGTCTTTATGTCTTTGACCTTGGACAGACAAACACAGAAACCAAAGCCTGCATCCGGGGAGAAATTAAATATTTATTCTAGATAAATCCTTGCCAGAATTATGGGGTGGCTGTTCATTTATTGATAAAACAGACGCTAGTTCATTTTGAAATGAGATCTGTTAAGATATTCAAATTAAAGCTTCCTGTTTAAATGGGCCCAGTGGTATTTGCAGCATTTTCAACAAATTCATCTTGATTTTATAAATGACTATGAATAAATTTGTTTGACAGTTTAATCTGTCATTAAAGATAATTGATACTAATCATGTGCAGGAAGGAACTACAGATGTTGGTTTAAACCAAAGATAGACACACAATGCTGGGGTAACTCAGCGGGACAGGCAGCATCTCTGGAGAGAAGGACTGGGTGACGCTTCGGGCCGAGACCCTTACAGATACAATACATCTTCTTCAAAGACAGAGACGCACAGTGGAATTCCAGCTATAATAAGTGGGTCAGAAGAAGGTCCCGACCTGGAACATCACCGCACCATACAGCAAGATCCACATTGCAACGATAGTGAGTTCCCCATTCCCACATTAGTGATTCCACTTCCTACAGTAGTGAGTTCCACATTCTTACAGTAGTGAGTTGTGCTTTCTACAATAGTGAGTTCCACACAGCTGCAGTAGTGAGTTCTACACAGCTTCAGTAGTGAGTTCTACACGGCTACAGTGGTGAGTTCCACACGGCTACAGTGGTGAGTTCCACAATCGTACAATAGTGAGTTCCACACAGCTGCAGTAGTGAGTTCTACACAGCTGCAGTAGTGAGTTCTACACGGCTACAGTGGTGAGTTCCACAATCGTACAATAGTGAGTTCCACCTCCTACAATGGTGAGTTTTACTTCCTACAGTAGTGAGTTCCACATTGTGACAGTAGTGAGTTCCACCTGCTACAGTAGTGAGTTCCACCTGCTACAGTAGTGAGTTCCATCTGCTACAGTAGTGAGCTCTACTTCCTACAGTAGTGAGTACTGCCGATTTGCCCCATAACTGTGCTCTTGCCCAGACAGAACGATGATAGTGGTTTCTGAAGGTCAACGCCCCCAGCTGCAGCGCAACACGTCAACAGTTCCTCTGGAGAGTGTCTGAGCTTCAATCAGCTTCACCTGCTACAGGACGGCCCTTTGCATCATCGAGCACCAGAATGGGGGTATTCACAGACCATTACAAAGCACTGAATAACATTAATAATCCCTCAGTGATGAAAGGCAGTTCATGACTGCAGGTGCAGCAAGGACGAAACGCCATTCAGGAATAAACTAACGCGTGGCAAGGGTTTGCTGAACACCTTCGCTCAGCCCGCCTGGACCGACCTGGTCTCCCGGTTACTAAACACTTTAATTCTCCTTCCCATTCCCACGCTGACCTTTCTGTCTGAGGTCTCCTCCATTGTCAGAGTGAGGCTAAGCGCAAATTGGAGGAACAGCGTCTCATATTTCACTCGGGCAGCTTACAGCCCAGTGGTATGAATATTGATTTCCCTAACTTCAGGTAGCCCCGGCATTCCCTCTCTCTCCATCCCTCCCCCACCCAAGTCACACCAGCTTCTCGTTCTCACCCAACAAACAGCTAACAATGGCCTGTTTCCTATATCATCGCTACTTTTTTGCATATCTTTCATTCATTGTTCTTTATCTCTCTACATAACTAGTCTGAAGCAAAGATCTTATCGCTATAAGACCTTTGGTCTGAAGAAGGGTCTCGACACGTAAACGTCACCCATTCCTTCTCTCCAGAGATGCTGCCTGTCCCACTGAGTTACTCCAGATTTTTGTGTCTATCTTCGGTTTAAACCAGCATTTTTAGTTCCTTCCTACACAAGTGACACGGTATGTTCAGTTTAGCTTAGAGATACAGCGTGGAAACAGGCCCTTTGGCCCATCGAGTCCGCACCGACCATCGATCACCCGTTCAAGCTAGTTCTACCTTTATACCCTTTCTCACAGGGACAGTTCACAGAGGGCCAATTAACCTACAGACCTGCGCGTCTTTGGGACGTGGGAGGAAACTGGAGCACCCGGAGAAAACCCACGCAGGTCACGGGGAGAACGTGCAAACTCCGTACAGACGGCACCCGTGGTCAGGATGGAACCCGGGTCTCTGGCGTTGCAAGATGGCAACTCTACCGCTGAGCCACCAATGTCAAAACTGTGTGGGGAATGTACCAGAGTTTTCTGATAAAACCACAACACCAAACAAGGCTGTCAGCTCATGTTTCGTGAAGCTAGACATAAAATCAAATACTGGGAGCAGCTCTGGATTAGGAAGCTCTGCTCTATTGAAGGTCTTACTTTAGTTTGGAGGTACAGCTTTGAAACAGGTGCTTCGGCCCACCGAGGCCATGCTGGCCATCGATCACCATCGATCAACGAACCTTCTGAACCGTCGGAATTTTGTAGACGGCAGGGCAGCACTCTGCATATCGCCAACTTGGACAATTTTACATTTTTATCAAGGCCAATTAATCAACCCAGTTCACCTACAAACCTGCACGTCTTTGGAGCCTGGGAGGAATCCGAAGATCTCGGAGAAAACCCACGCAGGTCACGGGGAGGACTTCCATACAGACAGCACCAGTGGTCGGGATCGAACCCGGGACTCTGGAGCAGCACCTTGCTGTAAGGCAGCGACTCGACCACCCTTCAATCCCCGTACTGATCATCGACCATTTTATGTTATCCAGCATTCTCATCCACTGCCTACACACTCGGGGCAAGTTACAGAGGGCCGATTAACCCACAAACCTGCACGACCGTTTAAAAACAAGCCACTATCGCAAACAGTAATAACTTGGAATCAGTTTGAAAACATTTAGATTAGTTTAATTTAGTTTAGAAATGTTTGGAGAATGGAAACAGGCCCCTGGTCGCATTGATTTCACACCAAGCATCGATCACCCGCTCACGTTAGTTATCTCACCACACGCTAGGGGGCAATTCACGGACAAACCCGCACGTCTTTGGAGTGTGGGAGGAAACCGGAGCGCCCAGAGGAAACCCACGCGGGTCACGGGGAGGACGTACAGAAACTCTACCGCTGCGCCACCGTGGAATGTGCATTCCAGTTCGCCGTATAGTCCAGCGCAAACAACCATCCATTCATTGCCGGCCCAGTCTCATTTCAGTGACGGGGTAAGTCTTCCTTTTCTCCAAAAATACTGAAGGCAAATGATTTCAAGCATGACATCATGTCCTTATGGCCGTAATAAATGAAGCATCGCGATATACAGCCCAAGGAATTACACAATCATCGTTAAGCTATCACTGCCGTGAAGCATGTAGCTGCGCACGCTTGAATAAATTGGACGAATAACATTAAACTGGAAGGAAAAAGATATGCCCATTATTCCGTTTTTCTGCTTACTACGTGTGAATAAAATTGCTGGCGATGTGAACAGGCGATCGATGATGGGCAGAAGGGCCTGTTTCCATTCTGGATCTTCCAATCAGTGAAACCCTGTTGGGAGTATGGCCCAGTTGATTTTCCACACATTCCTAGCGTCTGCAGAAGAATCCTGAGCCGAAACGCCACCGCTCCGTGTTCCCCAGAGATGCTGCCTGGCCCGCTGAGTTACTCCAGCACTCTGTGAAACGTCACCTATCCATGTTCTCCATAGACGGGCAGCATCTCTGGAGAAAAGGAATAGGTGACGTTTCGGGTCGAGACCCTTACGGGTCTCAACCCGAAACGTCACCTATCCCTTTTCTCCAGAGATGTTATGTGACCCGCTGAGTTACTCCAGCACTCTGTGAAACGTCACCTCTCCATGTTCTCCACAGATGCTGCCTGACCCGCTGAGTTACTCCAGCACTCTGTGTCCTTTTTGTTTCTCAGATATTCCTGGTTGATTTGTGGTTTCTGTTGCCTGAGGCAGCGTGTGATCTAACAGTCGTGTCGTGTCCCCAACGGACATATGAGGGCAAGGAGGGGAAATGGGAAAAGGAAAAGAAAATTGAGGAAGAACAACCAGAATGAGAAGATTGGGAAATCAAACCCACAGTGGGGGTTGACGGTGTGAAGTTTACCTTTGCTGCTCTTGTGTTTGGGTTAGTTTAGAGATGCAGCGCGGAAACAGGCCCTTCGGCCCACCGAGTGCGCGCCGACCAGCGATCCCCGCACACTAGCACGCAGGACAATTTACAACTTCACCGAAGCCAATTAACCTACAAACCCGCACGTCTTTGGAGTGTGGGAGGAAACTGGAGCGCCAGGAGAAAACCCACACGGGTCACGGGGAGAACGCGCAAACTCCGCGCAGACAGCGCCCGTAGTCAGGAACGAACCCGGGTCTCTGCCGCCGTGAGGCAGCAACTCTACCGCTGCGCCACCGTGCACCCCCTAAGGGTAATAATAAACTGTTGAATCCATGCACATGGACACTGCCTCCTGGAGGCAATGAACGGTGAAGGGAGAAGATGGTGGCTATCAACAGTCGACGCTGCCTGTCCCGCTGAGTTACTGCAGCTTTTTGTGTATTTCTGTGTATTTGTGAGTAAACACACGTTGAACTTTTTTTTCCTCATTTATTATTTTGTTTACAGTGTACCATGTTTACATATTCCGAAGATAGACACCAAAAGCTGGAGTAACTCAGCGGGACAGGCAGCACCTCTGGAGAGCAAAGAATGGGCGACGTTTCGGGTCGAGACCCAAGTGCCTCGACCCAAAACGTCACCCATATCTTGCTGCCCAGAGATGCTGCCCTGTCCCGCTGAGTTACTCCAGCTTTTGGTGTCTATCTTCGGTTTAAACCAGCATCTGCAGTTCCTTTCCGCACATGTTTACATATTCTGTTGCGCTGCCTCTAGTAAGAATTTCATTGTTCCATTTCGAGAGATATGACAATAAAACTCTCGGCCAGATTTGCTCGGGGGTTTTCAGCACCTCACTGGTTTGTATTCCATATTTCCTGCATCAATACAGGTCACAGATTCTCATTTACTGCCGCAGGTGTGGTTGTCATGTATTCCTCCATATGGTCTGCTTTCCCTTGAAATGTGATGGTTCCACTGACGGTTTCCTTATTGCCATGGGCACCTGAAACAACTGACAGACGATAGGCAGCCGTTACACAACCATCTGGCCCCTCCGTGGCGGTAAAAATCCCGTAAGAGCTTCCTATAGGGCCTGTCCCACTTTCACGGTCTAATTAAGTAAGTAAGTAAGTACGTTTTTAGGCCAAGTATTCACATACAAGGAATTTGCCTTGGTGCTCCGCCCACATGTAACAACATGACATACAGTGACAGTTACAAATGACTCATAAAAAACTAAACATTAAAACATTAATGATAAAACACCATTGATCAAGCATGTGAACCAATAAAATACCAGATCAAACGACATCCACAACACTTTTTACTTGTGGACATTTTTCATCAGGCTAGAAAAATGGCCCGACCTACTTGATGCCACGAGTACCTATGACCTCCTACATAGAAACATAGAAAATAGGTGCAGGAGGAGGCCACTCGGCCCTTCAAGCCAGCACCACCATTCATTGTGATCATGGCTGATCGTCCGCAATCAATAACCCGTGCCTGCCTTCTCCCCATATCCCTTGACTCCACTAGCCCCTAGAACTCTATCCAACTCTCTCTTAAATCCATCCAGTGACTTGGCCTCCACTGCCCTCTGTGGCAGGGAATTCCATAAATTCACAACTTTTTGGGTAAAAAAGTTTTTTCTCACCTCAGTCTTAAATGACCTCCCCTTTATTCTAAGACTGTGGCCCCTGGTTCTGGACTCACCCAACATTGGGAACATTTTTCCTGCATCTAGCTTGTCCAGGCCTTTTATAAGATCCCCCCTCATCCTTCTAAACTCCAGTGAATACAAGCCTAGTCTTTTCAATCTTTCCTCATATGACAGTCCCGCCATCCCAGGGATCAATCTCGTGAACCTACGCTGCACTGCCTCAATCACAAGGATGTCCTTCCTCAAATTAGGAGACCAAAACTGTACACAATACTGCAGACTACGACCTCCTACGAACTCCTACGACCTCGTGACGACCATGCTGCGAGTATGAGTCAAGGGCAAACTCGGCAGAGTTCGTGAATTAGGGCGTGAAAGTGGGACAGGCTCTGAACCAGCGTCACTCCACTGGAAACAGCGCAAACTGAAGGTCGCCTCCAGATGTGGAAGAATAGACTAGCCACTGTCGCTATTTACACCATGATGGGCACACACCAGCAGCAGAGAGCGCTGACCCCCAGACACTGAGGAACACCGGCTGAACTGGAGATGTCTCCACTGACTGGAACCAGGGTCGGGCAGTCAAGGGTGGCAATGGGGGCACAAAGGGGGCTACATCGAGGGTACAACAGACTGTGGCACCCAGACCCAGACAATGCAACACCTACTGCAGTGCCCATTGCTGAATAATCCATGTACCACTGCAAACCTTACACTTAACACTCCGATAGCGCTGAGGTGTACAGCAGTGGCAAGCCACTATATAGCACAAGGACACGGAAGAAGAAGGCGTGCACAGAGATGCAGTGAAAAGCTGGTTCTGCACGCTGACCGTCAAACCATGCTGTGCGTGCGATCTGTAGATCGTCTGCAATCGCAGCGCGCTGAGGGCCGCCACGTTCCCGGGGCCATTGTGCAACTCCTAAGTCTCTGTAACATTTCTTTGAATCCTAATGAATCCCGAGGAGAAACCTTTTCGCCCAGACAGTTGTGAATCTGTGGATACAGCATGGAAACAGGCCCTTCGGCCCACCAAGTCCGTGCCGATCAGAGATCCCTGCACGATGGAGTCTCTGCCACAGAAGAGGCAGTGGAGGCCAATTCACAGGATGTTTTCAAGAGGGAGTTAGATTTAGCTCGCAGGGTTAATTGAATCAAGGGATGTGGGGAGAAAGCAGGAACGAGGTACTGATTCTGGATGATCAGCCATGATCACATTGAATGGCGGTGCTGGCTCGAAGGGCCGAATGGCCTCCTCCTGCAGTTATTTTCTATGTTTCTAATTCTTACAACTTCAAGTGTCTGAGTTGCCCGATCGTGCCCCAAGGAGATCTGTAATTCTGATATAAATCACTTTAAGACTGGGATCCTGGTGACACCCGATCGATGAAGTAAGATATAATGTTTAGTCGTACACCAAATGTTGCTCCCTTTATCCTGTACACTGTGGGCGGATAGATTGTAATCGTATATAGTCTAGACTGGATAGCACAAAACAAATTGCATGTCACTGTACCTCGGTACACATATTAATAAACCAAACTCAACCAAACTGCTTATTCTCGGCTGTTATCAGGCAACTGAACCATCCTACCACAACCAGCGAGCGGTCCTGAACTACTATCTACCTCATTGGTGACCCTCGGACTATCCTTGATCGGACTTTGCTGGCTTTACTTTGCACTAAACGTTATTCCCTTATCATGTATCTGTACACTGCGAATGGCTCGATTGTAATCACGTATTGTCTTTCCGCTGACTGGTTAGCACGCAACAAAAGCTTTTCACTGTACCTCGGTACACGTGACAATAAACTAAACTGTAAACTGAACAACATAAAGCTGAGACGGACACAAAATGCTGGAGTAACTCAGCGGGACAGGGAGCATCTCTGGAGAGAAGGAATGGGTGACATTTCGGGTCGAGACCTTTCTTCAGACTGAATCAGTGGAGATCCAGAGATAAGGAGATGTACGGTGTGAAAACGAGACAAAGTGGATGGAGATCAAGGAAAATGTAACATAGATCACTTGTTGGCCAGGAGAAGGTAACAACAAAACAAACAGAGATAAAATGTGAACGAGGACAGTCAGACTGGTGGGAGAGCTGGGAAGTGGCGAGGAATGGAGAGAGAGGGAAAGCAAGGGTTATTTGAAGTTAGAGAACTCAATGTTCATACCACTGGGGTGTAAGCTGCCCAAGCGAAATATGAGGTGATGCTCCTACAATTTGTGCTGGGCCTCACTCTGACAATGGAGGAGGCCCAGGGCAGGAAGGTCAGTGTGGAAATGGGAGGGGGAGTTGAAGTGCTGAACCACCAGGAGATCAGGTAGGTTTAGGTGGACTGCGATGAGGTGTTCAGTGAATATCATGGATCTTGTAGAAAAATAGATGCAGGAAAAATGTTCCCCGATGTTTGGGGAGTCCAGAACCAGGGGTCGCACAGTTTAAGAATTATCGGGTAGGCCATAGGACTGAGATGAGGAGAAACTTCTTCACCCAGAGTGTTCTGAATCTGTGGAATTCTCTGCCACAGAAGGCAGTGGAGGCCAATTCACTGGATGTATTCAAGAGGGAATTAGATTTAGCTCTTAGTGCTAATGGAATCAAGGGATGTGGGGAGAAAGCAGGGACAGGGTACTGATTGTGGATGATCAGCCATGATCACATTGAATGGCGGTGCTGGCTCGAAGGGCCGAATGGCCCACTCCTGCACCTATTGTCTATGTTTTTTCTATGTTTCTATGAAACGATCGCTGAGCTGCTCTTGGCCGAGCCGATATATAGGAGTCAACACCTGGAGCACCAAGCTAAGCCTGGACCAGTGCAATGCTGTTTGCTCTTTCCCCCGCTATTTCTTGCCACATCCTAAAGACGTGTGGCCTTGTAGGTTAAATTGGCCCCATGGCATGCAAGGAGTGGATGAGAAAGTGGGATAACATAGATCCAGTATTTAGTTTAGATTAGTTTATTGTCACGTGTACCGAGGTACAGTGAAAAGCTTTTGTCGCGCGCTAACCAGTCAGCGGACAGACAATACGTGATTACAATCGCGCCGTTTACAGTTTACAGATACTTAATACAGGAATAAAAGAGCAGAAGCCATTTACTGTGAGACTGGTCCTTGATTATGCTGCCGGCGTTGCCGAGGCAGCGTGAGGTATAAATGGAATCCATGGAAGGGATATTTAAGAACAAAATGCAGATGTTGGAAATATCGAAGGTGGACAAAAATGCTGGATAAACTCAGTGGGTGAGGCAGCGTCTATGATCTATGCTGAGTTTCTCCAGCATTTTTTGTCTGCGGTCGATGGAAGGGAGGTCGGTTCGTGCGATGGTCTGGGATGCGGCCGTTTCTTGTGAAGGGGAGGTCAAAGGCTGGCATGGGCTCGGTGGGCCGAAGAGCCTTTCCCTGCCGTATATCCAAAACTAAATCCAGGACGTGATTGGACGGGGGGGTCCAGAACCAGGGGCCACAGTTTAAGAAGATGGGGTAAGCCATTTAGAACAGAGATGAGGAAACACTTTTTCATCCAGAGAGTTGTGAGTCTGTGGAATTCTCTGCCTCAGAGGGCGGTGGAGGCCGGTTCTCTGGATACTTTCAAGAGAGAGCTAGATAGGCCTCTTAAAAATAGCGGAGTCAGGGGATATGGGGAGAAGGCAGGAACGGGGTACTGATTGGGGATGATCAGCCATGATCACATTGAATGGCGGTGCTGGCTCGAAGGGCCGAATGGCCTACTCCTGCACCTACTGTCTATTGTCTTTACGAAGTAACTGCAGATGTTGGAAAATCGAAGGTAGACAAAAGTGCTGGAGAAACTCAGCGGGTGCAGCAGCATCTATGGAGCGAAGGAAATAGGCAACGTTTCGGAACGAAACCCTTCTTCAGACTCAAGAAGGTCTGAAGAAGGGTTTGGGCACGAAACGTTGCCTATTTCCTTCGCTCCATAGATGCTGCTGCACCCACGTTTGTCTACTGTCTATTGTCTATCTGTGGGGATAAAGATGGGGAGATGAGGGTGAGATGATGCTGGGTAGATTTTTGCTTTGACTGCCATAGCAGGGGCAGGCCAAATAGCACACTGCGCGTCATACATTTTCCGCGCATTTTCCAAGATGCCAAGGCATTAATTATGAACAAGAGCAGAAGCATTTTGGAGACCGTGCACTGAAAAACGGCTGAGGAGCGATCTCCTCTGGGATGTTAATAACCAGAAAGATGTCATTTCGCTATTTAGAGATACTCAAATGAATAAATTAGCAGTTCATTGTTTCTGCTGACATTTGCATATCAGTGCGCTCTTGCATGAAGCTGTTCTCCACTATAATATCGCAATGAGCGTGTGTGTGCATTGGATATTCAATAAAGCCAGCCCAACAACTTAGAGGCAGCCAAGAGAATCAATTAAAAGCCGACAATTAATTGAACGAAACCGCTGCAAAAACGCGACACAAACACATCGGTGAATGTTATTTTGTGTGGCTGCAGTATTAGTTCCCAATTAGACAAAAATGCTGGAGAAACTCAGCGAGTAAGGAAGCATCGATGGAAATAGGTGACATTTCGGGTTGGGCCCCTTCTTCAGCCACAAATAATATAAGGGCCTGTCCCACTTGGGCGTCATTTGTGCGTTATTTACGCGACAACATGTACGCATGGTGCGCATTACGCGCGCACGGTGCGTGGTGACGGAGGCAGTGACGCACGGTCGCGCGCGGCACACCAGGATTTTGGGATGTACAAAATCTTCGCTCGCCATCTACGTGACACAGAAATGGCGCCCTAATGGGACAGGCCCTATTGCTTCCTTTTAGCCATTACCTTTAAAACATCCTCGCCCAAAGTTGTCACGAACGTTAACAGGTGCGAACAACAACGACCTGACAGTGAAGAAGGGAAATAGAACATTTGAGCATTTGCTGCTGATTTTGCTGCAAATGGATAGAATCAGGTCACTATTATGCCACAACACATTTCATTTTGTAGTCGTTAGTGGTTTGTCATGCTCTAGACTTCTGGGAAGCCTAAACATTTATTCCCTTGTCACGTATCTGTACACTGTAAATGGCTCGACTGTAATCACAGTAGGTGAATCGAAGACCAGAGGACATAGGTTTAAGGCAGGGGTGGGCAACCTTGTTCTGCAAAGGGTCCGGGATGCACGCCTGTGAGCGGATGGCGGGCCACATCTATCACGTGTACACGTGGATCCCGCCCCGGATGGCAGGCATCAAATCACCTGTTCACAGAAGGTAGACAAACATGCTGAAGAAACTCAGCGGGTGAGGCAGCCTCGTGCAATCCTTGCATGTCTCACCCGCTGAGTTTCTCCAGCTTTTTTGCCTACCTTCGATTTTTCCAGCAACTGCAGCTCTTTCTTAAACGTGTTGACAGAAGGTGCGGGGCTGTGCCGGCGGCTTTGCGCGGGATGCGGTACAGCCAGTGCTCGGACACACGCGGGGCGGGCACTCGGCGGGTCAGATGTTTACGGGGAAAAATTCCGCCTGCGGGCCGGACGATTTCGGGTTACGGGCCGCATTCGGCCCGAGGGCCGTAGGTTGCCGACCCCTGGTTTAAGGTGAAGAACAATCTTTACTCGGAATCCGAGGGGTAACTTTTTCACACGGAGGATGGCGGGTGGATGGGGCGAGCTGCCAGAGGAGGTAGTTGGTGCAGGGACTATCCCAATGTTTAAGGTATATTGTTTGGACAGGTTTGGAGGGATATGAACCAAACACAGACAGGTGGGACTAGTGTAGATGGGACATGTTGGCTGGTGTAGACAAGTTGGGCCGAAGGGCCTGTTTCTATGCTGTATCGCTCCATGACTCTATGTATTATCTTCCCGCTGACTGGGAAGCACAAAACAAAAGCTTTTCACTGTACCTCGATACATGTGACATTAAACTCAACTGAACTGAACTGAGGGAATGTTTAAGAAGGAACTGCAGATGTTGGAAAATTCGAAGGTAGACAAAAATGCTGGAGAAACTCAGCGGGTGAGGCAGCATCCATGGAGAGAAGGAATTGGTGGCGTTTCGGGTCGAGACCCTTCTGGAAGAACTTTTTCCTTTTGCAGTGGAGTCTAAAATTCCCATTTGTGTGTAAATAAAATGCTTTCATCCTTTCTAAACTATGCCTCATTAACACAATGAAAGGAGTACATATTATTTCAGCATAAATGTCATAAAACATGTTGTAAGCAGGTAGTTTAGGTTTACATCTGTCACATGTACAGAAGTGTAGTGAAAAGATGTGCATGCTGTCCAAACAGATTCAATATACCATCCAGAGATACAAACAGTCCAACAGGTAGAGCAAAGGGGAAGATACAGAGTGCAGAATATAGTTCTCAGCATTGTAGCGCATCAGTTCCAGAGACAAAGTCCAATGTCCGCAATGGGGTAGAGGTGAATGGGACAGTGCCCTAGCTTATGGAAGGGCCGTTCAGAAGCCTGATAACAGAGGGGAAGAAGCTGTTCCAGAGTCTGGTGGTGCGCGCTTTCAAGCTTCTGCACCTTCTGCCGGACGGGAGCGGGGAGAAGAAGGAATGACCGGGGTTGGACAGGGACAAGTCTTTGATTATGTCGGCTGCTTTTACCAAAGGCAGCGTGAAGTGTCGATGGAGTCAATGGTGGGGAGTGTGGTCTGTGTATTGGACTGGGCTACATTTCTATTCATCTCTTATAGGCTCGGAATTTTTCTAATCATTCATCATAATTTTTGGTTTAGTATAGAGATACAGCACGGAAACAGGCCCTTCGGCCCACCGTCAATGCCGACCAGCGATGCCGCACATTAACACTATTCCACACACACACGGGACAATTTACATTTATACCAAGCCAAGTAACCTACAAACTGTACGTCAAGGGATATGGGGAGAAAGCAGGAACGGGGTACTGACTTTGGATGATTAACCTTGATCATATTGAATGGCTCGAAGGGCTGAATGGCCGACTCCTGCAACTGTTTTCTATGTTTCTATGTTTTTCTGTCTTTGGAGTGTGGGAGAAAACCGAAGATCTCTGCGAAAACCCACGCGGTCATGGGGAGAATGTAGAAACTCTGTATAAAGAATTTATACTCTGTATAAAGAGCACCCGTTGCCAGGATCGAACCCGGGTCTCTGCCACTGTAAGGCAGTGGCTCTACCCGCTGCACCACCGTGTCGCCCATATAAATGCTGCGATAATCCTGTTTGACCAGTATAACTATTTAATAATAATAATAATAATAATAATAAATACTTTATTGATCCCTCAGGGAAATTCAGATGTCCAGAAGCCAACATCCAACAAACCCACACATTCAAAACAAAAAATATATAAAATACAATATGGACAATGCCTGAAAGCAATAAATACTTTAAAAGACCCAATAATTAACTATTAAAAATGCAAAGCATCCCCATACAGCCTAGTGGTCAGTATTATAAAATCTAATGGCTGCAGGGGTGACGGATGTCCAGAACCGCTCCGTTCTACAGCGCAGGGAGAGGAGCCGCTTGTTGTCCCGTCTGCTCTCTTGACCCTCCAGAGTTTCATGGAGGGGGTGCCCGGAGTTGTCGAGGATGGCCCGCACCTTGAGCCTCTTACACCTCTCAAGCACATCCCCCACAGAGTCCACTCTCCCCCCCCAGCGCGGAGCGAGCTCGTTTTACCAGCTTGACTTTAATTGAGAGAGTTTACTTCCATAGGCAGCGGTAGAGTTGCTGCCAGAGACCCGGGTTCCATCCTGACTATGGGTGCTGTCGGTTATTGAAACATATAAGATTGTTAACGGCTTGGACACGCTAGAGGCAGGAAACATGTTCCCGATGTTGGGGGCGTTCAGAACTAGGGGCCACAGTTTAAGAATAAGGGGTAAGCCATTTAGAACGGAGACGAGGAAACACTTTTTCTCACAGAGAGTTGTGAGTCTGTGGAATTCTCTGCCTCAGAGGGCGGTGGAGGCCGGTTCTCTGGATCCTTTCAAGAGAGAGCTAGATAGGGCTCTTAAAGATAGCGGAGTCAGGGGATATGGGGAGAAGGCAGGAACGGGGTACTGATTGGGGATGATCAGCCATGATCACACTGAATGGCGGTGCTGGCTCAAAGGGCCGAATGGCCTACTCCTGCACCTATTGTCTATTGTACGGTGTTTGGACATTCTCTCTGTGACCTGCGTGGGTTTTCTCCGGGTGCTCCGGCTTCCCTCCCACACTCCAAAGACGTGCAGGTTTGAGGGTTAATCGACATGTAAATTGTCCCTAGTGTGCAGGTTGTCCAACTGGGATAACATAGAACTAGTGTGAATGGGCGGTCGCTGGTCGGCATGGACTCGGTGGGCCGAAGGGCCTGTTCCAGCGCTGTATCTGTAAAATAAAATCAACTAAACATATAATTGTCGTGGTGGAGAAGCTTGTGTGGGCCTGAGATCCTGAGAGCGATGCCGTCTGGAGCGATGCTCCTGGTGGGGCCACCCATGGCGGTAAGGTCGAGGGGGAGGTCTCTGACAAAGAGCGATCCGACCAAGACCTCAACGGTGGAACAGGCGGTGGACGATGGCTGACCTTAGTGGAGCGTCACAACGGCTGGGAAGGCGGATGAAGGCTGCGGCAGAAAAGGGTCTCCGGTCGTCTTGGACTCCATGCCACTGGACACTGACCCAGATCTGCCAAGGGCCGTGGGGTGGCTGTCTGTGCACCAGTCTCCCCACGTTAAACAAAGTCACGCACAGGCGTCCTCCAACCCTGGAGACACCCATGGTCAGCCATGACCGCAGGGGGCTTAAGAAGAAGACATATAAACATATGATAGAAACATAGAAACATAGAAATTAGGTGCAGGAGTAGGCCATTCAGCCCTTCGAGCCTGCACCGCCATTCAATATGATCATGGCTGATCATCCAACTCAGTATCCCGTACCTGCCTTCTCTCCATACCCCCTGATCCCCTTAGCCACAAGGACCACATCCAACTCACTCTTAAATATAGCCAATGAACTGGCCTCAACTACCCTCTGTGGCAGAGAGTTCCAGAGACTCACCACTCTCTGTGTGAAAAAAGTCTTTCTCATCTCGGTCTTAAAGGATTCCCCCCTTATCCTTAAGCTGTGACCCCTTGTCCTGGACTTCCCCAACATCGGGAACAATCTTCCTGCATCTAGCCTGTCCAACCCCTTAAGAATTTTGTAAGTTTCTATAAGATCCCCTCTTAATCTCCTAAATTCCAGAGAGTATAAACCGAGTCTATCCAGTCTTTCTTCATAAGACAGTCCTGACATCCCAGGAATCAGTCTTCAGACTGATCTCCCCCCCCCCCCCCACCATCAGTCTGAAGAAGGGATTGTAATGAAAAGTCACAACGGGGTGAAATGCATACCACCAGGGGCGCCGGGGAGATGGCAGCCCTGCCGGCAGTCTGTTAGTTTTTTCATCATTTTGTTATTTTTAGCGTCTGTTTAAAGTTTGTTTTTATGTTCTTCGGTTTGTTTAAGGTGGGGGGAGGGGGCGGGGGGGGGGGGGGGGGGATTGGGGGAAACGTTTTTTCAATTCCTTACCTTCCCGGAGATGTGATCAATTTTTCGGATCACATTCTCCGGGCTCTGCGGTCTACCGTTGCTGGAGCTGGAAGTCTTCTCGGACTGCCGTGAGCCTCACCGCGGGGCGCGGACTTAACATCGGAGCGGATCCCTTGCCTGGGATCGCTCCCACCGCGGCCTGCGGACTTTACCATCTAGGACTCGCAGTCTCGGGAGAAGCAAGTCGGGAGCTCCAACGCTGCAGAAGGTTCGTCCAGCCCCGACACGAGGTTCGATCGCCCGGCGCGGGGGAGCTGACATCCCCTCGATGCGGGAGCAGATCGCCTCGACGCGGAGGGCCCGGACGCCATCGGCTACGGGAGTCAGGACCGTCCCGTCAACGGAGGGCTCGAGGCCCCCGACCGAGGAAGAACCAAAGGAAGGACTTGAACTTTATTTCGCCTTCCATCACAGTGAGGAATGTGGCGGAGTCACTGCGGTGGATGTTCATGTTAAAATGTGTTTTTGGGTCTGTTGCTTTTAATTGTGTGACTGACCTGGCCAGTGAAACTCCTCGTATGTTGCAAAACAGACTTGGCGAATAAAGTGTGATTCTGATTCTTACTCTGATTCTGATTAAAAAGCATAAACAACATGTATAAAACTCGTAACATGTATAAAACTCAATTATTATTGGACAGAAACCTTTAGAGTTATCTCTGAAATTCTTAAAATTAAACTGGACCCAGATCCAAAATTAATAATATTAGGAGTTCCGGATTCAAATTTAATATTAACAGTAAACCAAAGAAATTTCTTGGATTACTGTTTGATAACAGGGAAAAAATTAATATTGAAATTTTGGAAGGGAACATTATCCCCCACAATTAAAATGTGGACAGTGGAAATGTTGGAGACGTTGCATTTGGAAAGAATCAGATTTGTCCTAATGGACAAATATACGAACTCTTTGAACAGATATGGTCTCCATATACAGAATATTTGAAGGGGTAGCTGTTCTTGGCATCACAACTCAATGGGTACCCGGCAGGATTAGATGAAAATAACTCTCTGTTTTTCTTTTTGATTTGTATACATGTCTCTATTGATATCGCTATTTGAAATTGTGTTATTCACTATTAAGATGTATACTATAATCTCTTTTTTTTAATATATATATATATATATATATATATATATATATATATATATATATATATATATATATATATATATATATATATATATATATATATATATAATACTTTGTTTTAATTAAATATATTTAACAAGAATATATACATATATATATTTTTTTCTCTCTCTTCTCTTTCTCTTTCTATATAATCAAAATTATTATTTAATCACTATTCTTATTGATTAAAATCTATTCTTTTCTTTTTCTACTTTCTAAAAAAATAGTTCATAATAATTATTCGTAACATTCATATACTTATTGAAATAAGTTGGTTGTGTATTTGAAAAGTTGTTATACCGTTGTTATGATGGATTACTTCTAATAAAAATATTATTACAAAAATATTACATAAATAAAAAACTCCAGCAACTTGTCTATAAACCAACAAGGATAAACTGTGCTTTACTCTGTGGAACACAGCAGTGTGGAGTTTCTGCGCTGACAACTGAATAGTTGGATTCTCCATTCATCCAAATGGTTTAATAGTAAACTAGCGGTATGTTGGAGGCACCTTCACAGCTGAAGGTAAATCTGTGTGCAGCCCCCTAGAAGTGGAGTCAAATAACCAAGTCAAGGCTGCCACAGCCAGTGTACTGGTGGATCCCGGAGGGGGAGCAAAAGCAATTTAATTCATCATCTGGCAGTGAGGGGGAGAGATGGCGGACTGGGCCGGCTGACTGAGTTCACAGCAGTCAGCCGGCTTGCTTTTTATTAGGTGAAAGTCTGAATGACTTTAGTTTAGAGATACTGCGCAGAAACGGGCCCTTCGGCCCATCGGCTCCGCGCCGACCAGCGATCGCTCCGCACACTAGCACCATCCTACACACACTGGGGACAATTTTCAATTTTACCAAAGCCAATCAAACTACAAACCTGATAACTACAAACCTGACACTAAAATAGCTGGAGTAACTCAACAGGTCAGACAGCTTCTCTGCCGGAAAAGGAATAGGAGTGTGGGAGGAAACCGGAGCGCCCGGAGAAAACCCACGCGGGTCACGGGAAGAATGTACAAACTGCGTACAGACAGCGCCCGTGGTCAGGATCGAACCCGGGTCTCTGGCGCTGTGAGGCAGCAACTCTACCCCTGCGCCACCGTGCCACCCATATAAACCTTCCTTTTTCATTCAGTCGGAAAGTAAATCAGAATGTCCTGCTCTTTTGACGAGTGTGTCTCTTATTTTTAATTTGTGTAGGAAGGAACTGCAGACTCTGGTTTAAACCGAAGATAGACACAAAATGCTGGAGTAACTCAGCGGGACAGGCAGCATCTCTGGAGGGAAGGAATGGGTGACGTTTCGGGTCGAGACCCTTCTCTTCTTTTCATGTTCCCTTTCCTCTGGTGATAGTTCAGAGGGAAGGAAGCATTTCATCCATTTCAGTTCCATCCTGTTTTCTCAATGGCTTTTGGCTTTTGTCCAGTCTTGACAAGTTTCCAGCCCGGCCTTATCAGAGTCAACACATTGCCGTTGGATTGGTGCATTTACTTACGCACTTCATTACCCCTGCTGCTCTGTGTAAGAACAAATATGTAAATGAGGCATGCTTTTAGCAACTAGCACACGGCAATGTTTCATTAAAAAAAAACATTCAAATTCTCCACAGAATCGCGAGAGCTTGGATAAACTGCGATTCTGCCCATAGGGAAAAAAACTCAAGCGCATTTAAAAATTACTCTAGATTAATTAAAATTTAGCAGGAAGGGAGAGCGGTGGAATACTTCCCGCTTGGCTGCCTGCATACAGTAAATAGCATTCCAAAACCATTCAACAAGCTGCATAACATCCATCTGACTGACACCCTCACCACCATCTTCACCATTCATTGTTTGCCTTATGTGTCGGGAGGAACTGCAGATGCTGGTTTAAACCAGAGATAGTCACAAAAATGCTGGAGTGACTCGGGACAGACAATAGACATTAGACAATAGACGATAGGTGCAGGAGGAGGCATGCTTACTTTCATTGACTGATGAGCAAGGGCCCCACATCCCATTGTACTTCCCCTTTTCCCAATTTGACACCATTTAGATAATAATCTGCCTTCCTGTTTTGCCACCCAAGTGGATAACCTCACATTTATCCACATTAAACTGCATCTGCATCTCTGGAGAGAAGGATTGGGTGACGTTTCGGGTCAAGACCCTTTGGGGATGCTGCCTGTCCCGTTGCGTTACTCCAGCATTTTGTGTCTATCATTGTTTACTTTAGCTTAGTTTAGAGAAATTTAAAAACGGGGCCTTGATAATTAGACATAGACAATAGACCATAGGTGCAAGAACAGGCCTTTTGGCCCTTCGAGCCAGCACCGTCATTCAATGGGATTGGCACGGTGGCACAGCGGTAGAGTTGCTGCCTCGCAGCGGCAGAGGCCTAGGTTTGATCCTGACTACGGGTGCTGTCTGAGCAGAGTTTGTACGTTCTCTTTTTGACCTGCGTTGGTTTTCTCCGGGATCTCCGGTTTCCTCTCACATTCCAAAGAAGTACAGGTTTGTAGGGGAGTTGGATTTGGTAAAATTGTAAATTGTCCCTAGTGTGTGTAGGATAGTGCTAGTGTACAGAGTGATCGCTGGTCGGTGCGGACACGGTGGGACGAAGGGCCTGTTTCCACGCTGTATCTCTAAAGACTAAAGATTCTAGCACTGGATGCTTAGGAATTTTCTGTCGTGAGGGGGGGGGGGGGGAGGAGAACAAAGGGGGACCTGGTGTGGGGCTACTTTGTAACTTTGTCGATGCCCTTTATGTGGTGACTATTCGCATACCTTGGTGAACAAAAATGTTGGAGGAACTCAGCGGGTCAGGCAGCATCTATGGAGCAAAGGAATAGGCAATGTTTAGGGTCAAGACCCTCCTTCTCGACCCAAAACTTCACCTATTCCTTCTCCTCATAGATGCTGCCTCACCCGCTGAGTTCTTGTCTACCTTCGATTTTTCCAGCATCTGCAGTTCTTTCTTAAACATTTGCATACCTTGGGTATTTTGCAAGCATCTGCGACAATAATGTATTGAATTCAATTCAATTCAATTCAAACTCCACCTCTCCAATAACCTGCACCAACGCGTCTTGCCTGTTCACTTATTTGATGTCTGACTAATGTTTCTCCAGAGGAACACAGTGAAGGCACAAACTCTGCTAACCTCCCCCAGTCACTCTTGTCCACACCGGCCAACATGCCCCAGCTACACTAGTCCCACCTGCACACATTTGGCCCAAATCCCTCTAAACCTGTCCTATCCATGCACCTGTCTAAATGTTTCTTAAACGTTGTGATAGTTCCTCTTTGTAGATCTTTCCTGGACCCAGCACACAGGATAAAGAATCACATGTTTAATCAATAATGTTTTACTATTAATGTTTAATGTTTTAAGTGTCATTCCTAACTGTCACTGTATGTCGTGCTGTCACTTGAGGGCGGAGCATCAAGGCAAATTCCTTGTATGTGAATACTTGGCCAATAAACTTTAAAAACGTATTCATTCATTCATTCATTCATTCATTCAGAGAGCACATCAGCGCCTCTACTTCCTGAGAAGATTACAGAGATTCGGTATGTCAGAGAGGTGCACAGTAGAGAGCGTATTGACCGGTTGCATCGTGGCTTGGTTCAGCAACTTAAGCGCCCAAGAGCGAAGAAGACTGCAAAAGGTGGTGAACACTGCCCAGTCCATCAGCAGCTCTGACCTCCTTCCATCAAAGGGATACACCCTCAAAAAGGCAGAGAACACCACCCTGGCCACATTCTCATTCCGCCCCTGCCATCGGGAAGAAGGTACAGGAGCCTGAAAATTGTAACATCCAGGTTCAGGAACAGCTTCATCCCTACAGCCATCAGCTTATGAAACACTACAACCTCAAATAAACTCTGAACTATATAGACTACTATTATTATTATTGCAGTTATTGTCTGTTTAATTTTTATGTGCACGTGTTGTGTATATGTATACACTAGACTAAGTGGGAACCGTTGGGTCCCAGCTTCACACGGGAGGGCTGGTCCCCCAACGCAATATTCCACCTTTCCACCAATTCCAATATTGCTGGCCAGCGAGGGGGTGGGGTTCCTGGAGTGCTAGTATGGGTGTTATGGGCTGAAGGGCCTGGTTTCCAGACCACATAAAACAACATAAAGGGCACTCACAGTTCAGTAGACACTCAGTGTTGTGTAGACTCCCAGCTCAGACTGAGAGTCGTGGCCTCTCCCTCACCATCTTGCAGTGACTGAGCCACGTCCAGACTTCTGGGTTTTTTAATCCCTCCTCCCCCCAAAAGGGGCGTGACCTTCATTGTGGTGATTGACAGGAGAGAGAATCTCAAGATTTTTTAAACACTAATAACTCTATTATTTTTCATCAATGGGAAAAATCCTCGTGGCCTGATCATCTGAGGAGCACTCTGAGTAAGATGGCCAAAAAATCACAGCCCTATATGGTAGGGTTCTTTCTAAAACCAAACAACAGCGCAAACAGGAAGTGGTCAAGATGAGACTTTTAATTATATAGATGTATTTATATATGTGCAGGAAGGAACTGCAAATGCTGGTTTAAACTGAAGATAGACACCAAAAGCCTGAGTAACCTCTCTCCTTGCCTCCAGAGATGCTGCCTGTCCCGCTGAGTTACTCCAGCTTTTTGTGTCTATATGTGTGTTCGTGAGTATTGTGTGTATATGCACACACTGAACTTTTTCTTCTCGTTTATGATATAGTTTACAGTGTACTATGTTTACACAATCTGTTGTGCTGCTACAAGTAAGAATGTCATCGTTCTATCTGGGACACACGACAACAGAACCCTCGTGACTCTTGACGTTTTCAGTCGGCTCCGTCCCTTTATCTACAATTCTTTTGCATGGTCCCTGAGCACCGGGCCTGCCCTCTCTTTGTTTTAACCAATGGCTGTTTGGCTGCACTTCTAAAAAGCGCAGAGGGGTTTTTTTTTTAATACATTTCCCAAAATAAACTTTACCCAGAGTAGAAAATATATATCAAAAACAAGAACAGTGCAGGAACTCTTCTGACATCCTCAGCATCAAGAGAACATAGAAACATAGAAATTAGGTGCAGGAGCAGGCCATTCACCCTTCGAGCCTGCACCGCCATTCAATATGCAATCCGCTATCCAACTCAGTATCCTGTACCTGCCTTCTCTCCATACCCCCTGATCCCTTCAGCCACAAGGGCCACATCCAACTCACTCTTAAATATGGCCAACGAACTGGCCTCAATTACCTTCTGTGGCAGAGAATTCCACTATACGTTCATGAGCATCATATCCACAACTATCCTTAAACCAAGCACCCTGGCCACTCATGTGTGCCCCCGGGGTGATATCATAGAAACATAGAAACATAGAGGAGGCCATTCGCCCCTTCGAGCCAGCACCACCATTCATTGTGATCATGGCTGATCATCCCCAATCAATAACCCGTGCCTGCCTTCTCCCCATATCCCTTGATTCCACTAGCCCCTAGAGCTCTATCTAACTCTCTCTTAAATCCATCCAGTGACTTGGCCTCCACTGCCCTCTGTGGCAGGGAATTCCACAAATTCACAACTCTGGGAGAAAAAAAGTTTTTTCTCACCTCAGCCTTAAATGGCCTCTCCTTTATTCTAAGTCTGTGGCCCCTGGTTCTGGACTCGCCCAACATTGGGAACATTTTTCCTGCATCTAGCTTGTCCAGTCCTTTTATAATTTTATATGTTTCTATAAGATCTCCCCTCATCCTTCTAAACTCCAGTGAATACACGCCTAGTCTTTTCAATCTTTCCCCATGTGACAGTCCCTTCCCTTGCTCTGGCGGTGTCCCCACCAGACTCTGCCCGCCCCCCCTCACCCCCCCCCCCCCCCACCCCCGTGTCCAGCAGTAGGGAGACCTTAGACTGCGATCCTCCTCCAGTTCCTTGTTGAAAATGATATATAGTTTAGTTTAAGAAGGAACTGCAGATGCTGGAAATATCGAAAGTAGACAGAAAATGCTGGAGAAACTCAGCGGGACAGGCAGCATCTATGGAGAGAAGGTGTAGGTGACGTTTTGGGTCGAGACCCTTCTTCAGACCGAGTTTTGTTTAGTTTATTGTCACGTGTACCAATGTGCAGTGACAAGCTTTTTTGACGCGTGCTAACCAGTCAGTGGGAAGACCACACATGATTACAATCGAGCTGTCCACAGTGTACAGACACAGGATAAAGGCAATAACGTTTAGTGCAAGGTAAAGGCCAGTAAAGTCCGATTAATGGTAGTCCAAGGGTCTCCAATGAGGTGGATCAGGAGATCAGGACCGCTCTCTGGTTGGTGATAGGATGAACACCCAGGAACTAAAGAGGTTCCAAAAGACTCAGCCAACCGAGTCCGCACCGACCAGTGATCCCCGCACACTAACACGATCCTACACACGCTAGGGACAATTTACAATTTTATCAAGGCAATTAGTCTACAAACCTGCGCGTCTTTGGAGCGCGGGAGGAAACCGGAGAACCCGTCGTAAAACCCGCGCAGTTCACGGGGAGAACGTCCAAACTCCGTACAGACAGCACCCGAGGTCGGGATCGAGCCCGGGTCTCTGGCGCTGTGAGACAGCAACTCTACCGCTGCACCACCCAAGGACAGGTGTTGAGGACATGTTCCTGTATTCTTGAAGGGGCTACAGGTGAGAAAATGGAAAATCCAGGCAGGCTTTGAAAATACCAACAGTGAAGTCAATTCAATGGGTTGCTGAAAGCTGGAACAGCAAGTTCTGCACAAAATTACATTTGAAAGCGAAGAATGAAAAATTAATATCCGTTATGGTGTTACAAAATAGTAATATTGTTTAGATAATTGAGTTTAGAATTTTGTCATATGAAAAAATTCCTCCTTTCTGTCTCACCAGAACAAATCTATCCATAAGCTACAAATTGAATTACAGTAATATTAACTCTAATTTTCAGCTTCAGGCTTCACCGATGTGTACTGTATATTCAAGAGCCATAATGGTTACACAATGATACAGCTGGCCCTCAACTTTAGGAAGCAGAATATTCCGTTTAGTTTATTGTCACGTGCACCGAGGTCCAGTGCAAAGCTTTTTTGTCGCGTGCTAACCAGCCAGCAACCAATCGAGCCACTTGCAGCGTCTAGATACATGATCAGGGAATAATGTTTAGTGCAAGGTAAAGCCAGCCAAGTCCGATCGAGGATAGTCCGAGGGTCACCAATGAGGTCGATAGTAGTTCAGCACTGCTCTCCGGTAGCATTCAAGATTCAAGAGAGTTTATTGTCCTGTGTCCCAGAGAGGACAATGACATTCTTGCTTGCTGCAGCACAACAGAATATGGTAGACATGAATACAGAACAGATCAGTGTGTCCATATACCATTGTATAACTATATACACACACGAATAAATAAACAGATAATGTGCAAATAAACAGGTAATGGGCTGTTAATGTTTAGAGTTTTGTTGAGTTAAGCTTAATAGCCTGATGGCTGTGGGGAAGTAGCTGTTCCTGAACCTGGTCCTTGTAGATTTCAGGCTCCTGTACCTTCTACCTGAAGGTAGCAGGTAGATGAGTGTGTGGCCAGGGTGGTGTGGGTCCTTGATGATGCTGCCAGCCTTTTTGAGGCAGCGACTGCGATAGATCCCGTCGATGGACTGAGCAGTGTTTACTACCTTTGTAGTCCTTCTGTAGCATGCTCTCTGCAGTGCACCTGTAGAAGTTAGAGAGAGTCCTCCTTGACAGACTGACTCTCCCTAATCTTCTCAGGAAGTAGAGGCCCTGATGAGCTCTCTTTATTATTGCATCAGTGTTCTTGGACCAGGAAAGATCTTCACAGATGTGAACACCCAGGAATTTGAAGCTCTTGACCCTTTCAACCATCGACCCGTTGATATAAACGGGACTGTGGGTCCCCATCCTACTCCTTCCAAAGTCCACAATCAATTCCTTGGTTTTGCTGGTGTTGATGGTTCAGCTGTCCAATAACAGCTGGGAAGAAACTGTCCCTGAATCTGGATGTGTGGGTTTGACATACACCTCCCATCCTTGCCCATAATCCCTCACACCCTAGATGGACACAAAATGCTGGAGTAACTCAGACGGGACAGGCGGCTTCACTGCATCTAAACCTTTCCTATCCACGTACCTGTCTGTGCCTCATCAATGCTGTCTGTCGTGGTCCCTGCCTCAACTACCACCTTTGGCAGCGCATTCCATATACTCACCATCCTCTATGTTTGAAGAAGGGTCTCGACCTGAAACGTCACCCATTCCTTCTCCCCAGAGATGCTGCCTGTCCCGCTGTGTTACTCCAGCTTTTTGTGTCTTTCTTCGGCTCAAACCTGCATCTGCAGTTCCTTCCTGCACTCTATCTTTAGTTTAGATTAGTTTAGTTTGTGAGATACAGCGCGGCCCTTTGGCCCACCGAGTCCGATACGACCAGCGATCCCCGCACACTAACACTACCCTACACACAACAGAGACAATTTACATTGATACCAAGCCGATTAACCTACAAACCTGCACGTCTTTGGAGTGTGGGAGGAAACCGAAGACCTCGGAGAAAACCCTCGCAGGTCACGGGGGGAACGTGCAAACTCCGTACAGACAGCAACTGTAGTCGGGATTGAACCCGTGTCTCTGGGGCTGTGAGCGCTGTAAGGCAGCAACTCTACCGCTGCGCCACCTTGCAGCCCTGTGAAGAGGTATTAAATAAAACAGTGGATTCTCCACAGCTCAAGTTCCATAGAATTCTCTGTTGAATTCATGATGCATAGTTGTACATTTCATTTTTGTCTGGTTTAATTAGAAATGTTACAAAAGGTACACTGACTCCCGCAGATTTATATCTGAGAGATTTATAAATCACTGAAATAAACAAATCATCCATAGAAATTGGATGAATTATACATCCAGATAATTATGTACCCACATGTTTTAATTTCCTGAATATTAATTGTGTACACATCATGAACGTGATAGTGGCAATTTTAGTTAGATAAGGTGCTCGACAAAAAGAGAACAGTATTTGGCACGGTGGCGCAGCGGTAGTTGCTGCCTTGCAGAAAATGCGGAACCAGAGAACCGGGTTCGATCCCGACTGCGGGCGCTGTCTGTACGGAGTTTGTACGTTCTCCCCGTGACCTGCGTGGGTTTTCTCCGAGATCTTCGGTTTCCTCCCACACTCCCAAGACGTACAGGTTTGTAAGTTAATTGGCTCGGTATAAATGTAAATTGTCCCTAGTGTGTGTAGGGTAGTGTTAGTGTGCTGGGGTCACCGGTCGGCGTGTTTCCACGCTGTGTCTCTAAAACTAAAGAGGTTCGGCACAATGATAGGTGGCGAATCTTTGTCTTGGTTCCGTTGCTGAATATCATTCCCTCTGAATTTCCATTGGAAATTTTTAGACAGTCCTATTTTTCCCGTCTCCACAGGACGCAGGCCGGCACGGGGTGGCGCAGCGCCAGAGACCCGGGTTGGAGTGAATATAGCTGTGTAGGGAGGGACTGCAGATGCAGAATTACACCGAGGATAGACACAAAATGCTGGAGGAACTCAGCGGGCCAGGCAGCATCTCTGGAAAGAAGGGGTGGGTGACATTTCGGGTCGAGACCCTTCGTCGGAGCGTATTCTGCGCAATGTAGCCGTGTGCGTTGTAACATAGTGTTTGGTGCAGCAGAAAGATAGTTGGCACCTCTTAAAGGAGGGGGAGAGAGAGGTAGTAAACGTGGAGGGAGACTTGTGAATTATGTAAAAATATGTTGTGACACTTGACAAAAATGTGAGAGTTAGCAGGGAGACTGGATAGAGGTCTGTACAATAGTGGGAAATGTAGAATTGTCGAGGTGACCCAGCCCAGACCCTCACACAAACCAACCTCCCTTCCACTGACTCCATCTACACCTCACGCTGCCTCGGCAAGGCCAGCAGCATCATCAAGGACCAGTCTCACCCCGGCCACTCCCTCTTCTCCCCTCTCCCATCGGGCAAGAGGTACAGAAGTGTGAAAACAAACGCACACCTCCAGATTCAGGGACAGTTTCTTCCCGGCTGTTATCAGGCAACTGAACCATCCTACCACAACCAGAGAGCGGTCCTGATCTACCATCTACCTCATTGGAGACCCTCGGACTATCCTCGGTCGGACTTTACTAACTTTACCTTGCACTGAACAGGTCCCTATTGTTTGAATCGGTGAGGTAAATGATGAAAAAATGCCCCAGTTAAAATGATACAGTTAGTTAGTTAGTTACATGAAGCTGATTTAAAGGAAAGCTGGCTTCAAGTTGCAGCACCGAATGCCAACATAACTGGCATCACTCAGGCTGTCTTTGTCTTTAGGCAGCCAGGCAGTGACGCAGAATCAGTTTCAAACCAGTACTTTCTATTTCAGTGCTTTTATGTTTGATTTGGCATTCACTCTAGAAGCAAACAAAACAGCTTCATCAGTCCATTCACTGGTGTCAAACGTAAGATCCAGGAACTGAAAACTTGCTTAATTTCAGGCAGACGAGCGATAATTCAACTGCATTTTGGATACAATTATCTTTGTTTGTAGCGTAGTTTGGTGTAGTTTAGCTTAGAGATACAGGGTGGAAACAGGCCCTACGGCCCACCGAGTCTGCGTCAACCAGCGATCCCCGCACACTCACACTATTCTACACACACTAGGGACAATTTACCATTTTTACAGTTTACAGTTTACTTTATTGTCACGTGGACCACGGTACACGGACCAGCGATGACCCGCTGAGTTAGCACAACCCTATGTCAATCTTAAGAATTTATTTGAACTGTTTCACCTGGAGCCTGGAGAACATGGATAGGTGATGTTCCACAGTGTGCTGGAGTAACTCAGCGGGTCAGGCAGCATCTGTGGAGAACATGGATAGGTGACGTTTCACAGAGTGCTGGAGTAACTCAGCGGGTCACATAACATCTCTGGAGAAAAGGGATAGGTGACGTTTCGGGTTGAGACCCGTAAGGGTCTCGACCCGAAACGTCACCTATTCCTTTTCTCCAGAGATGCTGCCCGTCTGTGGAGAACGAGGATAGGAGATGTTTCACAAAGTGCTGGAGTAACTCAGCGGGTCAGGCAGCATCTGTGGAGAACGTGGATAGGTGACGTTTCACAGAGTGCTGGAGTAACTCAGCGGGTCAGGCAGCATCTGTGGAGAACGTGGATAGGTGACGTTTCACAGAGTGCTGGAGTAACTCAGCGGGTCAGGCAGCATCCTAAATTTGTCCCTAGTGTGTTGGATAGTGCTAGTGTGCGGGGATCGCTGGCTGGTCAGTGCGGACAAGGTGGGCCGAAGGGCCTGTTTCTGCGCCAAATCTCTAAACTATACTAAACTCAGTGTGGTCTACTGTCTTACACCCTTTGTGTGATTGTCTCTGAGCTGTGTGGAAAAAAAATAATTCACTGTAATTAATAAAAAAAAGATTCAATAAATTATAAAAATATAAACTTCTATTCATTAGTTCCCTCCTGTTTGACTCTCTGCCCAATACTCAAAACGTCTACCAGGCTGGTTTAAGTCCAACACAGCAGGGCATGAGCAAAATCATTAAACATTATAGAGGCAACAAACTTTTATGAAAGGGAAATTAAGTTTGACTAATTGAATAGAGCGCTCCGTGTATGTAACTATTAGTCACAACGGGAAGCCATTGCTTATTAATAGAGTTTATTTGCATTTTCAGTCGGCATTCAATAAAATGTCACGTTGGTGACTGCTTGCGAGAAGATTTGCGAGACTCCAGCATTTTGTGTCCATCTTTGATTTAAACCAGCAGCTGCAGTTCCATCCTACACAACTTACAAACATGCACGTCTAAGGAGTGTGGGAGCAATCCGGAGCACCCGGAGAAAACCCACGCAGGTCGCGGGGAGAACGTACAAACTCCGTACAGACGGCGCCCATGGCCGGGATCAAACCCGGGTCCCTGGCGCTGCGAGGCAGCGACTCTACCGTGCCGCCCTGTCGATCATCATCTCATCCCCTAAGATCACCTGAGCCGATGCTCGTCGCAGACTGCGCGTTAATAATTCAACAGGCGTCTAGACCGTGGACATCACAAGCACCGTTTCGGAGTTCACCGAGAGGATAGCTGATCAATATTTCATTGTTATCTTTCTTCCTTCAGTAATTTTTTTGAAAACAATTTTCCCTAATCATTCCAGCTCATCAATTGAAATGGGAGACACGGTGAAATCAATAGACAATAGACAACAGGTGCAGGAGTAGGCCATTCGGCCCTTCAAGCCAGCACCGCCATTCAATGTGATCATGGCTGATCATCCCCAATCAGTACCCCGTTCCTTCCCATATCCCCTGACTCCACTAACTTTAAGAGCCCTATCTAGCTCTCTCTTGAAAGTATCCAGAGAACCAGCCTCCACCGCCCTCTGAGGCAGAGAATTCCCCAGACTCACAAGTCTCTGTGTGAAAAAGTGTTTCTCGTCTCCGTTCTAAATGACTTACCCCTTATTCTTAAACTGTGGCCCCTGGTTCTGGACTCCCCCAACATTGGGAACATGTTTCCTGCCTCTAGTGTGTCCAAACCCTTAATAATCTTATATGTTTTAATAAGATGCCCCTCTCATCCGTCTAAACTCCAGAGTGTACAAGCCCAGCCGCTCCATTCTCTCAGCATATGACAGTCCCGCCATCCCGGGAATTAACATTGTAAACCTACGCTGCACTCCCTCAATAACACTGCAGAATACTCACTAACCTTTCTGTTTTGTAAAGAGCTCAAATTAACTCTTCAAACCGTTACCTGACACTAATTCTTCTGGAAATGCGATGTGAGAATAAAGGTCTCAATTGGTTTGACGAGACTCGTTGTTGTGGTACGTCACCCAGTGGGCTGCGTGTCAATCGATTCTGGGCAGCTGTGTGAAGACGTTATCAATACTCACACAGTTATCACAGGCGACAGGTGGCGCAGCGGTAGAGTCGCTGCCTCACAGCGATCCCGACTACGGGTGCTGCCTGTACGGAGTTTGCACGTTCTCCTCGTGACCCGCGGGGTTTTCCCCCCCGAGATCTTTGGTTTTCCCCCACACTCCAAAGACGTGCAGGTTTACAGATTAATTGGCTTGGTATAATTGTAAATTGTCCCTGGTGCGTGTAGGGTAGTGTTAGTGTGCGGGGATCGCTGGTCGGCGCGGGCTAGGTGGGCCTCGGGGCCTGGTTCCACGCTGTATCTCTAAACTGAATTAAAATTCTAAACAGCTGCAGCACGATCGTTTAGGTGTAATAAGTGTTCTGATCTGGAATGAACTTCAAAGCCATGTAGTCGTGAAAATAAGCAACAGAAATGAACTGAAACAGTTTCACATTTTATGCAATGTTCAAAATAACATGAGGAAAATATTTTAGAAGCTGGATAGAACATGACTGAAACATAATTTAGAAATGTATCCTTAGTACAAGGAGGGGAAATGGTTTTAGTTAAACACCGGCTGTGATGTAAAACCCTACAGCGTGTAAAGTGAAGCATAGACATGTTGACAAGGGCACAGCGGTAGAGTTGCTGCCTTACAGCGCTTGTAGCGCCGGGTTCAATCCCGACTACGGGCGCTGTCAGTACAGAGTTTGTACGTTCACCCCGTGACCTGCCCGGGTTTTCTCCGAGATCTTCTGTTTCCTCCCACACTCCAAAGACGTGCAGGGTTGTAGGTTAACTGGCTTGGTGTAAGTGTGAAGTGTCCCTATAATGTGTGTGTAGGATAGCGTTACGGGCCTGTCTCCCTTCGGTGATTTCGTAGTTTGTCGCCACATGTTCGCCGGCGGTCGCCGGGAGTCATCTCCTCAAGCCCCTGTCCCACTGTACGAGGTAATTCAAGAGTTCTCCCGAGTTTTCCCCTGATTCGAACTCGAAGAATGTCCATAGCGGGTCCATAGGAGTTCATGGATGTCTCGTGGCGGCTCATACGAGTAAAAAGTAACAATTTATTTCAACACGAGTATTTTTTTACGTGTGGACATTTTTTGCAGGGATGAAAAAACATCACGTGTTTACCGGATTTGCCGAGTACCTACCGTTACTCATACGAGCCGCTACGAGACATCCACGAACTCCTACGGACCCGCTACGGACATTTCATAAAAGCAAAAATACGAAATAGGTAGATCTCCCCTAATCTCTCTTTTCTCTACTTTCTCTTTTTCTCTCAATCTTTTTAGCTTTTCATCTCTGCTCTTTATTTCTTTGGCTGTCTGTTTCTACTCGCTTGTCTATCTATTCCGACACTTTTTATTTATTTTTTCTTTCACTGCTCTTTTATTATTAAATTAAAACTACGAATTTGTACAAGAATGGTAATGTGTATGTATGTATTAGGTACTCAAGTACCACACTACTGAACTTACTTCTAACAAAATTTTTTTTTAAAAATAAAAGATAGTGGAGTCAGGGGATGTGGGGAGAAGGCAGGAACGGGGTACTGATTGTGGATGATCAGCCATGATCACATTGAATGGCGGTGCTGGCTCGAAGGGAGACCCTTCTTCAGTTTCAGTTCAGTTCTAGTTCAGTTCAGTTTCAGTTGAGTTTATTGTCACGTGTACCGAGGTACAGCGAAAAGCTTTTTGTCTACTGTCTATCGTTGCAAGAGTAGGCCTTTCAGCCCATCGAGCCAGCACTGCCATTCAATGTGATCATGGCTGATCATCCACAATCAGTGCCCCCTTCCTGCCTTCTCCCCATATCCCCTGACTCCGCTATTTTTAAGAGCCCTATCTAGCTCTCTCTTGAAGGTATCCAGAGAACCGGCCTCCACCGCCCTCTGAGGCAGAGAATTCCACAGACTCACAACCCTCTGTGTGAAAAAGTGTTTTCTCGTCTCTGTTCTAAATGGTTTACTCCTTATTCTTTAAACTGTGGCCCCTGGTTCTGGACTCCCTCAACATCAGGAACATGTTTCGTGCCTCTAGCTTGTCCAAACCCTGAGTAAACTTATATCATCCTTCTAAACTCCAGAGTGTACAAGCCCAGCTGCTCCATTCTCTCAGCATATGACAGTCCCGCCATCCCGGGAATTAACCTTGTAAGCCTACGCTGCACTCCCTCAATAGCAAGGTACATGGATAGGACAGGTTTGGAGGGATACGAACCAAATGCAGGCAGGTACGACTAGTGTCGTCTGAAGAAGGGTCTCGACCCGAAACGTCGCCTATCTCCTTCGCTCCTTAGATGCTGCTGCACCCGCTGAGTTTCTCCAGCTTTTTGTGTAACCAGATGGGACATGTTGGCCAACATGAGGAAGTTGGGCCGAAGGCCACACTGTATCACTCTATGATTCCCAGACTGTGACTTAATTTATGTCTAAAGAAGGAAAGAAGATTCAAATGAGTAAATTAAAAGGTTCAATTTAAATATTGCACAATTGCAGCCAGCAAGTTATTGCAAGCAGAGTGGATTGCCAGCCGAGGGCTGTATGAGACAGAACACAAAATATGCTAATTTCTGGGACGGATGTTATTAACAAAAACTATTGCGATGCAATTTAAATGGAAACAAGCCTGAAAAGGATTACGATTCGACGTTTATTCATTCCCAAAGTGGGCCAAATGTGAAGAAGGTTGCTGATAAATTATACATGTATAAAATCAAATTACCAGCATCAAGTAATAATACAAATGCTTCTTGTATTCCATTAGTTCCATCTATTTCTCTTAGAGGTAGAAAAAAAGCTGGACATTCTTGCCATAGAGGGAGAACAGAGAAGGTTCACCAGACTGATTCCTGGGATGGCAGGACTTCCATATGAAGAAAGACTGGATAGACTCGACTTGTACTCGCTGGAATTTAGGAGATTGAGGGGGGGATCTTATAGAGACTTACAAAATTCTTAAGGGGTTGGACAGGCTAGATGCAGGAAGATTGTTCCCGATGTTGGGGAACTCCAGGACAAGGGGTCACAGTTTAAGGATAAGGGGGAAGTCTTTTAGGACCGAGATGAGAAGATCATTTTTCACACAGAGAGTGGTGAGTCTGTGGAATTCTCTGCCACAGAAGGTAGTTGAGGTCAGTTCATTGGCTATATTTAAGAGGGAGTTAGATGTGGCCCTTGTGGCTAAAGGGATCAGGGGGTATGGAGAGAAGGCAGGTACAGGATACTGAGTTGGATGATCAGCCATGATCATATTGAATGGCGGTGCAGGCTCGAAGGGCCGAATGGCCTACTCCTGCACCTATATTCTATGATTCTATGATTCTATGTAACTCAGCGGGTGAGGCAGCATCTCTGGAGCGAAGGAATGGGTGATGTTTCGGGTCGAGACCCTTCTTCAGACTGATGTGGAGGTAGGGGAGGGGTGGGAACCAGTCGACGTTAGTCTGAAGAAGGGTCTCGACCCGAAATGTCACCCATCCCTTCGCTCCATAGACGCTGCCTCACCCGCTGAGTTTCTCCAGCGTTTTTGTCCACCTTCGATTTTTCCAGCGTCTGCAGTTCTTTCTTGAACATCTGTTTCTCGTAGTTTAGTCTAGAGATACAGCGCGAGCCCACCGAGTCTCGCGCCAACCAGCGATCCCCGCACACTAACACTATCCCACACACACTGGCGACAATTTACACACACGCCAAGCCAATTAACCTACAAACCTGCACGTCTTTGGAGCGCGGGAGGAAACTGGAGATCTCGGAGAAAACCCAAGCAGGTCACGGGGAGAACGTACCAACTCCGAACAGACAGCACCAGCAGTCGGGATCGAACCAGGATCGGAGGTTCCTGGAGGTTTTTGTCAGTCTTCCTAATGGTCGAAAGTGACAAAAACCTCCGGGAACCGCACGGAAACCTTGAGTGGTGCGCAAAGTGTCCAGAGGTTTCCGTTCAGGTTTCCTAAGTGGGACAGGGGCACTAGGCAGCAACTCTACCACTGCGCCAACGTGCCGCACAACCATATTTTCGTTACCATTTAATTAAAGATCGTTGCGATTAGAAGGAAGTTGATCGACACCAGCCTCAAAAGGTTTAAGCCAGCCAAGTTACAAATTAGGGAAATGCAATTATGCCTCTTGTTTCCCTGAGTTGTCACCTTTGAAGATATTGATCGGGGCCATGTTTGACACTGACAGCAAAGCGCGGCAGGAACTTAAATAATGAGAACATTCCTCTTAGTCAACTAAAAAATGGTAATTGTCACCACAGGATGTCAACATTTGTATGTTAAGATAGTCACAAAAAGCTGGAGTAACTCAGCGGGTCAGACAGCATCTCTGGAGAAAAGGAATAGATGACGTTTCAGGTTGAGATCCTTCTTCAGTTTCGATTCAGTTCTGTTGAGTTTATTGTCACGTGTACAGTGAAAAGCTTTTTGTCCACTGTCTATCGTTGCGTGCTAACCAGTCAGCAGAAAGACAATACACGGTTACAATCGAGATCCATTTACAAGTGTACGGGAACATGATAATGGAACAGCGTTTAGTGCAAGGTAAAGCCAGCAAAGTCTGGTCATGGATAGTCTGAGGGTGTCCAATGAGGTCGATGGTAGTTCAGCCCTGCTCTCTGGTTGTGGTGCCCGGAGAAAACCCACGGGGTTACGGGGAGAACGTACAAACTCTTCAAACTGATGGTGATGGAGGTAAATAAACGGACGAGAGAAGGGACAGGCGAGTTTGCCCTCGGCTCATACTTGCAGCATGGTCGACGCAAGGTCCTAGGAGGTCTTCGTCACTCTCCTTCATGCTTGAGAGTAGTCCCCACATACTCAAGGCCTCAGCTGAAAAATGCCCGCGAGGTTTGGTTCGCCATGGAAAAAATCGATACTTTTTTTACTCGTAGGTTTAGTCGTAGTAGGTCGTAGTAGGTCGGCATGTTAGTTGTAGGTAATCGAGGGTAGTCGAGGGTAGTTGCAGATAGTTGAAGGGAGGTCGAAGGAGATCGGAGGAGGTCTTCAACTTGACATTTTTTCAAACTCTCCTAAACTCTTCTAAACTCGCCAATTAGGTCGCCCAAGTGGTACAGCCCCTTAAGGAGCAGTCACAGATAAATCAAAGATGGTATACAGAGTATAATTATGCAGTTGTGATGTTTCACAGTATTTGCACAAGATTAAGTTATAGGTTTTGCCATTTTTATTAATTGCCGTCTTCATTTTGGTCGCGGTGATTTAATATTTTCCTCGTGTTGGCGTGCGGTGTTGAAACCTGCTACAATGCTTCTGACTGTAATAATACTGATGTATGACAGGATGATGAGATGCGTGCCGATGCTGCCAAGAGCTCTGCCTTGCCCCCTGGCTTCCTCTGGGATTTGGTCGGGCTGAGCTCAAAGCAAAATTCAGTAACTCACTGCACGAACGATCACACCTTCAATCCGTGCCCTACAACATCAGGCTGTGACCCGCAGTGCTATCCTATTAGCAATATGAATCATTGATGCTGGGTTTAGCAAGTCTCTTTCAGGTATGTCACACGGAGTCAAATATTACTGTGCATATGTTAAAAGAGCATTAAGCAGCTTCGTGCAAATCAACACACACAGTATCCATCTAAATGCCAGACACGACAAGAATTAATATCTCCGCTGTGAATAATTCAGTCCTGTCCTCGTATTTTCCACATCCCGAGAAATGACTCACTAGAGAGACAAATAGACATCACATTCCCAGCAAAAAAATAACAATACTTCTGCAGGTATTATGAATAGCCATTTAAGCAGCTCGGGGTAAAATTAATTGCGATTAAGCTTTCTAAGTGCACAACAGAAGAAGCAGCTGTTGAAGATATCAGAGCAACGCAGAACAAACAGGTCCATGCAGTGAATGGGCATTTAAACACAACCGATGGAAATATATTAAACAATTTACGTTTAAAGAAAGAGGCACAAAATGTTGGAGTAGGCAAGGGAGCCATCCGACCGCAACCAGAGGGCGGTCCTGAACTACCATCTACCTCATTGGTGACCCGCGGACTATTCCTTCGTCTCTATAGATGCTGCCTCACCCGCTGAGTTTCTCCAGCATTTTCGTCTACATTGAATTTTTCCTGCATCTGCAGTTCTTTCTTAAACAGTATAAAGTAAGGTAGACACAAAATGCTGGATAAACAGTTCCTTCTTAAACACTCGGACTATCCATGATCGGACTTTACTGGCTTTACCTTGCACTAAACATTATTCCCTTATCCTGTTGAATTGTGTGGTTTTTGTGGCATTCTCTGCCACAGAAGGCAGTGGAGGCCAATTCACTGGATGTTTTCAAGAGAGAGTTAGATTTAGCTCTTTGGGCTAATGGAATCAAGGGATATGGGGAGAAAGCAGGAACGGAGTACTGATTCTGGATGATCAGCCACGATCATATTGAATGGTGGTGCTGGCTCGATTGGCTGAATGGCCTACTGCTGCACCTATTGTCTATGTTTCTATATATCTCTACACTTGCAAATGGCTGGACTGTAATCATGTATTGTCTTTCCGTGTCTCTGGATAGCACGCAACAAAAGCTTTTCACTGTACCTGGGTACACGTGACAATGAATTAAATTGAACTAAACTGAACCAGACTAGCAACTCAGCGGGTCAGGCAGCATCTGTGGAGAACATGGATAGGTGACGTTTCACAGAGTACTGGAGTAACTCAGCGGGTCACATAACATCTCTGGAGAAAAGGGATAGGTGACGTTTCGGGTTGAGACCCGTAAGGGTCTCGACCCGAAACGTCACCTATTCCTTTTCTCCAGAGATGCTGCCCGTCTGTGGAGAACGTGGATAGGTGACGTTTCACAGAGTGCTGGAGTAACTCAGCGGGTCAGGCAGCATCTGTGGGGAACATGGATAGGTGACGTTTCACAGAGTCCTGGAGTAACTCAGCGGGTCAGGCAGCATCTGTGGAGAACATGGATAGGTGACGTTTCACAGAGTGCTGGAGTAACTCAGCGGGTCAGGCAGCATCTGTGGGGAACATGGATAGGTGACGTTTCGGGATGGAACCCTTCTTCAGACTGCAAATAGAAAGGTGGTTACTGGAGGTAGGAAAAGGCCAGAACACATCAGGGCCGGCGTGCTGCCTGACCTACTGAACTACTCCAGCACTTGGTGTCGATCTTAGGTATTTGTAAATATACTGTAGGGGAGGTTTTTTTTTTAACATTGTCAGACTTGAAGATGTGGACTCTTATACATCGGCGAGACCAAGCGTAGACTGGGCCATCGTTTCACTGAACACCCTCACTCTGTCCACCTGGACTGACCTGATCTCCCTGGTTGCTAAACACTTTAATTCCCCTTCCCATTCCCACACTGACCTCTGTGTCCTGGGTCTCCTCCATTGTCAGAGTGAGACTAAACCCAAAGTGGAGGAGCAGCCACTCATATTTTGCTTGTGGTGTAAGAAAGAACTCAATGGCGCAAGAAAATGGTGTAAGCAAGTCTGAAGAAGGGTCTCGACCCAAAACGTCGCCCATTCCTTCTCTCCAGAGACGCTGCCTCACCCGCTGAGTAACTCCAGCATTTTGCTTACAGACTCTTCTTATCGAGTCCACACACAAGATTAGAAGTTGTTCGGCCAGAGCTGAACACACTTCTCACCATCTGCACACAACGGCGTCTGCCTTGTCGCTTCTCGTGCGTGGTGGGGGAAAGACGTGAACGCTCTTTCCTTGACCCCACCCCAATGGCATGAATATTGATTTCTCCAACTGCAAGCAACCCCGGCATTCCCTCTCTCTCCATCCCTCCCCCACCCAAGTCGCACCAGCTTCTCGTTCTCACCCAACAAACAGCTGACAACGGCCAGTTTCCATTACCGTCGTTACTTTTTTGCATATTTTTCATTCATTGTTTTTAATCCCAGACAGCACCCGCAGTCCAGGATCGAACGCGGGTCGCTGGCGCTGAGGCAGCAACTCCACCCCTACGCCACCGTGCCACCCATAACACTTGGATTAAAATGTATTAATATTCTCAAATTTCACCAGGTAATGTAACACGAATTGAGAATCAATAAATCAAGCATGACTCATTTTCGGTGATAACCTCTCCACTTGGATTCATGCAAGGCAGATAATCATGTAATGTAATAGGTGTAATTGCAGAAACTGCTGCCAACCATTAATTAGACAATAGTATTGTCTGGTGAGTACTTAATGTCTATTATTGACTTCAATGAACAAGAAAAATACATAGATTTGAGAAAACATTTGGACACTGGCAGCCAAAAAAGACTGGTAAAATTCCTCCCACACTGCAAATGTGAATGTAAAAAAGGAATAAGTGGCAGTAAGTGACACTAGAATTTAGAAGATTGAGGGGGATCTTATAGAGACTTACATAATTCTTAAGGGGTTAGAAACATAGAAACATAGAAATTAGGTGCAGGAGCAGGCCATTCGGCCCTTCGAGCCTGCACCGCCATTCAATATGATCATGGCTGATCATCCAACTCAGTATCCTGTACCTGCCTTCTCTCCATACCCCCTGATCCCTTCAGCCACAAGGGCCACATCCAACTCCCTCTTAAATATGGCCAACGAACTGGCCTCAACTACCTTCTGTGGCAGAGAATTCCACAGATTCACCACTCTCTGTGTGAAAAAAGATCTTCTCATCTCGGTCCTAAACGATTTCCCCCTTATCCTTAAACTGTGACCACTTGTCCTGGACTTCCCCAACATCGGGAACAATCTTCCTGCATCTAGCCTGTCCAACCCCTTAAGAACTTTGTAAGTATTAATTTTGTAAGTTGGACAGGCTAGATACAGGAAGATTGTTCCCGATTCAGCGCGGAAACAGGCCCATCGGCCCATCGAGTTCATGCTGACCAGCGATCCCTGTGCACTAACACCATCCCACACACACCAGCCACAGTTTATCATTTTTAACAACGCCAATTAACCCACAAACCTGCATGTCTTTGGAGTGTGGGAGGAAACCGGAGCACCCGGAGAAAACCCACGCGGGTCATGTTGGGAGAACATGCAAACTCCGTACAGACAGCACCAGTAGCCAGAATCGAACCTGGGTCTCTGGCGCTGCGGGGCAGCAACTCTACTGCTGCGCCACTGTGCTGCACCAAATGTGATGAATTTGCCTCTGGGAGATATCTCCATTGTAGACAGAAATGCTGGAGCAACTCAGCGGGTGAGGCAGCATCTATGGAGCGAAGGAATAGGTGATGTTTCGGGTCCAGGCCCTTCTTCAGACGGATGTGGAGGGGGGGGGGACAAAGAAAGGAAGAGGCGGAGACAGTGGGCAGTGGGGGAGCTGGGAAGGGGAGGGGAAGGAGGGAGAAAGCAGGGACTACCTGAAATTGGAGAAGTCAATGTTCACACCGCTGGGGTGTAAACTGCGTGCTAGGTGTAGATCTGATGATGATCTGATGATGAACGGCAGGCCTGAGGGGGAAATGATCCATTATCTCACTGCATTAAATAAATTCCCTTCACGCATCAATGGGTCTTCTGACAATTCCCTAATTCAAAAACTCCGGCTTAACGTCGCAATTTCACAAAAATATATAATTTGTGTGTAATTTCCCACCACGCACGTGGTGTTTCACCGCAGGTTAAAGTCAGAGCAATCACTTTGAACGGAATAAGCGCGTCAATGGACCATATTCAGCGGGCATCCGAATGCATTTAGTGCCGCAAACCTCAAATTATAATATTTCATAACGATTCCTCTGAAACAAGGATGTTTGTCAGGTTATAAAAAACACTTTCTGACAGAATTATCTTTAATTGGACTTTGAGAAACATTGAAGCAATTCATATCCTTTACAGCGATTTTCAATATCTCCATAAATCTATTTTACCACCCAATCTCGTTCCCCATTAATGAGCGGAACACAATACAAATGCATTTAAAAAAAAAATATCCATAATCAAGTGAAGGAAGATGTTCATGTAAAAGATAACTGCTGTATTTGAACAATTGGCATCAACTAGTTTGCAGTGATAAATATTAATAAGTATGACGAGTTATTCATTCAAAATATAAAAATGTTTGTACAAGATAAATATATCGTCAAAATAGGAAACACGACCCAGATGCAGGGGAACGGACCACCAAATGATGCGATTATAGATAACAAGGAAGGTTTCTTAAGTCAATAGATAGATTCATAGAGTGTGGAAACAGGCCCTTCGGCCCAACTTACCCACACCGGCCAACATGTCCCACCTACACCAGTCCCCTAATTTGAGGAAGGACATTCTTGCTATTGAGGGAGCCCAGCGTAGGTTTACAAGGTTAATTCCTGGGATGGCGGGACTGTCATATGCTGAGAGAATGGAGCAGCTGGGCTGGTACACTCTCGAGTTTGGAAAGATGAGAGGGGATCTCATTGGAACATTGTTAAGGGTTTGGACATGCTAGAGGCAGGAAACATGTTCCCGAAGTTGGGGGAGTCCAGAACCAGGGGCCACAGTTTAAGAATAAGTAGTAAGCCATTTAAAACGGAGATGAGGAAACACTTTTTCTCACAGAGAGTTGTGAGTCTGTGGAATTCACTGCCTCAGAGGGCGGTGGAGGCCAGTTCTCTGGATTCTTTCAAGAGAGAGCTAGATTGAGCTCTTAAAAATAGCGGAGTCAGGGGATATGGGGAGAAGGCAGGAACGGGGTATTGATTGGGGATGATCAGCCATGATCATATTGATTGGCGGTGCTGGCTCGACGGGCCGAATGGCCTCCTCCTGCACCTATTGTCTATTGCCTGCATCTGGCCCATGTCCCTCCAAACCGTCCTATCCATGTACCTGCCTAAATGTTTCTTAAACGTTATTCCCTTTATCCAGGATCCGTGCATTGTAATCGAGCATCTTCTGACTGGTGAGCACGCAGCAAAGAAAGGTTGTCGCTGGACCTCGGTTGGGGCGGGAGATTCCAACCGTCACCCTGTTTCAACGAATGCAATCAACCTGGCGTGCACAAACAGAAGATCAAACAGAGCAAGTTGTCGTACAACTTTAGGCTGTGCACGCCATACACAAGAAGAAGAGGCTGTACCTCGGTTCACGAGACAATAAACTAAATTAAACTAAGCTAACTTAAGATAAGCACTTCAACTCCCCCTCCCATTCCGCATCCGACCTTTCTGTCCTGGGCCTCCTCCATGGCCAGAGTGAGTCCCACCGTAAATTGGAGGAGCAGCACCTCATATTTCACTTGGGTAGTTTACACCCCAGCGGTATGAACATTGACTTCTCCAATTTCAGGTAGTCCCTGCTTTCTCCCTCTTTCTCCTCCCCTTCCAGCTCTTCCACAGCCCACTGTCTCCACCTCTTCCTTTCCTCTTCCCACCCCCCCCCACATCAGTCTGAAGAAGGGTCTCGACCCAAAACGTCACCCATTTCCTTCGCTCCATAGATGCTGCCTCACCCGCTGAGTGTCTCCAGCATTTTTATCTACATAAGATGAGCTAAAATAAGTTTAGCTAAACTGTTAAACCAAGGTAAACTAAGGCAAACTAAGATCAAATAAGTGATAAACTAAGATATGAATGAATTAGTAAATTAATAAATTAATCGGCTAATAAATTAATTAGTTTATTGGCCAAGTATGTACACATACAAGGAATTTGCCAAGGAATATGTTGAAATAATCTAAGCTGAGATAAACTAAAATAGGCTAAGATACACCAAACTAAGCTGTGACGGACGGGTAACATTCTAGATCATTTGAATTGCTCTTTGACTTCCGAGACTGAGCATTGCTGCTTCACCCCCCCCCCGGCACACCGATCAATACCAGCGGCTGCCGCACTGCCCACTGCATTGTGTTCTCACTGTGCTAAATAAATGTTCTCTGTTCTCTCAGGCGGAGATCAATTTGCCCCGTGGCGTTGCCAGAGAAAGAGTTACTCCAGCATTTTGTGTCTATCGCAAGAAAGTCAAGAGTGTTTTTTACTGTCATATGTCCCGATATGTTCTTCATTAGTACGGGTGTCAGGGGTTATGGGGAGAAGGCAGGAGAATGGGATTAGGAGGCTGAGATCAGCCATGATTGAATGGCGGTGTGGACTCGATGGGCCGAATGGCCTAATTCTGCTTCTGTCAGAGGAGCAGGGAGGTTCTACTTCAGTTGTACAGGGTCTTGGTGAGACCACACCTGGAGTATTGCGTGCAGTTTTGGTCTCCAAATCTGAGGAAGGACAATTATTGCCATAGAGGGAGTGCAGAGAAGGTTCACCAGACTGATTCCTGGGATGTCAGGACTGTCTTATGAAGAAAGACTGGATAGACTCGGTTTATACTCTCTGGAATTTAGGAGATTAAGAGGGGATCTTATAGAAACTTACAAAATTCTTAAGGGGTTGGACAGGCTAGATGCAGGAAGATTGTTCCCGATGTTGGGGAAGTCCAGGACAAGGGGTCACAGCTTAAGGATAAGGGGAAATCCTTTAAGACCGAGATGAGAAAGACTTTCTTCACACAGAGAGTGGTGAGTCTCTGGAACTCTCTGCCACAGAGGGTAGTTGAGGCCAGTTCATTGGCTATATTTAAGAGTGAGTTGGATGTGGCCCTTGTGGCTAAGGGGATCAGAGGTATGGAGAGAAGGCAGGTACGGGATACTGAGTTGGATGATCAGCCATGATCATATTGAATGGCGGTGCAGGCTCGAAGGGCTGAATGGCCTACTCCTGCACCTAATTTCTATGTTTCTATGTTTCTATGTCACTTATGGCCACATCCCCACTCCTCCCACAATCCAGTACAAACGTTTGCCATTTAAGCTTGTGATCATCTTATGATAATTACAGCTGAAAGTAAAAGTAGAGCTCTTATGGAATCAAAGTTAGTGAGTCATCCAGCACGGAAACAGGCCATTCAGCCCAACCTGTCCACGTTACAGAATACATGAAAAGAAAAAACGATGAACAGCTAAAACAGGGTAAAAAAATGTTTAACTATATGTCTTAAGAGTCTATTAAACAAATGCAAATCACATGACTGTGATGCCCCCTCTAAGCTAGTCCTGTGCCCCTCTAATCTTCGCCTATCCATGTTCCTGTCCAAATGTCTATTAAACACAGTTATAGTCCCAGCCTCAACTACCTCCTCCGCAAGCTCGTTCCATACACCCACCACCCTTTGTGTGAGAAAAGTTATTTCTCAGATTCTTATTAAATCTTTCTCCCCTCATCTTTAATATCATGAAGGTATTATTAGTATTATGTATTTTCAAGTGCATAAAATATATTGTCTTAAATTTTAAAATTAACGATAATACAAATATTACTAACAGTATGAATTTATCATTAATATTATGTATTTTCAATTATATAAAATATATACTTAAATTTTTAAATCAATGATAATACAAATATTTTTAAGAGTATGAATATATCATTAATATCATGTATTTTCAGCAATGCAAAATAATGTACTTTGTTATTATTATGTTTCTATAATAAAAATACTTAACAAATTAAATCTTTCTCCCCTCACCTTAAACCTATGTCCTCTGGTTCTTGTTTCCACTACTTTGGAGAAGAGACTCTGTACGTCTATTCCAATCTATCCCTCTCATGGTCTTATGAGAGGAATAGATAAGATCTATAAGATCTGTGGGCAAGTTGGTGAGAGAGTTGGCATATGGAATATAATGTGAATAAGTGTGAGGTGAAGTATTTTGAAAACTTATGCAGTAAATAGCAGGGCATTGATGAAAAGAGGGCACGGTGGCGCAGTGGTAGAGTTGCTGCCTCACAGCGCCGGAGACCCGGGTTCGATCCCGGCTATAGGTGCTGTCTGCATGGAGTTTGCACGTTCTCCCCGTGACCGCGTGCGTTTTCTCCGAGATCGTCGGTATCCTTCCACACTCCAAAGACGTACAGGCTTGTAGGTTAATTGGCTTTGTAAATGTAGAAATGGTCCCTAGTGGGTGTAGGATAGTGTTAGTGTGCGGGGATCGCTGGTCGGCGCGGACTCGGTGGGCCGAAGGGTCTGTTTCCGCGCTGTATCTTAAAACTAAACTAAACTAAATTAGGTCTTATTAGGATCTTATTGGGTCTTCATTGTTTTTCTCGTGTGGTTGGCAAGTAGACTCATTGAACTGAAGGGCTAACATTGCGGAAACTGGCCCTTTGGCCCATCGATTCCGTGCCAACCAGCAATCACTAGCACACACGTGCACAATAGGGACAATTCTTCATTAGTACAGGAGTCAGAGGTCATGGGGAGAAGACAGGAGAATAGAGTTAGGAGGGAGAGATAGAACAGCCAGGATTGAATGGCGGAGTAAAGGTGATGGGCCGAATGGACTCATTTTGCTCCTATCCCTCATGACCTCATGACAATTTTACCAAAGCCAATCAACCTACAAACCCGCACGTCTTTGGAGTGTGGAAGGAAACCGGAGCACCCAGAGAAAACCCACGCTGGTTACAGAGAGAACGTGCAAACTCCGTACAGACAGCACCCAAAGTCAGGATATATCGGCCAAAAACATTCCTTTTGTTCTCCACTCATGCCTGAAGTATCCATCTTTTCAAAGGCAATGCATTTTTGTCCTGATCCTCATCAGTCCTGATAAATAGATCATCTTAAGTATAATCACTCTGCAGCCACAGGTCACTGCTTGTGCACAGTGCCTGCTCCACTGGGCACGTATAATATCCAGGCCTAGATGATGTTCAGTGGTAGTGACAAATGACAAATTGAATCATAAAACTATCCCGTCACATAGTCGCCTGTTCTCATTCCGTTGGCAGACTTGAATGAATCACACTTTACTGTCACATGTGACATGTCACCGTGAAACTCTTTTCAGTACCACACACAAGGTATGCAAAGGGTCGCTACGTAAAGGGCATTGACAAAGTTACACAGCGTTCAATGTAGCTCAACATTCAATGGGCCCTTGTCGTTCTTGACACCCCCTCCCCCACACCGGGTCCCTCTTTGTTTTTTTGGTGGACCCCCCCTCGGATCTGGATCTGGATCTGGATGTAGTACGCTGAAAAGCTCCAGGAAGAGCATCACTCAGCACTGGACAATTTTACCAAGCCAATTAACCTACAAACCTGCACGTCTCTGGAGTGTGGGAGGAAACCGAAGATCTCGGAAAAAACCCACGCAGGTCACGGGGAGAACGTGCAAACTCCATGCAGACAGCACCCGTAGTCAGGATCGAACCCGGGTCTCTGGCGCTGCATTTGGCGCTGCGCCACCGTGACTGCGGTCACGCCGGACCCCTCTTTGTTCTCACCGCCGTGTCCTCGGCCGACCTCCGGCGCCCGACCGTAGCGCCGGTCATCGCGATAGCTTCATGTCTGGTTCGAGGTTTTCGAGATACAGTGCAGATCTGCACCCGAGTTGGAACGTTCCACGCCGTCTTCAGGCTTCAGTGATACAGCGTGGAAACAGGCCCCTCGGCTCACCGAGTCCATGCCTCCCATCGATCGCCCGCTCACGCTAGCTCGCTAGTCGCGGGGCCCGTTTCCACGCTGTATCTCCATACTAAACTCAGCAAATATACAGGATAATAACATTAAAAATCAGAAATTCTAATATTTAGCTAAACAAGACCAAGAGATTTATTTTACTGAAAGCACATGTGGTTTGTCAAATTAACTGCAGTATAAAGTAAGGAATAGGTGACGTTTCGGGTTGAGACCCTTCTTCAGACTGATGTGCCCCCCCCCCCACACCCCCACATCAGTCTGAAGAAGGGTCTCGACCCAAAACATCACCTATACCTTCGCTCCATAGATGCTGCCTCACCCGCTGAGTTTCTCCAGCATTTTTGTCCACCTTCGATTTTTTTCCAGCATCTGCAGTTCTTTCTTAAACAGTATAAAGTGAGGTAGGCACGAAATGTTGGTTTTGGGTCGAGTAAACCAGAGGAAAGGGAACATGAAAAGAAGAGAAGGGTCTCGACCCAAAACGTCACCCATTCCTTCTCTCCAGAGATGCTGCCTGTCAGGCTGAGTTACTCCAGCTTTTTTAGTGTCTCTTTGCTGTTCTTTATGCATTAAACTGCCCTGTTAATCACAGATAATGCTGCCATCTCATGGTTAGCATAAGAGCATTCACTGTCATCTCATGTGGATTATTCACCAAATCCCATACAGTCTGCTGCACACAGTAAGGCTTTATTTTAGTTTTGAGTTTAGAGATATAACGCAGGCCCTGTTGGGCCTGGCCCTGCGGCCCACCGAGTTCAGCACCGACCCGCGATTCCCGCACAACAACACTATCCCGCCTGCAATTGGTTCAGAACGCCGCAGCGAGACTTCTGACGGGTACCCGTAAAAGGGACCACACCACCCCGATTCTGGCCTTTCTCCACTGGCTCCCAGTACGGTACAGAATCAACTTCAGGATAGCGGAGTCAGGGGATATGGGGAGAAGGCAGGAACGGGGCACTGATTGTGGATGATCAGCCGTGATCACATTGAATGGCGGTGCTGGCTCGAAGGCCTACTCCTGCATCTGTTGTCTACTGTCAACACCGGCACTCACAATGAAGCAGATATCTGATTTTTGCATGTGTAGTCACCACTTTATTTCAGACGTTCTGCTTAGATTTATCCCGGTGGACATATAAAGCTTTTAGCTGACATGATAGTTTCACTGTGTGTCACACTGAACGCATGCTATTGAAAAAAGAAATCATTTGGCAATTTCATTTTACTTTTGAACATTTCTTTTCAGTGCCGCATGCCTCAGAAGTTTAATTTATTTCAGTTTAGAGATACAGCGGGGAAACAGGCCCTTCGGCCCACCGAGTCCTCGCCGACCAGCGACCCCCGCATATTAACACTATCCTACACACACTGGGGATAGGTTCCAACTATACCAAGCCAGTTTATCTACAAACCTGTGCTTCTTGGGAGTGTGGGAGGAAACCGAAGATCTCGGTCAAGATCCTACGCGGTCACAGGAGAACGTACAAACTCCGTGCAGACAGCACCCGTAGTCAGGATCGAACCCGGGTCTCTGGCGCTGTGAGGCAGCAACTCTACCGCTGCGCCACCGTGCCACCCTCAAAGATGTTGGCATCCTGGGAAACCTCAGTCAATGAACTGAAAGTTAAACGACTATCGTGTAATCTGAAGAAGGGTCTCGACCCGAAACGTCACCCTTTCCTTCTCTCCAGAGATACTGCCTGTCCCGCTGAGTTACTCCAGCTTTTTGTGTCTATCACGTAATATCTGCAAGTTAGCAAGATCAGTTACTGAAAATGACAGCCAGCTTCACATATTATTTTATGGATCTGTTTGGTTCGCGACGGTAAATACATTTCCCAGCGGTGTGCTCTATAGGCAGGGAGGGTCAGATTCAGTTCAGCAGCGACAGATGTGGAATTAGGAGATTTCTCCCGATCCTGGTATTCCATAGCCATTTCAACCGGTAAAGGAACCTTCGCTTAGGAGCGGCACGATGGCGCAGCGGTAGAGTTGCTGTCACACAGCGCCCGAGACCCGGGTTCCGTCCCAGCCACGGGCGCTGTCTGTGTGGAGTTCACCCCGTGACCTGAGTGGGTTTTCTCCGGGTGCTCCGGTTTCCTCCCACACTCCAAAGGCGCGCAGGTTTGGCTTTAGTAAAAACTGTGAATCGTCCCTAGTGTGTAGGACGACGCTGGTGTACGGGGGGGATCGCTGGTTGGCGCGGAGACGGTGGGCTGAAGGGCCTAATTCCGCGACGTATCTCTAAACTAAACTAAGCGCCAACAGCGTCTGCAAATCTTCTTTCCTTTCTAACCAAATATTCAAATAGGTGCACATATATCAATCGTAAAACTTGGGGTACAATCAGCTGCAATCTGTTATAGTTGGGCCACAACATGTTCAGTTGTGTCAGAGTCACACAGCACAAAAGCAGGTCCTTCAGCTCTACGCATCCATGCCAACCAACATGCCCCATCTACGCCAGTCCCACCTGCCCGCATTTGGCCCATATCCCTCCAAAACGTTCCAATTCAAGTACCTGCCCATAGACACCAAAAGCTGGAGTAACTCAACGGGACAGGAAAGAAGGTTTCTCTCCAGAGATGCTGCCTGTCCCGCTGAGGTACTCCAGCTTTTTTGTGCCTATATTCGGTTTAAACCAGCATCTGCAGTTCCTTCCTGCACATGTACCCGTCCAAATGTCCTTGACCTGTTATTATAGTGTCTGCCTCAACTATCACATGCAAGTTGAGGTGATTAGTCTTACAATGCCAGAGGGCTGAGGGAGAGCTGAGAAGGGGAGGTGACAATAAGGGCTACCGGAAATTAGAGGTCAATGTTCATACCGCTGGGGTGTAAACTGCCCAAGCGGAATATGAGGTGCTACTCCTCCAATTTCCGGTGGAGCTCACTCTGGCCATGGAGGAGGCCTAGGACACAAAGGTCGGATTCAGAACGGGAGGGGGAGTTGAAGTGCTGAGCCACCGGGAGATCAGGTTGGTTAATGCGGACCGAGCGGAGGTGCTGGGCGAAGCGATCGCCAAGCCCACGCCGTGCTTTCACTTCACACGACATTAACTCTATGCACAATCTGAAAAATATCATCCTTTAATTTGACCCAATGATGCCTGCCCCCCCTCTACCACAAAGAAGATATTGTCAAACTTCACTAAAACTACGATTGATTTTTTATCAAATCATATTTTTTGTTAGATTGATGTCACCAATAAGACATTACAGTGTGAGCGGGAGAAAGAGGACTTCCTGAACTATCATTGGAGACAGTTTGCTTCCTCTCAATCATTGTGGGCTCCGTTCAATAGTTCCTAGAAGACAATTTATCCATAGACCATTTGCACAGTCGCATTTTGGGAAACATTGGGTTACATGTCATTAGGTGTCGGGACATATTGGCTTCCAGTTCCATTAATTTCTCCTGGAGTTTTTTTTTTTAACTAATGTTGATTTGTTTTGGTCCAGATTTGCTGATCCGCACAATTTGATGGCTTAGTTTAGAGATACAGCGCGGAAACAGGCCCTTCGGCCCACCGAGTCCGCGCCGACCAGCGATCCCCGCGCACTAACACTACCCTACACACACTAAGGACAATTTTGCATTTAACCGAGCCAATTAACCTACAAACCTGCACGTCTCTGGGAGCGTGGGAGGAAAACCGAAGATCTTGGAGAAAAACCCACGGGGGTCACGGGGTGAACGTACAAACTCCGTACAGACAGCACCCGTAGTCGGGATCGAACCCGGGTCTTTGGAGTTGAAACCGCCATAAGGCAGCAACTCTACCGCTGCGCCACCGTGCGGCAGACACGCTTATTTTACTTTACCTTACAGTTTATTGTCGCTTGTAACAAGTCACGGTGATAGCCTGAGTTTTGTGTACTCAAGGTGCGCAAAGAGAAGCCACGTAAAGAGCTCTGATGAAGTTACAGTTATCCCATGTTAACACCAACCAGTTTTAAAGGGCCTGTCCCACTAAGCGATTTTTTCAGCGACTGCCGTCGACTGTCAAAGTTGTAGAGAGTCGCCAAGAAACCGGCGACGGGACTAATGGGCCTGTCCCATTCAGGCAAATTGTTAGCTGACTGCCGGCGACTATGACAATGGAATCGACCGGAGCCAGCACCTGGCAACAAGCTACGTCCCTTTCTGGCTACAACCTCCGACCAGCACCCACGTCAGGAGAAGACAAGCTACGACAAGCCCACGGGCGCCGACTGTCGCTAAAACGTGTTGTACATTTCAAAATCCAGCGGCGACCAGAAAAACGCTATGATTCTTTGGGCGACTGAGCAGACGACTCACGACCATACAGGCAACACCCCGGCAACCATGTGGCCACAGCCTAGTCGCTGGCAGTTGCCTAAAACATCACCTAAGTGGGACAGGCCCTTTACCCATTCCATTTAGAAACATAGAAACATAGAAAATAGGTGCAGGAGGAGGCTATTCGGCCCTTTGAGCCAGCGCCACCATTCATTGTGATCATGGCTGATCGTCCCCTATCAATAACCCGTGCCTGCCTTCTCCCCATATCCCTTGACTCCACTAGCCCCTAGAGCTCCATCTAACTCTCTCTTAAATCCATCCAGTGACTTGGCATCCACTGCCCTCAGTGGCAGGGAATTCCACAAATTCATAACTCTCTGGGTCAAAAAGATTTTTTCTCAGCTCAGTCTTAAATGACCTCCCCTTTATTCTAACAATGTGGCCCCTGGTTCTGGACTCGCCCAACATTGGGAACATTTTACCTGCATCTAACCTTTCCAGTCCTTTTATAATTTTATACGTTTCTATAAGATCCCCCCTCATCCTTCTAAACTCCAGTGAATACAAGCCTAGTCTTTTCAATCTTTCCTCATATGACTGTCCCAGGGATCAATCTCGTGAACCTACGCTGCACTGCCTCAATCACAAGGATGTCCTTCCTCAAATTAGGAGACCAAAACTGGACATTTGTGGTTCCTTTATTCATCCACTCGATATTTCCGAAGTTATTGGTTTCTTCTTCTGTGAGAACAGACAGAAACTGTAAGATAATTTAACTGCTGTTTCCATATTCTCTAAAATATGTAAGGTACCCACAATAAGAAAAAAGAGAAAAGATTGCTATTGCCGTAATATCCAGATTATCTTTATACTTTTTCTTTCTTTGGCAATATTGTGGCTACATTCTCATTTCACTGCAAAGAATTTCACTGTACTTATGTACATGTGGCAATGAAGTATCATTCAATCAAAGTAACTTCGAATTGAATTGAAAGTTGTATATAACCGCACTACCATTTGGTTTGTCCAGTGTAGAGTATGCCTTCACTCAGGTCCCACACAATGATGGCATTCATATCAGTCTGATGAAGTGTCCCGACCCGCAACGTCACCTATCCATGTTCTCCACAGATGCTGCCTGACCCGCTGAGTTACTCCAGCACTCTGTGAAACGTCACCTATTTAAGGATAAGGGGGAAGTCATTTTAGGACCGAGATGAGAAGATCTTTTTTCACACAGAGAGTGGTGAGTCTGTGGAATTCTCTGCCACAGAAGGTAGTTGAGGCCAGTTCATTGGCCATATTTAAGAGAGAGTTAGATGTGGCCCTTGTGGCTAAAGGATCAGGGGGTATGGAGAGAAGGCAGGTACAGGATACTGAGTTGGGTGATCAGCCATGATCATATTGAATGGCGGTGCAGGTTCGAAGGGCCGAATGGCCTACTCTGCACCTATTTTCTATGATTCTATCCCTGTTCTCCACATATGCTGCCTGACCCGCTGAGTTACTCCAGCACTCTGTATCTTATTGTAGCATTAACCTTGAGGTATTGGAATATTGTAAAATCTGCAGTTTTTATTTTTCATTTTCCTTCCTCGTGACATCTTGGTCTATTTTTTCCATGCTTGCCTGCTGCTTTTTCCCTGAGGCATTTTGTGGAGAAAATAACAGCACAAAAATAAATAAATAAATAGATAAAATGACTGCTTAGTTAACCTTCTTACTACGTGCTGCAAAAGTAATACAATTTCACCCGTCCAATCTCAATCATCCAGATTCAGTACCCCGTCCCTGCTTTCTCCCTAAGAGCTAAATCTAACTCTCTCTCGTCCAGTGAATCGGCCTCCACTGCCTTCTGTGGCAGAGAATTCCACAGATTCACAACTCTCTGGGTGAAAAGGTTTTCCCTCATCTCAGTCCTAACTGGCATGCCCTTTATTCTTGTAGATGTCACCCAGCCCACCACACACACCACACTCCCCACCATCGACTCCATCTACACTTCACGCTGCCTCGGGAAAGCAGACGACATCATCAAAGACTTGTCCCACCTCGGTCATTCCTTCTTCTCCCCGCTCCCATCCGGCAGAAGGTGCAGAAGCTTGAAAGTGCGCACCACCAGACAGGAACAGCTTCTTCCCCTCTGTTATCAGGCTTCTGAACGGTCCTTCCATATAACATATAACATATAACAATTACAGCACGGAAACAGGCCCTCTCGGCCCTTCCAGTCCGTGCCGACCATTTGTTTTCCCCTAGTCCCATCTACCTGCACTCAGACCATACCCCTCCATTCCCTTCACGTCCATATACCTATCCACTTTACTCTTAAATGTTAGGGTACTGTCCAATTCACCTCTACCCCATTGCGGACATTGGACTTTGTCCATGGAACCGGTGCGCTACAATGCTGGGAACTATATTCTGCACTCTGTATCTCCCCCTTTGCCCTACCTGTTGGACTGGAGTTTGACCCGATTGCATTTACGTACAGAACTATTATTGTTGATTGAATAGCACGCAGAGCAAAGGTTTACACTTGGTACATGTGACAATGTTACACATAAATCTAAATTCTCAGAGGTCAGTTTAACTTTGGAATTATCGGACAGTAGATTAAAATTCCTTTTGAATTGGGTGTTATGCAATATTACATTATATTTTAAGATAGACATTAAACATCTTAGAAAACAATTTTACAGTTATTACCGTCCTGGGAGGATTAAACTTATTAAAAGAAGTGTTGGCTTTATACTGATCATCACTAAATGAATTGTCTTCACAAATGTAAGAGATTACTGGAACAGATCGAGTGCTTTTCATTTATTTCCTCATTGCTTACCCAACAAAGTCTCAATTTCCTCGCACGTTGGGGAATAATGTTCATTCTCCAAAGGCATTTATGCAAAATGAGAGAATAACATGCACTTTATTCTTCTCCGTGGGTTGTCACCTTGTGGTGGTGGAGAAGCTTGTGTGGTCCTGAGATCCTGAGAGCGATGCCGTCTGGAGCGATGCTCCTGGTAGGGCCACCCATGGCGGTAAGGTCGAGGGGGAGGTCTCTGACAAAGAGCGATCCAACCAAGACCTCAACGGTGGAACAGGCGGAGGACGATGGCTGACCTTAGTGGAGCGTCACAACGGCTGGGAAGGCGGATGAAGGCTGTGGCAGAAAAGGGTCTCCGGTCGTCTTGGACTCCGTGCCACTGGATCCTGACCCAGATCTGTTAAGGACCATGTGTGGGGTGGCTGTCTGTGCACCAGTCTCCCCACGTTAAACAAAGTCACGCACAGGCGTCCCCCAACCCTGGGGACACCCATGGTCAGCCACGACCGCAGGGGGCCGTAGAAGAAGTGTTCTTGTAATTAATTGATTTAAAGATGTAGCAGGGAAACAGGCCCTTCGGCCCAGCAGGTCCGCACCAACCAATGATCACCCGTTCACACTAGTTGTACCCGAGCCCACTTTCCCACCCACCCCCTACACACTAGGAGGGAAATTTACAGAGGGACGATTAACTGACAGACTCGCACGTCTTTGGAATGTGGGAGGAAACCGGATCATCCGGAGGAAACCCACGCAGCCAGAACGTGCAAACTCTACACTGCCAGCACCCGAGGTCAGGATCCAATGCGCATCTCTGGTGCGTGTGAGGCAGCAACTCTACCACCGTGCTGCCCTTAATTGTCCTTGGTAACAACTTCCCCATGCCAACCAAGATGCCCCATCTAACTGGGTCTGGTCTGTGTGGTGGACTGGGCTACATCCGCAACTCTCTGCAATGTTTTTGAAACGTGGGAGGAAAGCTGAGCACCAGGTGGAAACCCACGTGGTCCTGAGGAGTGCATTTCCACTCAAGGTCAGGCTTGAACCTGGATCACTGGATTGTAAGGAAACTGCACTAACTGTGCCACTATGCCATTCACTTCTGCCTGAGTTTGCAGACATGAACCTAATCCATTTGCCCGCATTTGGTCCATATCCCTCTAAACCTTCCCCATCCATGTACCTGTCCAAGCGTCTTTTAAATGCTGTTATTGTATCTGCCTGGACTACCTCCTCTGGCACGAACAGCTGGAGTAACTCAGCGGGACCGGCAGCATCTCTGGAGAGAAGGAATGGGTGATGTTTCGGGTCGAGACCCTTCTTCAGAGACACAGGTCTGAGGAACGGTCTCAACCTGAATCGTCAGCCATTATCAGTCTGAAGACGTGTCGTGGTCCGAAACGTCGCCCATTCCTTCTCTCCAGAGACGCTGCCTGTCCCGCTGAGTCACTCCAGCTTTTTGTGTCTATGTCCGGTTTAAACCAGCACCTGCAGTTCCTAATACATACCCCCTCTGGCAACCTGTTCCATACACCCACCACCTTCTGAGTGCAATAGAATTAATATTTGGGCGCTGATAAGCAGTCCAGCCGTGGCGCAGCGGTAGAGTTGCTGCCGCACAGCGCTGGAGACCCGGGTTCACTCCTGACTAGGGGTGCTGTCAGTACGGAGTTTGCACGCTCTCCCCCTGACCTGCGTGGGTTTCTCCGGGCGCTCCGGTTTCCTCCCAAGGATATACAGGTTTGTCGGTTAATTGGCTTTGGTAAAGAATGTAAATTGTCCCTAGTGTGTGTAGGATGGGGCTAGTGTGCGGGGCGATCACTGAATGATGCAGCCTCTGCGGGCCGAAGGGCCTGTCTCCGTACAAAACTAAACTGATCCTGAAATATTAAATTGGTTTCTCTCCCCACTGACGATCCCTGGCCCATTGCGTGAGCGTTCTTTTGTTTGGTATGATCTTGCCATACTTAGTACAGTACGATGTCTACTCTACTCACTCTCCCTCCTTCTCCCTCGTCTCCCTCTCGATCTTCCACCTCCTCTCCTACTCCTCTCTCTCTCTCCCTCAATCACCTCTCTTCCTCCTTCCTCTCTCTTCGTCTCCTCTCGCTACTATTCTCTTCTCATCCCTCTTCGTCTCTCTCTCCCTCCTCTCTCCTCCTCTCAATCTCTCTCTCTCCCCCCCTGCCCCTAACCTTCTCATAGCCCTCTCTTCTTCTCTCCTCTCCTCCCTCCTCTCTCCCTCTCGCTCTCCCCCTCCCCCGCTTCAGTCCCTCGTCTCTCTCTCCTTCTCCCCTTTCTCTCACTCTCTCGCTCTCTCTTCCCTCTCCCTCTCCTTCTCGCCTCTCCCTCTCCCCATCCCTCTCTCTCCCTCCCCCCGCTCTCCTCTCTCTCTCTCCCTCTCTCTCTCTTCTCTCTCTCTCCTACCTTCCCTGCTCCCCTCCTTCTCCCTCCCTCTCCTTCCTTCTCAGCTCTCCCTATCCCTCACTCCCCTCTCGTCTCTCTCTCTCTCTCTCTCTCTCTCTCTCTCGCGCTTTAAAAAAAAGACAAAAAGCAGGTGATGCTGCCTCATTATTTCTCTACTTCTGCCAAACCAGAGTAATGAGTATAGTTACCAACAAGGGTCACAATTAGCTTGGTCAGCTGGCATGCAGCCTGACTCAGGGCGAGCTGGCACGCTGTGTCTGCTGCTCCAGGCTCCAATAAGTACAATACATTTCACATTGGCACGGCCAGACAAAAGTAATTTCCATCCCATTTGCATCGTTGAGATCCACTCTATATTTCACTCAACCTGCACCAAACCTTCTTCTCCCCTCTCCCATCGGGGAAGAAATACAGAAGTGCGAAAACGCACACCTCCAGATTCAGAATCTGTCTCTTCCCAGCTGTTATCAGGCAACTGCAGCATCCCACCACCAACTAGAGAGCGGTCCTGACCTCCCATCTACCTCACCCGCGGGCACATTTAATCGGACGTTACCTTGCACTAAACGCTATTCCCTTTATCCTGTATCTGTTCACTGTGGACGGCTCGAGTGTAATCATGTGTAGTATTTCCGCTGACTGGGTAGCACGCAACAAAGAAAGCCTTTCACTGTACCTCGGAACAATTGGCAATAAACTAAACTAAACTCGAAGGTTCCCAACCCGAAACGTCACCGCTCCATGTTCTCCACAGATGCTGCCTGACCCGCTGAGTTACTCCAGCACTCTGTGAAACGTCACCTATCCATGTTCCCCACAGATGCTGCCTGTCCCGCTGAGTTACTCCAGCACTCTGTGAAACGTCACCTATCCATGTTCTCCACAGATGCTGCCTGTCCCGCTACTCAGGCATTTTGCCTCTATCTTCGGTGTAAGCCGGCGTCTGCAGTTGCTTCCTCCACATTTCAGCTTGGGATGAGCAACTAAGGTTGTCGACGCTGATCGCCCACAGGGACCAAAATAGCAGGGATGTGTATTTATATCTCAACTCCACAAACATTTCCCAAGGAGACAGGACATGGCACCAACAAATCATCATCATGAATAAGTTGAGTGCCTGAGCACTGAACCGTAATGATGAGAAAACCACTTCGCGCGCTGAATGCAAAATCACATCAAACTCTGTGCTGAACCAAATGTGAACTTTCTTCGCGAGTTTAAATTTGGCTCACATTGAGATCATTCTTACATTATTCAGGATTACTTACAGCTGAAAGCCTCCGCTCGGTTCCCATTAACCAACCTGATCTCCCGGTGGCTCAGCACTTCAACTCCCCCTCCCATTCCGAATCCCACCTTTCTGTCCTGGGCCTCCTCCATGGCCAGAGTGAGTCCCACCGCAAATTGGAGGAGCAGCACCTCATATTTTGCTTGGGTAGTTTACACCCCAGCGGTACGAACATTGACTTCTCCAATTTCAGGTAGTCCCTGCTTTCTCCCTCCTTCCCCTCCCCTTCCCAGCTCCCCCACAGCCCACTGTCTCCGCCTCTTCCTTTCTTCTTCCAACCCCCCCCCCCCCCCCCCCACATCAGTCTGAAGAAGGGGCCATTCGCTCCATAGACGCTGCCTCACCCGTTGAGTTTCTCCAGCATTTTGGTCAACCTTCAGCCGCAAGTCATCACTGATGATGTAAAATGGCCAAACATCTAACCGTCCTTTGTGGATAATGAAGGCAATCGTACAGTTACAGAGTCATACTGCACAGAGCAGGAACAGGCCCTTCGGCCCAACTTGCCCAAGCTAACCAACATGCTCCATCTACGCTAGTCCCACATGCCTGCGTTTGGCCCATATCCCTCAGTACCGATCCTATTCAGGCGCAGGAAGGAACTGCAGATGCTGGCTTACACCGAAGATAGACACAAAATGCTGGAGTAACTCAGCGGGACAGGCAGGAATGGGTGACGTTTCAGGTCGAGACCCTTCTTCAGACCTCACCCAAAAATCAAGCATTCTACATTGTCTTACCATCGTCTGCTTTGATCTGTTCTTTTCACACCTTGCCCTTCCATACCTCTAGACGCCATCTCCCCCGACTCTCGGTCTGAAGAAGGGTCTCGACCCAAAACACCACCCATTGTTTTTCTCCAGAGATGCTGCCTATCCTGCTGAGTGACTCCAGCATTTTGTGTCTAACTCTGTTTAGCAGCTTAGCTAGTGTTTTATAAAGGTTCAGAATATTTACTTAAACATGTATTTTAGTTTAGTTTAGAGATACAACGTGGAACCTGGCCTGACGGTCTGCTCCGACCAGCGGTCAGCCCGTTCACACCCAAGTTGGGCGTTTTCCCACCTTCCCATCCATTCCCGACACTTACAGCGGCCAATTAACCTACAAACCCGCCTCCGGAAACCGGAGCACCCGGAGGAGAGCCAGGCGGTCACAGGGAGGACGTGCAAACTCCACACGGACAGGGTCGACCCTGGGTCACTGGCGCTGTGAGGGAGCGGCTCTACCATCGTACCGCCCTTAAAGCGCACACGCAAGTCAGTGAATTCTGATCACGTAAACCTTGTCAGGCACATGTTTCACACAAAGATCGTTTGTTCATCTCCGTTAAAAAGGACAAGAAACTATTAACAGAACTGGCCATGTGAGGCATTGTTTGCTCCTATAGGCAACTAAATACATCCAGTACAGATGGTGATTATTGCACCATGTTACACCACAACATAAAGGGTCAAATCGAAACAATGAAAAAAACAACTAAACGTGAAAAACATTTAAAAAATAAATAACTCGTCTTTCACAAGCCAACCATTTGCAAACAGAATTATGTATAATTCACACAGGAACGATGCTGAATATACGTGTTTATGTTAGAACATCAATTTTTACTCACAAAATCTAACTCAGCGATCTTGAAGTTATGGCACTATAGACGGGTGGCACGGTGGCGCAGCGGTAGAGTTGCTGCCTCACAGCGCCAGAGACCCGGGTTCGAGCCTGACTACGGGCGCTGTGTGTACGGAGTTTGTACGTTCTCCCCGTGGCCCGCGTGGGTTTCCTCCGGGTCCTCCCGCACTCCAAAGACGTGCAGGTTTGTCGGTTAATTGGCTTCTGTAACCTGTACATTGTAGGATAGTGTTAGGGTGCGGGGTCAACATGGGCTCGGTGGGTCGAAGGGCCTGTTCCCGCACTGTATCTCCAAAGTTGTCCATATCGTGTCGCCTTCAAGCATGTCCCCTGCCGGGTTTGAATTTTGCATTAGGTTTTATCATTAATTAAAATTGAAATTTGACCTAATCATCTCTGAATCCGTTCTATATTATCTTTCATTATTACCATGTAATACTGTGGCAGACAGGAAAAAGGATTTTAAATGAGAAAATTATAAGAACATGCACTCAAGGAAATATTAATAATTTATTAAGAAAATGAAATATCAGGATTAAATTACAGTTAATAATGTTTCATGAAGATGCGCCATCTTGTGGATAACAAAATGTATGCAACGCTTTTCATATTATACAGGCAACAGACAATAGACAATAGGTGCAGGAGTAGGCCATTCGGCCCTTCGAGCCAGCACCGCCATTCAATGTGATCATGGCTGATCATCCCCAATCACTACCCCCGTTCCTGCCTTCTCCCCATATCCCCTGACTCCGCTATTTTTAAGAGGCCTATCTAGCTCTCTCTTGAAAGTATCCAGAGAACCGGCCTCCACTGCCCTCCGAGGCAGAGAATTCCACAGACTCACCACTCTCTGTGTGAAAAAGTGTTTCCTCGTCTCCGTTCTAAATGGCTTACCCCTTATTCTTAAACTACGGCCCCTGGTTCTGGACTCCCCCAACATCGGGAACGTGTTTCCTGCCTCTAGCGTGTCCAAGCCCTTAACAATCTTATATGTTTCAATGAGATCCCCTCTCATCCTTCTAAACTCCAGAGTGTACAAGCCCAGCTGCTCCATTCTCTCAGCATATGACAGTCCCGCCATCCCGGGAATTAACCTTGTAAACCTACGCTGCACTCCCTCAATAGCAAGAATGTCCTTCCTCAAAGTAGGGGACCAAAACTGCACACAATACTCCAGGTGTGGTCGCACTAGGGCTCTGTACAACTACAGAAGGAGGTGTACAATGTATTAGATCCGTACACTGTAATAACAGTATGTGGGAGCGGTGAATTTGGAGGAAGATTTAATTCAAGCACAAAATATTTATTACTATTTATATTAATTGGAAAATTAATCTTGTTCTTCCTGAAAATGTCACCTATCCATGTCCTCTAGAGGTGCTGCCCGACCCACTGACTTTCCCCACTTCATAAGCCTGGATAGAGTGGATGTTTCCATTAGTGGGAGAATCTTAGGCTCAGAATTAAAGGACGATCCTTGAGGAAGGAGATGAGGAGGAATTTCGTTCATCAGAGGGTGGTGAACCTGTGGGATTCATCGCAACAGTGCGGTCGATCGCAGCCCTGTTTCCACCACCACGCACAAGAAGCGACCAGACTGACACCATCGTGTGCAGACGCCGAGAAGTGTGCTCAGCTCTAGCTGAACAACTTCTAATCTTGTGTGTGGACTCGATAACAAGAAGAATGGATATTTTTTTATAAGGCAGAGATAGATAGATTTCTGTTTAGTGCGGGTGTCGGGGGTTATGGGGAGAAGGTAGGAGAATGGGGTTAGGAGGGAGAGATAGATCGGCCGTGGTTGACTGGTGGAGTAGACTTGATGGGCCAAATGGCCTAATTCTACACCTATCACTTATGACCTTAGTAACCCCATTGCCATTTGTATTAAGGAAGGCTTGGTGATCAAATACCATTGATCTTACGAAGATTTGTTCTATTGACTTCAGGAATTATTTCTTGTCATATTGGGATGCAAAGTATTTTATGTCAATGTATTGCCTTTCTGTACAAATCAATGAAAACAAATTAAATTTGCAAGACAAACACTTGCAGGACAAGACACTTTGATTAGTCTGGGTAGACAAAAACGCTGGAGAAACTCAGCGGGTGAGGCAGCATCTATGGAGCGAAGGAATAGGTGATGTTTCGGGTTGAGATGTGGGGGTGGTGGGGGCAGGAAGAAGAAAGGTAGAGGCGGAGACAATAGGCTGTGGGAGAGCTGGGAATGGGAGGGGAAGGAGGGAGAAAGCAAGGACTACCTGAAATTGGAGAAGTCAATGTTCATACCGCTGTGGTGTAAACTGCCCAAGCAAAATATGAGATGCTGCTCCGCCAATTTGCGGTGGGACTCACTCTGGCCATGGAGGAGACCCAGGACAGAAAGGTCGGATTCGGAATGGGAGGGGGAGTTGAAGTGCTGAGCCACCGGGAGATCAGGTTGGTTAATGCGGACCTAGCAGAGGTGTTGGGCGAAGCGATCGCCAAGCCTACGCGTGGTCTCACCGATGTAGAACAGCTGACACCTACAACGGATGCAATAGATACATACTAATTAGTACGGGTGTCAGGGGTTATGGGGAGAAGGCAGGAGAATGGGGTTAGGAGGGAGAGATAGATCAGCAATGATTGAATGGCGGAGTAGACTTGATGGGCCGAATAACCAAACTCTGCTCCTATCAATTGTAACCTTACGACACTTCCAAGTACCCAGTGTGTAGGAAGGAACTGCAGTCACTGGTTTACACTGTAGATGAACACCAACTGCTGGAGCTACACAATGTCACCCATTCCATCTCTCCAGAGATGCTGCCTGACCTGCTGAGTTACACCAGCATTTTGTGTCTATCACTAGATTGCTCCAAGATTGTACAAATTTCAGTTCATACAAAACATGTCGTGGTAATGGAAGCCATCTCTTTAAAATGCTCCATAAAACCTATTTATTTTCACGCCTGAACTAATATCATTTTATGTGACTGTTGCGACTCCCGAATGCAGGTACTTCAGAGCCGCGTAACATAGTCAAAAACCAGGCTCAAGTTCAAGAAAATAGTCTTTTATTTTGTTAAAACCCAAACCTGATCCAAACAACCCAGACAAGGACAAGAATAAACTAATAAACAAAGATAACAGTGCTCCAGCCAGCCTCGCAATGGGCCCGTCGAACTAGAGTCTCTAACCTGCCTAAATGGAAATAACCCTGAAACAAAATACACAAAAACCCTCAGGTCAGCCCTTATCTGTCCCAATTCAATATTAATTAACAAATGTAGGTAATAATACACAAAGTTCTATGCCATGTGGCCAGGCCTCCTGCAGTCTGTTCATGAGTCAGGGTCGATGAAGAGAGAGAGAGAGTTCTGGGAGATTCTGGTATTTAAGCTTCCGATGAGTCACCCGTCACCTGACGCAGCTTGCCCAATCGGGTACAGGAGCCCTTAACCCCTTGATTCCTGACTCCCGGCCACGGGGCCTGCACTCAGGAGAGAAACAGAAGAGTTAAGTACATAGCATTCACCAGAGGGGGGGGGGGGGGGGGGGAAGTACCTAACACCCCACCCAAAGATACTGAATAAGCTTCGGAAGAAACTATTCAGTGACAAAGGAACTTGCCAAAACCCTTTTAGCAAGTCCAACTTAGACACAAAAGATACACGTCCCACATGATCGCCGCAATCCTCCATCCGTGGAAGAGGATAGCAATCCGGCTTAGTTACACCATTCACCCTCCGAACGTCCGTGCAAAACCTGTCGTCCCCATTAGCCTTCGTAGCCAGTAGACACGGAGAACTCCACGGACTACAACTAGGTTCAGCAACTGCATGCTGCAGCATAGGCGTCTGAGAAGGCACATCCGAGAACAGTGACCCATTTGACCCCACCAAAGCAAGCAGATCATCCCGCTGGCTTCCAGACAAATGAGACAACCGCAAGGGAAGCGACTCCAAAGCTTCAGAGTTGCACAGCTTTCCCTGCGTCACTGCCACCGACAACCGTGCCTCACCCACATCACCACCCGTGTCAGGGGGCAGCACTTCTACAGCCAAAACCGGCTTAGACAAAACCGAAGGACACAGCTCCTCCTCATCAACCTGTACATGCTCCTGCTCATGGTACTGCTTCAGCATGTTGATATGACAGAGCTGAGTCTTACACCTCCGATCAGGGGTACCAATAACGTAATCCCTTGCACCAACCTTCTTAACCACCTGATAGGGACCACTATACCGAGCCTGCAGACTGGAACCAGGAATAGGCAACAACACCAGGACTTTGTCACCTGGAGAAAAATTCCTACTAGAAGCCTTCCCGTCGAACCAGCCCTTCATCCTAGACTGAGCAGAGGCAAGATTACCCATTGCCAGTTCGCATGCCCTCCGCAGTCTAGACCTAAAAAGTACAGACGTGGTCTAAAATACTACGTTTTGAATTCTCCTGCAACCATTTCTCCTTCAGGACCCTCAACGGACCACGAACAGTATGCGCGAACACCAGGTCAGCAGGACTGAACCCTAAAGACCTCACGCACCGCAAACATAGCGAGATGAACCCCCTCATCCCAGTCTTTGTCAAACTCCAGGCAGTAAGTCCTCAACATGGATTTCAAAGTCTGGTGAAACCGCTCGAGAGCTCCCTGGCTCTCAGGATGATACGCACTGGAGTAACAATGCTCAATATCCAACAACTTCATTACCTGACCAAAAACCTTTGACATGAAGTTGGAACCTTGGTCACTCTGCACCACCTTGGACAAACCGAACAATGAAAAAAACTTAGTGAGAGACTTCACAATGGCAGGGGCAGTAATGTTACGCAAAGGGACCACCTCCGGAAAGCGGGTAGACGCACACATAATTGTCAACAAAAACTTGTTGCCCCCCTTGTCTGAGGTAGAGGACCCACACAATCAACTAGAATCCGTTCAAACGGCTCCCCGACCACAGGGATTGGATATAAAGGCGCAGGAATAATCGATTGGTTCGGCTTTCCTGCCACCTGGCAAATTGTGACAACACCTGCAGCGCTGCTTCACGTCCTTTTTCAACCCTGGCCAAAAAAAATTCCATAAGATTACGGTCATACATCTTATTGACCCCAAATGTCCACCCAGAGGTCCATCATGAGCCAAACAGAGTATCTCGTCCCTATACCGACGAGGTATCACAATCTGATCAACCACGCTCCAATCATCCTGCCCCGACATATCCAAGGAGACCACTTTCGCATCAGCAAGCCATTCCTCAGAAAATACCCCTTTGCTGTGGAATCCATATCCCCTCAGGCACCGCGCAGTCGAACAGATCCGATAAACCTGGATCACTCTTTTGCTCCTCAACCAGCCGGTCACGTGACAGCGACACCGGCACATTTTCAGACAAGACCCCATCTTGAGATGTAGAAACACCCTTCACAACACAGGATCCATCATCCTGATCCCCAAAAATGCTCTCACTCAGGTCCACTACATCTTCAAACTTTGCCTGGCTCTTAGCCATAGCCCTTGTGACAGCACAAGCTGTGAAGACCGTCGGATGCTGCATAGCCAATATATCAGGACTCTGCACCATCGGAACAGCCGTCACCTCAGCAGTAATGAGAACTCTACCTCCTGCCAAGTCATTCCCCAAAATCACAGAAACTCCCGCAACGGGAAAACACGGCCGTAACCCAACAACTACCCGGCCTGAAAACCAACTCGGACTCGAGACTCACGGTATGCAAAGGCACTACCATGTCCTCCAACCCGAATCCTACCACAGGGACACTGGACCCAACCGATGACTCCCCAGAAAACGGCAGTACACTATCCAATATAAAGGACTGAGTAGCACCAGTATCACGCAAGCTGGATACTGGAACTCTATGACCCCCATCCTCTAGAGAAACAAAACCTTTTGTGATGAACGCAGAATAATTCCTACACTCATCAGACGCAGGCATCCCAGGAACCACAGGTGCTCTTTGTGGACCCACCAAAGCCACAGGCTTTGCATTTTTCCTTTGCAGGACGGGACACGACTTTAAGATGTGCCCGCTCCCTTTACAATAGTAGCACACAGGCCCTTCCTTAGTCCTGAAATCTCCGAGAGGGGGGGAGAGGGGGGGGGGGGGGAGAGGGGAGGGGGGGGAGAGGGGGGGGGGGGGGGGGGGGGGGAGAGGGGAGAGGGGAGGGGGGAGAGGGAGAGGGGGGGGGGGGGGAGAGGGGAGGGGGGGGGAGGGGGGGGGGGGGGGGAGAGGGGGGGGGGGGGGGGGGGGGGGGAGAGGGGGGGGGGTGGGGGGGGAGAGGGGGGGGGGTGGGGGGGGGGGGAGTACCTAACAGTGATTCACTGTTGAATAAAACTCCAGCAAAAGGCCTTAGGACTTTATATTTTATTATATTAACTATTCAATATGAATGCAACTTGTTGTCTTCATCCACCTGTGAGGACCATCTTTGAATGTTAACAAGCGCTAATACAGCTCGTACAATGCACTCTGTGTACAGCAGGCAGCCGGGACACTACTGCAACGTGCGTGTCAGCTATAGAAGCCTGGAAATGGGAACAACACATCCCTGAACGACACAGACTATTATTGTTATTACCACATTATTGTGGTGTGTTTGTGTGAGAGATTGTGTGAGAGAGTGTGTGTGTGCATGTGATGACAGATAGATAGATAGATACTGAAGATGGGGCTCAAGAAGGGTCTCAACCCGAAACATCACACATTCCTTCTCTCCATAGATGCTGCCCGTCCCGCTGAGTTACTCTGGCTTTTTTGTTTACCTTCGATTTTTCCAGCATCTGCAGTTTTTTCTTAAAAAGGATGCAAGTTTGTTTCCATTAACCTATTATTTATTGTTTAAATTGGAAACAGGACCATATAAGCAGGGCATCATAATCATAATCATACCTTATTAACATACGAGGAGTTTGATTTGCCATAGTCACACCAATAAAAAGCAACAAGATGCACAAAATACATTTTAACATGAACATCCACCACAGCGACTCCTCCACATTCCTCACTGTGATGGAAGGCGAAAAAAAGTTCAAATCTCTTCTCTTCTTTGTTCTCCCGTGTTTGGGGGCCTCGAGCTTTCCGTTGACAGGACGATCTTGGCTCCCGTAGCCGGCGGTCGGGCCCTCCACATCGGGCGATCGAGCTCCTGCATCGGGGGGGAATCTCAGCTCCCCTGCGCTGGGCGATCTACCCCGGGCCGGGGCAGGTCGAACCTCCTCCGACTTTGGAGCTTCCCGACATCAGTCACTACCCGAGACTGCGAGCTCCTCGATGGTGAAATCCGCAGGTTGGAGTGTGGATCCCAGGCGAGGGATCGCAGGCTCCGACAGTAAGTGCACAGCTCCGCGGTGGGGCTCAAAGTCAGTCTCAAGCGAGGCCTCCAGCTCCATGATGTTAGACCGCAGAGCGACTGGAGATACGATCCGGAAAACAATCGCATCTCCAGCCAGGAAAGAGATTGAAAAAAAGTGGTCCGGAGGGCCTCTTCCCACACTGTAGCTCCAAAGTTAACTGAGCTAAATCTAACCCCAAAATAAATACTCAAATGTAATTAGTGAAGTGCACTTTATGTTGTTCATTGATAATGTATCGACAGTAAGTTTCTGTAAAATGGTTTAGAATGTGGATCAATATCAGAATTTCACGCACAGTGGGGAATAATGCAGGAAGATGAGGCGACATCTGGAAAACAACTTCCAATTAAACCTCACCATATTGTGCACACGACTGTAAACTGTTTTAGTAATAGAAGCAATTTTCTTTAAATGGCTTCTTCCAAATGGAATTTAGCATTGACGTGGTTCCTTATTTGCGTGTTTTTCCATTAAAGGAAATGGTTGCCACTTCATTGAGGATGTTTTATGATCGTGTCGGGTAAGAGAAACCGTTTGGCCATCGGTCAATTATGATCCATCATTACAGGAGATGAATCGGGCTCATCAACTCCACCTGACTTGTTATATCTCCTGAAAGTGATTTGTGATGAGCATTAACTCATTGTAAAACTGTCAGAGGCAAAGCGAACAGAATCATTGAGGTACATTATAGGTGGCATTAAATGTTGCTCGTGTGCTAGTCGGGGTAACGCCGCTGCAGTTATCAAGCCACACAGTCGGAGCCCGAGATGCCCCACTTCTTCAGGCAGAGTCCGCAACGTCCCTCTCCGGTGCGGAGGTGGTTCATTCAGCAATTTCCAGGTAGTATAAGGCAGGTGGTGTCCTGGTGCCAGCTGCTGTTTGCTTTCAGTACCTGGCGCAGTTGGCAAGTGCAACTGTGGAGAGGCACAGACAATGGTCCACCTGCTGACGTGTGGTGGAGAGGCACAGATGTGGCAGAGCGATGACAGAACATCATCTGATAACATTTTCTCTGCCGCGAGGTAAAAGCAGAACTGCTCATGCGTTTAGATTCGTTTTTCTTTCGTCTCAGTTTAGTTTATTGTCACGTGTACCGAGGTACAGTGAAAAGCCTTTTGTTGCGCGCTAACCAGTCAGCGGAAAGACAATACGTGATTACAATCCAGCCATCTACCGATACATGATAAGGGAACAACGTTTAGTCCAAGGTAAAGCCAGCAAAGTCCAATCAAGGATAGTCCGAGGGTCACCAAAGAGGTAGATCGTCGTTCAGCCCTGCTCCCTACATGTGGTCGGATGGTTCAGTTGCCTCATAACAGCTTTGTTTAGTTTAAAGATACACAACAAAAACAGGCCCTTCGGCCCACTGACTCCGCGTCGACCAGCGACTCCATAATATGAGCAATAGACAATAAATGGAGTAGGCCATTCAGCCCTTCGAGCCAGCACTGCCATTCAATGTGATCATGGCTGATCATCCCCAATCAGTACCCCGTTCCTCCCCATATCCCTTGACTCCACTATCTTTATGAGCCCTATCTAGCTCTCTCTTGAAAATATCCAGAGAACCTGCCTTACCTGCACTCTGAGTTAGAGAATTCCACAGACTCACCGCTCTCTGTGTGAAAAAGTGTTTCCTCGTCTCCGTTCTAAATGGCTTACCCCTTATTCCTAAACTGTGGCCCTACCCTACACACACTGGGGACAATTTACACTTATACCAAGCCAATTTACCTACAAACCTGCACGTCTTTGGAGGTGCGATTGTGGTGGGGGGTGGGTGAGGGGGGGGGGGGGCGAGGGGGGGGGGGCGACGCAGTTGTGGTGGGCGGGGGTGCAGCACAGTTGTGGTGGGGGGTGGGGCGGCCTGCGGTGTCACACACACGAACCACCTCCCACACACTAACCCCCCCTTATATTATATTATTATTATTATTATTATTATTATTATTATTATTAATTTGCACCTTTTACTCCATCCCCCACCCTATCCACTCACCCATAGCCCCTAACTGCGCAGGCATGGCTAAAGAGGAAGAGGGAGGGGTTAGAGAGAGAGAGAGAGAGAGAGAGGTTACATTGTATACTCAAGAAGAATCGCTGTTTTACGATTATAAGATAAGAATATATTGAAGCTCTAATTTCATTAAGACATATTCATCTTGATGAAGTATTGGAGGTGTCTTCAGAATATTTCGCTTTGTAATGCAGGGAATAATTTATGTCACAGTTGTGCACACATCAAATTTATAGACTCCAAGACTTTCAAAGGATTAAATTTCATTCAAGTTCTCCTTCATCTTCCTTTATTTCAAGGTAAGAAGTTTTGGGTAAATTGATAATTCAGTCCAGTAACTTCGTGAATCAGCTTTGTCACCTTCCTCTGGTTTAATTTCCAATAACTCGTTACTCTAATAAGGACACCAAAATCTGAGCATCAAACTGAAGATGTAGCATCAAACTCAGCTTTATCTACCTTTAACATCGTGTTCGTGGAACATCAACTCACAATGAGTCTGAAGAAGGGTCTCGACCCGAAACGTCGCCCATTTCCTTCGCTCCATAGATGCTGCCTCACCCGCTGAGTTTGTCCAGCACTTTTGTCTACCTTCAATTGTTCCAGCATCTGCAGTTCCTTCTTAAACAACTCACTATAATTGGCATTTAATCCCTATCCCACACAATTAGAATTATTTTTGCCACTTGATAGCCGGCATGGACACAGTGGGCCGAATGGCCTGTTTCTTTACTGAGAATTCCATGACTAGTGAACACTGGCTTTACCTCGCACTAAACGTTATTCAATAGACAATAGACAACAGACAATAGGTGCGGGAGGAGGCCATTTGGCCCTTCGAGCCAGCACCGCCATTCAATGTGATCATGGCTGATCATCCCCAATCAGTACCCCGTTCCTGCCTTCCCCCCACATCCCCTGACTCCGCTATCTTTAAGAGCCCTATTTAGCTCTCTTTGAAAGCATCCAGAGAACCGGCCTCCACCGCCCTCCGAGGCAGAGAATTCCACAGATTCACAACTCTCTGTGTGAAAAAGTGTTTCCTCGTCTCTGTTCTAAATGGCTTACCCCTTATTCTTAAACTGTGGCCCCTGGTTCTGGACTCCCCCAACATCGGGAACATGTTTCCTGCCTCTAGCGTGTCCAAACCTTTAACAATCTTATATTCCCCGATTATGTATCTGTACACAGTAAACGGCTCGATTGTAATCACATATTGTCTTTCCGTTGACTGGATAACACACAACAAAAAGCTTTTCACTGTACCTCGGTACACGTGACAATAAACTGGACAGAGCGCAAGGATGCCATACGCCTTCTTCATCGTGTGTGGGGGAGAGAGAAGCTGAGACAATGATTCAGGTCAATGGTTCAATATCAAAACTGAGTGTGGGGGAGGGGCGCCGGGACAAAGAGTGACCATTGGGACTCCAATGTGTACGGTCGTAACTTTGTCGGTGACTCTCGGCGCACTGTGTGTCTTGTAGCCAAGAACAAAGTCTTTAACTGTACCTAGGCTCACGAAGGCAATATAACGTATCACAGCATTGATACATACAAGAGTACAAAGAAACTCAGTCACCGGGACACACAGAGACACACAGAGACACACACACACACAGAGACACACACACACACAGAGACACACACAGACACACAGAGACACACACACAGAGACACACACACAGAGACACACACACAGAGACACACACACAGAGACACACACACAGAGACGCACACACACAGACGCACACACACAGACGCACACACACAGACGCACACACACAGAGACGCACACACACAGACGCACACACAGAGACACACACACAGAGACACACACACAGAGACACACACACAGAGACACACACACAGAGACACACACACAGAGACACACACACACACACAGAGACACACACACAGACACACACACACAGAGACACACACAGAGACACACACAGAGACACACACACAGACACACACACAGACACACACACAGACACACACACACACAGACACACACACAGACACACACACACAGACACACACACACAGACACACACAGACACACACAGACACACACAGACACACACAGACACACACATGCAGGAGTAGGCCATTTGGCTCTTCGAGCCAGCACCGCCATTCAATATGATCATGGCTGATCATCCACAATCAGTACCCTGTTCCTGCTTTCTCCCCATATCGCGTGATTCCGTTATCTCTAAGAGCTAAATCTCTCTGGAAAACTTCCAGGGAATCGGCCTCCACTGCCTTCTGTGGCAGAGAATTCCACAGATTCACAACTCTCTGGGTGAAAAAGTTTTTCCTCATCTCAGTCTTAAATGGCCAACCCTTTATTCTTAAACTGAGACCCCTGGTTCTAGACTCCCACAACATTGGGAACATTTTGCCTTCATCTAACCTGTCCAATCCCTTAAGAATTTAATACATTTCTATAGGATCCCCTCTCATCCTTCTAAATTCCAGCGAATACAAGCCCAGTCACTCCATTCTTTCGTCATTAGTCAGTCCCACCATCCCGGAAATTAACCTACGCTGCACTCCCTCAATAGCAAGAATGTCCTTCCTCAAATTAGCAGAACAAAATTAGATCAGCCATGATCACAATGAATGGCGATGCTGGCTCGAAGGGCCGAATGGCCTCCTCCTGCACCTATTTTCTATGTTTCTATAAAATTGCACACAATACTCCAGGTGTGGTCTCACCAGGGCCCTGAATAACTGCAGTAGGACCTCCCTGCTCCTACACTCAACTCCTCTCGTTATGAAGGCCAACATGCCATGAGCTTTCTTCACTGCCTGCTGTACCTGCATGCTGTAGAGAAGCATCTGTGGGCTGCTGCTCCTGTTAATAAATAAACGTGTCTCTTTCATTGCGTTCCTTATTCCATCTGCCTTTGTAACGAGTTTAACATTGAACGTCAGAGCTTCAGGCTGCAACCAGAGACCATGGACTTGAAACATCTAATAAAGTTAGTCCTCCCCAGAACAGCTATCACGTGCAAGGCTCAATCCCTCGTTACGCTCAAAATCTTCAGTGAACCTGTCATGATAATCGGTTCCATGTTATTAGTTCTGAGAATTTAAAGTTCTTCTCTCTTCCGCCGGTGAGTGAGGTTGCTTTTCTCGTGTTCGAAAACCTGCTCACTTGTTCAAAGATTGTGGAGCCTGAATGGCCTGTCCCACTTGGCCGTCATTTGCGCGACATTTACGCGACCTGGTAGCGTGTGGGTAGCGCGAGACGGACGCATGGCGTGGCATGGAGGAGTGTGGAGTTGGCGTGCGGTATCACGCTATGCGCCAGGATTTCGTGCTGCACGAAATCTTCACGCGCCACCGGCCTGTCGCGTATATGATGGTCAAGTGGAACACCCTGTGCAACATCTCACCTCCAACAGCAGGCAAATGATCGCCAAGCTCGGCCTGGGGCTCACGGCCGTTGAGGATCCGGATCTGCCCCCACTCCTATTCCCAGAGCGGGGCCAAGACGATTGGAGATAGACACAAAATTCTGGAGTAACTCAGCGGCACCGGCAGCATCTCTGGAGAGAAGCAATGGGTGGCGTTTTGGGTCGAGACCCTTCTTCAGACTGAAGAAGAATCTCGACTCGAAACATCATGCATTCCTTCTCTCCAGAGATGCTGCCGGTCCCGCTGAGTTACTCCAGCATTTTGTGTCCATCTTCAAATGACGTCACGCGCTCCAGACGGCTGTGCGGACGCATGATGACGCGCGCAACCGTCACGCATCAGTCACTACCGGCCTGTCGCGTAAATGATGGCCAAGTGGGACAAGCCCTTGAGAAAGATTGGAGATGTTCAGAATGGTGGCGCAGCGGTAGAGTTGCTGCCTCACAGCGCTGGAGACCCGGGTTCGATCCCGACTACGGACGGGTGCTGTCTGTACGGGGTTTGTACGTTCTCCCCGTGACCGGCGTGGGTTTCCTCCCACATTCCAAAGATGTGCAGGTTTGTAGGTTAATTGGCTTTGTAAAATTAACCTAGTGTGTCCCTAGTGTGTGTAGGATAGTATTAGTGTGTGGGGATCGCTGGTCAGCACGGACTCGGTGGGCCGAAGGGCCTGTTTCCGCGCTGTATCTCTAAACTAAATTAACCTCTGGTACGTTACCACAGTGGTCATGGAAAACAAATATCTTCATTAGAATTCATCAGCTATCATCATTGTAGCAAGAACCTTTTTACAGAGTCTAAGGTTGCATCTGATCAAAATGTAACAGGGCAACCTTCAGCAGAACAACTTAGTTCAAAGATTAGAGTCAATCCCTTCACTGCCACAAAGGCAGACGAGATTAGTTTATTTTGTTTAGTTTAGGTTTGAGATACATCATGGAAACTTGCACTTCAGCGTATAAAGTCCACGTTGACCATCGATCAACCATTCGCACTAGTTCTACGTTATCCCACACTAAGGGGGAATTAACCTGAAAACCTGCATGTCTTTGTGATGTGGGGGGAAACCAGTGCACCCGGAGGAAACCGACGCGGTCACAGGGAGAACGCGCAGACTCCACACAGACAGCATGGATAGGAATGGTTTAGGGGTTCATGGACAAAACACAAGCTAATGGGACTAGCTTAGATGGGACATCTCAGTCGGGACGGTCAAGGCTCTGTATCCATACTGTATGACTCTGTGACTTCAAGCCGAACTGGAAGAGTTTGGAAAAGGAATACAAACTCCGCAAGTTTGGTTTCCGGAAAGTCCCCTGCCATTTGTGAGGCTTGAGACAGGAATGTTTACAGTGTTCATTCCTGAACAGGTTGCAAATATAAACACAAGAATGGTCAACCAACAAGACTGAGACATTTCCTTGATAATCTTAAATTAGAGGGGTCCTATCGGACAGGAGGTACAGAAGTGTGAAAACGCACACCTCCAGATTCAGGGACAGTTTCTTCCCAGCTGTTATCAGGCAACTGAACCGTCCTCTCATCAGCTGGAGTGTGGTCCTGATCTCCCAGCTACCTCAATGGATACGTATGAACTATTTTTAATCAGACATTCAATGTTATATCTTGCAATGTAAAACCGAGGAACTGCAGATGCTGATTAATCCACAAAAAAGGACACAAAGTGCTGGAGTAACTCAGCGGGTCAGGCAGCGTCTCTGGAGAACATACTAATCAAGAATCTATCTCTGCCTTAAAAATACCCATTGACTTGGCCACCACAGCCTGCTGGCTATTAAATGTATGATTAGAATATCACTGTCAATTGTATGTACCTTTGATCAAATAAAGTTGGGAATAGCTAACTAATGCCTGCTATTATTCCCGCATCACATACAATCGGGGAACTGATGAATCGTTCCTTATATTTATAAACCTATTAGTTTAGTTTAGAGATACAGCGCGGAAACAGGTCCTTCGTCCCACCGAGTCCGCACCGACCAGCGATCCCTGCACGCTAACCACGCGCGCACACACACACACACACGCACACACACACGCACACACACACAATGTATAGTTTTACCAAGCCAATGAATGGACAAAATTGTACATCTTTGGAGTGTGGGAGGAATTCACTGGATGTTTTCGAGAGAGAGAGTTAGATTTAGCTCTTATGGCTAATGGCATCAAGGGATATGGGGAGAAAGCAGGAACGGGGGACTGATTGTGGATGATCACCCGTGATCGTATCGAATGGCGGTGCCGCTAGAAGGGCCGAATGGCCCACTCCTGCAACTATTTTCTACGTTTCCATGAAACTGGAGCAAGGAGACGCAGGTCACGGGGAGACCGTCCAAACTCCGTCCAGACAGCACCCGTAGTCGGGATGGAACCCGGGTCCCTGGCGCTGCGAGGCAGCGACTCTCCCGCCGCGTCACCGTGACGCCCTAATACAGCGATGGAATTATTAATTAACTCTCAATCCTCAGCGCATCTTTAACGTTGTGATAATGCACAGAATGCAAGTTAAGAGACTGTGACTTGCCGAAGGAACTAGCATTAATATTTTGATAATATCTCATTACACGAGAAATTGATGTGCTCCGTCAAATGTGTTGTAAACATGAAGGAGAAACCACATTAATCCCTCATATAACACATACAGTATTCTGCCTGGGATCTTGATAACACAAACTGCAATTCAATCAGTCATAACTTGAATGCAGTATTTTTATTTATTGAATGTTCACAAATCACCAAGACAGGTTTTACCTCTTATGGTATGTTCTTAAGGGCAAGCTGGAGCTGCTGATTAAATGTAAGGTTTATCTGTCAACATATGCAAGCTTTTCTTTTAAATTGCAAATGTGCCTTTCTCCGTCTTGCTCTCAGTGTTGGTCATAACCTATTGAAGCAGAATCAGGCCGTTCGGCCCATCAAGTCCACTCCGCCATTCAATCATGGCTGATCCATCTCTCCCTCCCAACCCCATTCTCCTGCCTTCTCCCCATAACCTCCGACACCCACACTCACCAAGAATCTAGCAATCTAAAAATAGCACTCTCCTACACACACTAGGGACAATTTATTATTTTTTACGAATCCAACTATCCTTCAAACATTAAGTAAGTAAGTTCATTGGCCAAGTATTCACATACAAGGAATTTGCCTTGGTGCTCCGCCCACAAGTAACATGACATACAGTGACAGTTACGAATGACTCAGAAAACACTAAACATTAATAATAATAAAACATTAATGATAAAACACCACTGGTCAAGCATGTGAACCAACAAAATACCAGATCAAAGGGAGGCTACAGATGTTTGGCTGTTGAGTAGAGCAACTACTCGTGGATAAAAACTGTTTTTATGTCTTTACCTGCACGCCTTTGGAGCGTGGGAGGAAACCGGAGGTCCCGGAGAAAGCCCATGCGGGTCACGGGGAGAACGTACAAACTCCATGCAGACAGGACTCGCAGTCCGGATCAAACCCGGGATCTCTGCGCTGTGAGGCAGCAACTCTACCGCTGCGCCACCGTGCCAGCCAAGCACGCTCTTAGACCAGTGCATGAATATCTGAATCTTCCTTCATGCCTTCCTTTATCCCCTCAGAGACCATTACTAAGCTCTGCTTTATTTCATTGCCTTGGACATGTTCATGCTGAGCTTGCTCACTGGATAGATGTCAGCCGCAATGCCTCTCTAACGATCGATTCAACTCATAACAACTTTCTTACCTATAGCTCAGTTAAAATGTGCCTGCTTGACATGGTATTACATGGATCAGAATGCAATATCCCTTTTCAATTATTTACTTATTCTTTCGTGCTTACATCTAAACTCCAAGATTCTCGGTGTGAATATCGGCAGCAATTTGTCTCGGTCTGAGCACATTGGCACAATGCCAGGAGATGCCACAGTGCTTCTCCTTCCACACAATACAAAGGATGCTTGGCACGACCCCAACCAATCTCACCAATCTCACCAACTCACCATACAGAGCAACCTACCCTGTAGGGCCTGTCCCACTTGGCCGTCATTTACGTGACAGGCCGGTAGTGACTGACGCACGACGGTCGGAGTAACTCAGTGGGACCGGCAGCATCTCTGGAGAGAAAGAAAGGATGACGTTTCGGGTAGAGACTCTTCCTCAGTCTGAAGAAGGGTCTCGACCCGAAACGTCACCCATTGCTTCTCTCCAGAGATGCTGCCGGTCCCACTGAGTTACTCCAGCATTTTGTGTCTATCTCCAATCGTCTTGGCCCTGCTCTTGGAGTAGGAGCGGGGGCGGATTCGGATCGGCAAAGGCCGAGCTCGGCGATCGTTTGCCTGCTTCTGCTGCTGTTGGAGGCGAGACGTTGCGCTGCGCCAGGTTCTTGGGCCTGTCCCACTTTGGCTGTGCAGGACGAAGTCCACACTCCACCACACCACTCCATGCACCGCTACCCACACGCTAGCAGGTCGCGTAAATGGCGCGCGAATGACGGCCAAGTGGGACAGGCCCCTGCTCCATCGCTGCCCAGTATGGCACTAGCTCTGCCGGAGATCGCAAGAAACAAGATCGTGAGACATGGGAGTAGAATTAGGCCATTCAGCCCATCGAGTCTACTCTGCCATTCAATCATGGCCGATTTATTTTTCCCTCTCACCCCCATTTTTCAGGCTTCTTCCCATAACCATTGACTAATCAAAGACCTATTATTCACCGCTTTAAAAACAGCCAATGACCTGGCCTCCACAACCTTCCTTGGCAAAAAAATCCACAGATTCACCACCCTCTGGCTAAAGAAATTCCTCCTCATCTCCATTCTAAAGGTACGTCCTTTTATTCTAAGGCTGTGACCTCTAGTCCTAGACTCTCCCACCAGTGGAAACATCCTCTCCACATTCACTATCCAAGCCTTTTACTATTCAGTAAGTTCCAATGAGGTCTCCCGTCATCCTTCTAAACTCCAGCGAGTACAGGCCCAGTGCAGACAAACACTCCTCATGCGATAACCCAGTCATCCCTGGGATGATTCTCATAAATATACCGTGTAAAAATCCCAGGAATGAGTGGGTTAACCTATGATGAGCGTTTATCGGCACTGGGCCTGTACTCGCTCGAGTTTAGAAGAATGAGGGGGGGGGGGCCTCATTGAAACATAGGGAAAGGCCTGGATAGAGTGGATGTGGAGAGGATGTTTCCACTAGTGGGAGAGTCTAGATCTAGAGGTCACAGCCTCAGAATTAAAGGACATTCTTTTAGGAAGATGAGGAGATATGTATAAGAAAGAACTGCAGATGCTGGCAAATCGAAGGTAGACACAAAATGCTGGAGAAACTCAGCGGGTGAGGCAGCATCTATGGAGCAAAGGAATTGGCGACGTTTTAGGCAGAGACCCTTCTTCAGAAGGGGTGTTTCGACCGCAAACGTCGCCAATTCCTTATCCCCACAGATGCTGCCTGACCCGCTGAGTTACTCCAGCACTCTGTGAAACGTCATCTATCCATGTTCTCCACAGATGCTGCCTGACCCGCTGAGTTACTCCAGCACTCTGTGAAACGTCATCTATCCATGTTCTCCACAGATGCTGCCTGACCCGCTGAGTTACTCCAGCACTTTGTGCGTTTTTTTCACGAACCAGTACCTGCACTTCCTTGCTTCTACCAGCTATTTATCGTTTGCTTAAACATTGAATACATCTGCAACATGCCCACATCAGATTTCGGAACAGTCGCAGGTGAGATATTAATCGCATGCTCTTCAGTTAATAATTGAGGATAGTTCCATCTGATCTAAAAGCATAAGCTATGAAGGCAAGAGGGTACATGGCTCCTGCAGGTTTGCTCTGCCAATCAATAAGATCAAGGATGTTCTTACGCCAGTCCAATCTCCATGCCACCTGATGCCTCAAAATCCAAACCTTATTGGTGAGAGTTGAGAAAGAAGCAAAGATGATAAGGTCATAAGTGATAGCAGGAGAATCAGTCCATTCGGCCCATCAAGTCAACTTCGCCATTCAATCATGGCTGATCTATCTTTCCCTCCTAACCCCATTCTCCTGCCTACTCCCCATAACCCCTGACACCCGTACTAATCAAGAATCTATCTATCTCTGCCTTAAAAATATCCACTGACTTGGCCTCCACAACCTTCTGCAAAAATTCCACAGATTCACCTCAAGAAATTCCTCCTCATCTCCTTCCTAAAAGATCGTCCTTTAATTCTGGCAGAATTATAGAAGACAGAAAGTGTGAGATAAGGAGAGAAGAGGCACGAAATGTGAAGCCAGAGGAAGGAATAGAGGTGGAACAGGATGGGGGGGGGGGGGGTGGAGAAGGGCTAAATAGCTATGCATCTACATTGGGAAATGGGAGGTGAGGGAGGAAAAGAGGGGAGTATGTGTGTGTGGGGGGGAGAAAGAGTGTTATAGGTTAGTTAACTAAAACATCATTAGGTCGGAAGCTTAGTTTTTAGTTTTAGAGATACAGCATGGAAACAGGCCCTTCGGCCCACCGAGCCCGCACCGACCAGCGATCCCCGCACCTTAACACTACCCGACACACACTGATGACAATTTACAATTTTGCACCAAGCCAATCAACCTACAAACGTGTCCAAATTTGGAGTGTGGGAGGAAACCGGAGATCTCGGAGAAACCCCACGCAGATCACGGGGAGAAGGTTAAAAACTACGTACAGACAGCACCTGCAGCCAGGATCGAACCCAGGTCTCTGGTGCTGTAAGGCAGCAACTCTACCGCTGTGCCACCGTTCCGCTCTAAGCTACCTAAAGGGCCTGTCCCACTTGGGCCACCTAATCTGGCGAGTTTGCCCTCGACTCACACTCGCTTCGTAACTCTCCTTCCTGCTCGAGAGTGGTCTCCGCGTACTCGAGGCCTCAGCTAGGTCGCGGCGTTTTTTTCAAAAATGCCCGCGAGTAAAAAAAGGTCGCCAAGGAAAAATTCAATACTTTTTTTACTGGTAGGTTTAGTCATAGTAGGTCGGGATGTTAGTCGTCAGTAATGGAGGGTAGTCGTAGATAGTCTGCATCATAGTCTATGGGAGGTCGAAGGAGATCAAAGTCTTCACTCTCCACTACTCGGTGTCCAATTTTCCCGAAGCTAGTCGTAGCTAGTCTTCTACATAGTTGAAGGAGGTCTTCAATATGTCTTTTTTTCAAACTCTTCTAAACTCGCCAATTAGGTCACCCAAGTGGGACAGCCCCTTAAGTAAATGGACGAATTACCTATAGACTTGATACGAATAATCAATACAGGAACTCAGTATACACAGTTTCCAGGTTTCTTCTTATTAATTAAGTCTCATAGAAGATTATTATCTATCTTGTTGAAATTTGTTTGGAGAATAAAGGCAGCACATCATAAAATCTCAGACATTTCCAGTAGAATGTATTAATATAGACCCAAAAATGTTATGAAATAAATCTTCAGTCTAATAGAGTTTCCTTTGCTATGTCTGATCTTCATTTGTATTTTCATCACATCATAATTTCAGGATCATAATTTTATATTCACTGCAGTAAAATTAAATCTATCGTTTCCCCCCCCCCCCCCCCCCCCCCTGTAAATTCTAATCCAATTTAATGGCGTTACAGCAAATCAAAGTTTGGACAATACAATATATTGAGGATGTAATTAATATTAGAGATGTAACAGCCCAGTAACAATGGTATTGTGTGGAAAAGCAGTGAGGCACAGCGGTAGAGTTGCTGCCTCACAGCGCCAGAGCCCTGGGTTTGATCCTGACTATGGGTGCTGTCTGTGTGAAGCTTGTATGTTCTCCCCGCCACCGGCATGGGCTTTCTCCCGGTGCTCCGGTTGCCACCCACACTCCAAAGACATACACGTTTGCAGATTAATTGGCGACTGCAAATTGTAAATTGTTCCTAGTGTGTTGGTTAGTGCCAGTGCGTGGGTTGGCCTGCGTGGACTCGGTGGGCCGAAGGGCCTGTTTCCACACTGTATCTCTCTGAAACAAAGAACTGTAAATGCTGGCTTACAAAAGAAACGACAAAGTGCTGGAGTAACTCAGCGGGTCAGGCAGCATCTCTGGAGAACATGGATAGGTGACGTTTCAGATCAGGATCCTTCTTCACATCACCTATCCATGTTCTCCACAGATGCTGCCTGACCCGCTGAGTTACTCCAGCACTCTGTGAAACGTCACCTATCCACGTTCTCCACAGACGGGCAGCATCTCTGGAGAAAAGGAATAGGTGACGTTTCGGGTCGAGACCCGTAAGGGTCTCAACCCGAAACGTCACCTATTCCTTTTCTCCAGAGATGTTATGTGACCCGCTGAGTTACCCCAGCACTCTGTGAAACGTCACCTATCCATGTTCCCCACAGATGCTGCCTGACCCGCTGAGTTACTCCAGCACTCTGTGAAACGTCACCTATCCATGTTCTCCACAGATGCTGCCTGACCCGCTGAGTTACTCCAGCACTCTGTGTCTATATGTGCCAACTTAAATGGACGGATTCTTATTTCTCTGGCATCCCATGCCATTTTTTTACCAGCTACAACAGGTTTTGTTTAATCTTTCATTCAGGATATGATTTATTGTAAAATATCCACATTCACAATGCTGGTAATAACAAACTTATTCCAATGTTCCAACGTTTTAGATTGAATAAACTGTGCTTGCTAGATAACATTGACAATGTTTCAGTACAACATGTGCTGCCCAACGTCTGAAGCGCCTGCACGTGGAATACTTTGGACTTTTAGTTTAGAGATACAGCTCGGAGAGAGGCCCACCGAGTTCCACGTCGACCAGCGATCCCGGCACGCTAACATTATCCCACACACACTAGGCGCAATTTACAATTCTTACCAAAGCCAATCAACTGACAAACCTGCCCGTCTTTGGAGCGTGGGAGGAAACCGGAGCGCCCGGAGAAAACCCACGCGGGTCACGGGGAGAACGTGCAAACTCCGTACAGACAGCACCCGTAGTCGGGATCGAACCCGGGTCTCTGGCGCTGCGAGGCAACAACTCTACCCACTGCGCTAATTTAATTCATTTGAAGTATGATCATGCTGTATTCTGACGGATGGGCTAATATTATATTTAAAAAAACTATGGATGTGTTTATGCATTAATAACAATTCAAAATCTTACAAACATAATGTCAAGAATTGAAATTAAAAGCATACAGAAAACAAAGCTAAACTTGATTCAGTGTTGAAGTTCAAGTCAATAAGTCCAGAAGGAATTCAGAGAGCGCTTTCTTAAGAATAACAATGAACTTTGAAAAGACTGTGAAGGAGTTCTACTGTCCTAAATCTGTCAGATGAAAGATGTTTTTTATTCAAACAAGATGATAAATAACCCTGAATTCAAGGAACTGCAAACACTGGTTCACAGAAAAAAAGAGACACAGAGTGCTGGAGTAACTCAGCGGGTCACATAACATCTCTGGAGAAAAGGGATAGGTGACGTTTCGGGTTGAGACCCGTAAGGGTCTCGACCCGAAACGTCACCTATTCCTTTTCTCCAGAGATGCTGCCCGTCTGTGGAGAACGTGGATAGGTGACGTTTCACAGAGTGCTGGAGTAACTCAGCGGGCCAGGCAGCAGTTGTGGAGAACATGGATAGGGACACTTCTTCAGACTGCTTTTTTACAGAGAGATTGATTTAATTTGTAAATGGTGTTTAAAGATTTTAGTTTAGTTTGGTTTAGTTTCACACGGGTTCTATCCTACACATTAGAGAAAATTTGCAGAAGCATTTAACCTACAACGTGAAAACTCTGCATAGACAGCACACACAGTCAGGATCAAACCCATGTCTCTGGAGCTGTAAGGCAGCAACAGTCTGCATTCTGTTGTGAGTTTAAAATGGTTGCCAAGGTCAGAAGTTCTTTGTCCTCTCTTTCATTAGCTTGGTGTATTTTTCATTCACCAATATATTGAGAGCATCTCTGGAGGAAGAACGTGAAGGTCAATGCCCCTATCATCAAGGAGTCCCACCATCCAGCCCATGCTTCCTTCCCAATACTATCCTTGCGCTGGAGGTACAGAAAAGTCTGAAGTCCCACGCCACTAAATTTGCGGCGGCATGGTAGAGTTGCTGCCTCACAGCGTCAGAGTCCCGGGTTCAATCCCAACTACGGGTGCTGTCTGTACGGAGTTTGTACGTTGTCCCCGTGGCCTGCGTGGGTTTTCTCCAGGATCTCCGGTTTTCCTCCTGCCCTCCAAATACGTACAGGTTTGCAAGTTAATTGGCTTTGGCAAAAAATTGGAAAGTGTCCCTGGTGTGTGTGGGATAGTGTAAGTGTAACGGGGATCGCTGGTCAGCACAGACTCGGTGGGCCGAAGGGCCTGTTTCCATTCTGCGTCTCTAATCTGAACTAAACACTAAATTCAATGACTTTCTCACAACCATCTGATTCTTGAACCGACCTGCACAACACAAATTTTACGGTGGCGATGGAATACTATGGACTTACACTACGATATTTTCCAATTGAGCTTAATGGGCCTGTACCACTTAGGCGATTCTTTAGGCGACTGGCACAGTCGTAGTAGGTCCCCGAAAAACCGGCGACTGGAACCCGTCTATGGCAATGTCTACGACAACCTACTAGTTATCGACGGCAAGCTGCTGACAATCAGTGACCCAATCATCGCGACTTAGGACGTCCACCTACGACCACACAGGCGACAACCTTCGACAACAGAAGTCAACCTACGTCCAAGCTACGACAAGCTAAGACCCTGTCGGCGACCAAAGACAATTCAGTCGCCGGTACCCGTCGCCGGTTGACGTAGGTAGTCGCCAATGGAATTCACCCAAGTCAGCACCGGCGACAGCCTGCGTCACCTTGCGACAGCCTACGACAGCACCTACGTCAGGAGAAGTCACTACGCTCTCCAAGTTGAGACGATTTTTCGGGTCGAGAGCTTTATTTGCACTGCAGAAAAGTTGAGACACACCGAAGTCAGAAAGGTAAACCCCTTTATACGCACAATTCTACATCCAACCTCCCCTTCGGACCCTCTCCAATCAGGCACTGAGGTGCACAATCTGTAGGTACGTCCCCCCAGTACCTCCCACATCATACATCGCATGTCCAGACATGTGTACGGTAATGAGCAGTTTCTTGACCGGGGGTGTGTTGTAATATTCATTTATTTTATTAAGCATGCTCAGTTGTCTCTGACCTGCCCTAGTTTTACTCACCTCCAACTGAACTCTCTCAGTTCTCCTATATCAGCACTAAAGCTAAGCTATAGTAACAAGGGTCCCATCTATCACTCCCTTCTACTGATAGGGATCTATCTACATCACTCCCTTCTACCGCTATACAATGCTATCACTTCTTACTCAAGGATGGCTCTGGTAACATTTATACACAGCTGTGTCAGAACCCTCTCCCTGGCCTCTATCGGTTTGAATCATCTTTAAAGCCCCTTACAATAGTGGGGTTTAATCACTTTATCCCTCACAGTTACTTTCCATTTTGTAAAACTACGGTGTGGTTCAGTAATAATATGTTGCATCACGGCTTGGTGTGGGGACAGCTCTGCCCAAGACCGCAAGAAATTACAGACTTGTAGGTGTAACCCAGCCCATCACACAGACCACACTCCCCACCATTGTAGGTGCAACCCAGCCCCTCACACAGACCACACTCCCCACCATTGTAGATGTGGCCCAGTCCCTCAAAGACTTGTCCCACCCCGGTCATTCTTTCTTCTCCCCACTCCCGTCCGGCAGAAGGTACAGAAGCTCGACAGCGCGCACCACCAGACTCTTCCCTTCTGTTACCAGGCTTCTGAACGGTCCTGGACACGATATGCTGGAGTAACTCAGCGGGTCAGGCAGCATCTCTGGAGTTCAGGAAAAGGTGACATTTCGGGTTGACTCTGAAGAAGGGTCTCGACCTGGAACATCACCTATTCCCTTTCCCCAGAGATGCTGCCTGACCCGCTTAGTAACTCCAGCATTGTGTGTCTATATTCAGATTAAATGATGTTGGTTTTCTAAGATCCATGCAGTTAACCCCATTTTTCCTGCTTTATTTACTCACTTCCTCAACAAACATATCCCTTTGTGTAGGAAGGAACTGCAGGTGCTGGTTTACACCGAAGATAGACACAAAAAGCTGGAGTAACTCAGCGGGACGAGCAGCATCTCTGGAGTGAAGGAATGGGTGACATTTCGGGTCGAGACCCTTCCCCCCCCCCAACGTACAGATGCAGTTAATTTTTGAAACCCATTACCAGAGTGTAATGTCCGCAATGGGGTAGAGGTGAATCGGACAGTACCCTAGCTGATGGAAGGGCCGTTCTGAAGCCTGATAACAGAGGGGAAGACGCTGTTCCTGAGTCTGGTGGTGCGTGCTGTCGAGCTGAAAGTCTTTACGTGCAAGTAACTAATGATGTGATTAATAATAACACTTATGCTTCTAAAACATTATAATACCTATGAGTACTTACTGAGGAACCATTATGTTGAGCACAAATAAAATTCCTGTTACAGTTTCAGAAAAACATTGGTAACTTATTTCTCGTACAACCACTGAGTGATAGAATAAACTTACAAATGCCTCCATCAATCCTCACAATTATTTTAAATCTTCTAAAACGGAAAGGATAGCATAAAGCTTCGCACCCTGTACCCATGCAGTCACATTTACTTTAGTGCAGAGGAAACAGGCCCTTCGGCCCACTGAGTCCGCACTGACCAGCGATCCCCGCACTCTAACACTATCCTACACACACTGGGAACGATTTCACATTTACATTGATATCAAGACTATTAACCTACAAACCTGTGCGTCTTTGGAGTGTGGGAGGAAACCGGAGATCACGGAGAAAACCCACGCAGGTCACGGGGAGAACGTGCAAACTCCATACAGACAGCACCCGTAGTCAGGATCCAACCGGGGTCTCCGGCGCTGTAAGCGCTGTGAGGCAGCAACTCTACCCCTGGCTTAAGGATAAATGAAATGTCTGTTGAATGTCTAAGTTCAATTTACACAGATATAGAAAACAGACAATAGACAATAGGTGCAGGAGGAGGCCATTCAGGCCCTTTGAGCCAACACCGCCATTCACTGTGATCACGGCTGATCATCCACAATCAGTACCCTGTTCCTGACTTCTCCCCATATCCCCTGACTCCGCTATCTTTAAGATGAAATGCATTGAAATTGGGGCAAATGAACTAAATTAAGATTTAAAGCAAGCAGGAAAAATGATAAAGTTAATCGTCCAAAATATATACTATTTATAAGTTCCTTAGCAGGATTGTTTGAAACGTCCTCACTTTCATTTTCATGAAAATAAATCTTTTGCCAAGACACACCGTCAGCTAAAACATTGGTTGTAGAAGTTAAATTATTAATAGGATGATTGTGATAAGTCCCTGTAGAGAAATGCTCAACTGCATATTTTCACAGTGAAAACTGCCTGAGCATAAAATGCAGGACAAATGGTTTCTGACCAGTCAAACATTGGGCCTCTCTATACACTTAAAATTGATTTCCATCCAATTAATACCACGCAACAAAACAGAGATGGTCTTCTGATCTCCTCCACTCAACCATGCACGGGATCTTAAATAATAAATAACGGCTCTTTTATCCAGAGTCGAACAGTCAATGGATATTGTTAAGGCAGTGAGTCAGGCAGCATCTCGGGAGAGAAAGAATTGTGATGTTTCAGCTCAGGACCCTTCTTCAGACGTCGCGACCCAAAACGTCATCCAATCCTTCTCTCCAGAGACGCTGCCTATCTCGCTGAGTTACTCCAGCATTTGGTGTCTATCTTCGATTTAAACTGGCATCTGCAGTTCATTCCTATACATTGGATCTCATTAACTTACCATGCAGAGAAAAGAAAGATGAGAGAGGATGGTATTGAAACATATAAGACTATTTAGGGCTTGGACACGCTAGAGGCAGGAAACATGTTCCCGATGTGTGGGGGAGTGCAGATCCAGGGGCCACAGTTTAAGAATAAGGGGTAAGCCATTTAGAACGGAGACGAGGAAACACTTTTTCACACAGAGAGTTGTGAGTGTGGAATTCGCTGCCTCAGAGGGCGGTGGAGGCCGGTTCTCTGGATACTTTCAAGAGAGAGCTAGATAGGACTTCTCCGTTAAAGATAGCGGAGTCAGGGGATATGGGGAGAAGGCAGGAACGGGGTAGGAATGGCCTGCTCCTGCACCTATTGTCTACTGACTGTATACATTTCCATTACCGTAATGTCTTTTTCATGTTAATTCTTCTCCGTGGCAGCAGCAGACCCTGGTGGGAACTACATTAGAGAAATAAAACCAAGATTTATTTGTGAAGTTATTTCTCAGCAACTAATAATGAGTCGACAACATCTCTTGAGACGCCAGCCTGGTCGCGGCAGACCTGGTATCTATTTCCCCTTCATTGGAATAGGCAGAGAACATTAGCTGCCTTTCTGTGCATCCACTAAAAATTAATAATTTGTAACACTTAGCAACATTAATAGTATAAATGGAAATCTTTCCGAACATATCCAACGATAAACATCATGGATATTTAAACCGAATAGAGACACAATGTGCTGGAGTAACTCAGCGGGTCAGACAGCGTCTCTGGAGAGAAGGAATGGGTGACGTTTCGGGTCGAGACCCTTCTTCAGACTTGTGAGTGTTTGACTCTCTTCACTCTTGACAATGGACAATTAACCAGCTACTGCCAGTACACAATATAGTTAGTTCTCAGCATTGTCATGTCATAAGTGATAGGGACAGAATTAGGCCATTCAGCCCATCGAGTCCACTCTACCATTCAGTCATGGCTGATCTATCTCTCCCGCCTAACCCCACTCTCCTGCCTTCTCCCCATAGCCCCTGACACCCGCACTAAAGGATCTATCTATCTACTAGACCAGGTTCACACGGGAAGGCTGATCCCCCAACACAATATTCCACTTCTCCACCGTTCCAATACTGATGGCCAGTGGGCAGGGGGGGGGGGGGGGGGGCTTTCTGGAGCACGAGCATGGGTGTTGTGGGTCAAGTCTAGTCAAGTGAGTACAGGGCCAACAATCCATTTCAATCCATTTCAATCAATCACAGGGCAGCCAACAATATACAATCCATTTGGTTTCATTTCAGGTGAGGTCAAGCAAAGCAAAGGCAAAGCAAAAGCACAGGGCAGGCCAAACAACTCATTGCATTGTCATTTCATTTCCATTTTGCATTGCAGTTTCAAACACAGACAGGATAGGCCAAACAACTCATTGCATTGTCATTAAGGGCTAACATCATTTATTGCAAGTACATTGCAGACTCACAGTTCAGTTGATTCACAGCTTAGAATCACAGTTGTGGCCTCTCCCTCGCGATCTTCCAGAGCGACTGACTCATGTCCAGGCATTGGGGGTGGCCGGGGGGGCGGGGTTAATAGTCCTCCCCACCCCACCTTCATTACAGTGATTGACAGGTGAGAGGTCCAATCAGCTGATCTCAAGATTTTTTAAATATTCATAACTTTTTTATTTTTTAATCAATCGGAAAGCTCCTGGGGCTGCCTCAGCGGAGGAGGACTGTGGCCAAAAATCAATTAACACAAAGGCAGGCTGTGGTCAAGATGAGACTTTTAGTGATATAGAAGTGTAGAATTAGACCATTTGGCCCATCGTGTCCATTCAGCCATTCAATCATGGCTGATCTATCTCTCCCTCCTAACCCCATTCTCCTGCCTTCTCCCCGTAACCCCTGACACCCGTACTAATCAATCATCCATCCATCTCTGCCTTAAAGACTCGTGTATTATCCAGCATCGGCTGTTCTTTGTGTTCCATAGTTTCCAGCTCCTCCAGTCTGAAACACAAACCTGCCTTTGCGTTTCTTTAGAAACTCTAGACTCTCCTCCCCTGACTCCCAGTCTGAAGAAGGGTCTCGACCCGAAACATCACCCCTTCCTTCTCTCCAGAGATGCTGCCTGTCCCACTGAGTTACTCCAGCATTTTGTGTTTATCTTCGGTGTAAACCAGCATCTGCAGTTCCTTCCGACACAACTAAAAAGTTTTCGGATTCGCCGGCTAGGTCACAGGCTCGCCCCATTGTGATCTCAGCAACAGCGAGCGAGCCAGCGGCCGCCGCCGTCTCTCGTCCCGCCGGCCTCTACTCTAGACTACACTACATTGGGATTTGTTCAACTGGGGAAGCCTTGGCCCCCACCCCGGCGTGAAAGTGTTTGAGGGAGAGAGGGAGGGAGAGACTTGTCCTGGACCAGGGGGAGTGGTTGTTCCAGACTCGCCTCTTGTCTCACAGTGTGGATTCCATGTGAAACTTACCACCACCGTGGTTTCACCTTCGGGGTTACCCTTCCTGTCTGTGTCTCTGTGTGTGTCTCGCTCACACCGTATCTACCTTTCTCTGTGTGTGTCTCTCTCTCACTCTCTGTCTGTCTCTCTCTCTCCGTCTCTCTCACTCTCTGTGTCTCTGCCTCTCTCTCTATCTCTCTGTCTCTCTCACTCTCTCTCTCTGTGTCTCTCTCACTCTCTGTGTCTCTGTCTCTCTCTCTCTCTCTGTCTCTCTCACTCTCTGTGTCTCTGTCTCTCTCACTCTCTGTCTCTCTCTCACTCTCTGTGTCTGTCTCTCTCTCTGTCTCTCTCACTCTCCGTGTCTGTGTCTCTGTCTCCCATTCTCTCTCTCTGTCTTCTGTCTCTCTCACTATCTGTGTCTCTCTCTCTGTGTTTTGTCTCTCTCCGTTTCCCTCTCTGTCTCTCTCTCTCTGTGTATCTGCCTTTCCCTGTGTCTCTCTGTGTGTCTCTCTCTCTGTGTGTCTCCCTCTGTCTGTCTCCCTCTCTGCCCCCACTGTACATGCAGAATTCCAGCCTTCCTGACTCCGCTGCTGCACTGGGATGGAGGTTGAAGCCAGCGAGCTGGACCCCAGCGGCAGTGCCCACCAGCCCGGGACCCCGAGGGCCAAACCCGCCGCCGACACACGTGGACTGTTGGGTCTCATCTCCAGAGAGCCCCAGGAAGACACCGAGGGTCAGACTCCGGCGTCGGCCTCTCCCGCCGGTAAGTGGACGCTACCCACCCAATCCTGTGTAGGAAGGAACTGCAGGTGCCGGCTTCAACCGAAAGAAGACACAACATGCCGGAGTAACTCAGCGGGCCGGGCAGCGTCTCTGGACTGGAGGCTAAAGACCCACAGATGCTGCCTGTCCCGCTGAGTGACTCCGGCACTCTGTGTCTAGTCACCCTGTACCATACAGTCTGGGTGGTCGTGTGGATGCCTCAACACCCGACCCTACTCTAGTCTACTCCCCCAATCAAACTCGTAGTAAGTACGTAGCGGCTACGTCTGAGCTCGTAGATGTCTTGTAGCGGCTCGTAACGCTAACGGCAGGTACTCGGGAAACGTGGAAACTCGTGAAGTTCTTTTTAAACTGTGTGAAAAATTTCCAAGTGTAAAAAAATACTCGTGATTAAGTACCACGAGTTTGATTTTTTTTTCGGGAGAGCTCTCGGGTAAACTCGCATCGTGGGACAGGGGCTTACATAGGAAACTGAGGGGCAGTTTTCACACAGAGGGTGGTGGGTGTATGGAACGAGCTGCAGGAGGAGGTAGTTGAGGCTGGGACTATAACTGTTTAATAGACACTTGGACAGGGACATGGATTGGAGAAGATTAGAGGGACACAGGACTAGTGTGGAGGGGGCATCATGGACAGGTTGGGCTGAATGGCCTGTTTCGTGCTGGATGACTCACTAACTTTGATTCCATAAGAGCTCTACTTTTACTTTCAGCTGTAATTATCATAAGATGATCACAAGCTTGAATGGCAAACGTTTGTACTGGATTGTGGGAGGAGTGGGGATGTGGCCATAAGTGACAGGAGCAGAATTAGGCCATTCGGCCCATCGAGTCCACACCGCCATTCGATCATGGCTGATCGCAGCCTCCTAATCCCATTCTCCTGCCTTCTCCCCATAACCCCTGACACCCGTACTAATGAAGAACATATCGGGACATATGACAGTAAAAAACACTCTTGACTTTCTTGCGATAGACACAAAATGCTGGAGTAAGTCTTTCTTTTGAAGATTTATTTAGCACAGTGAGAACACAATTGGGCAGTGCGGCAGCCGCTGGTATTGATCGGTGTGCAAGCAGCAATGCTCAGTCTCGGAAGTCAAAGAGCAATTCAAATGATCTAGAATGTTACCCGTCCGTCACAGCTTAGTTTGGTGTAGCTTAGCCTATTTTAGTTTATCTCAGCTTATCTCGGATTAGTTTAGTTTACATTAGTTTAGTTTAGCTTACTTTAGTTAATCTTATCTTATTTTAGCTCATCTCAGTTTATCTCAGCAGTTTATTTTAACATATCTTGGTTTATCAGTTTATTTTAGCTTCGTCTAGCTTAAAGCTTAGCTTTCCTTCCTTAAGTAGTTACCTTAGTGTACCTGTTTACCTGAGTGTACCTGAGTTTACCTTGGTTCAGCTAACTTACTTTAGAACAGCATATCTTATGTTAGCTTAGTTTAATTTAGTTTATTCTCACATGTACCGAGGCGCAGTGACCTTTTTTTGCTGCGAGCTCACCAGTCAGCAGAAAGCCAATGCTCGATTACAATCAAACCGCCCAGAGTGTACGGATACTGGATAAACCATATAACCATATAACAATTACAGCACGGAGACAGGCCCTCTCGGCCCTTCCAGTCCGTGCCGACCATTTGTTTTCCCCTAGTCCCATCTACCTGCACTCAGACCATACCCCTCAATTCCCTTCCCGTCCATATACCTATCCACTTTACTTTTAAATGTTAAAATCGATCCTGCCTCCACCACTTCTGCTGGAAGCTCATTCCACACAGCCACCACCCTCTGAGTAAAGAAGTTCCCCCTCACGTTACCCCGAAACCTCTGTCCCTTAATTCTCATGTCATGCCCTCTTGTTTGAATCTTCCCTACCCTCAATGGGAAAAACGTATCCATGTCAACTCTGTCTATCCCTTTCATCATTTTAAAGACCTCAATCAAGTCCCCCTTAACCTTCTGCGCTCCAAAGAATAAAGACCTAACTTGTTCAACCTTTCTCTGTAACAGAGATGCTGGAACCCTGGCAACATTCTAGTAAATCTCCTCTGTACTTTCTCTATTTCGTTGACATCCTTCCTATAATTAGGCGACCAAAATTGTACACCATACTCCAGAATTGGTCTTACCAATGCCTTGTACAATTTTAACATTACTTCCCTACTCCTATATTCAATGCTCTGATTTATAAAGGCCAGCACACCAAAGGCTTTCTTTACCACCCTATCTACATGCAATTCCACCTTCAAACTATGCACAGTTATTCCTAGATCCCTCTGTTCCACAGCATTCCTCAATTCCCTACCATTTACCATGTACGTCCTATTTTGATTTGTCCTGCCAAGATGTAGCACTTCACACTTATCAGCATTAAACTCCATCTGCCATCTTTCAGCCCACTTTTCCAAATGGCCCAAATCTCTCTGTAGACTTTGAAAATCTACTTCATGTTATCCACAACACCACCTATCTTAGTATCATCTGCATACTTACTTATCCAATTTTCCACCCCATCATCCAGATCATTGATGTACATGACAAACAACAGTGGACCCAACACAGATCCCTGAGGCACCCCACTGGTCACCGGCTTCCAACCTGACAAACAGCCATCCACCATTACTCTCTGACATCTCCCATTCAGCCACTGTTGAATCCATCTTGCTACTCCGCCATTAACACCCAAAGATTGAACCTTCTGAACCAACCTTCCATGGGGAACCTTGTCAAAGGCCTTACTGAAATCCATATAGACAACATCCACTGCTTTACCCTCATAAAGGGAATAACGTCCAGCGCAAGATAAAGTCCGATTAAAGATAGTCCGAGGGTCTCCGCTAAAGTCGATGGGAGGTCAGGACCGCTCTCTGGTTGGTGAGAGGACGGTTCAGTTGCCTGATAACAGCCGGGAGGAAACTGTCCCTGAATCTGGAGGTGTGTGCTTTCACACTTCTGTACCTCTTGCCTGTTGGGAAAGGGGAGAAGAGGGAGTGATGTGGAGGTGTATGGGCAGGTTTGGTTTGGTGTGTGGTAGGGGGAGGGTGGGGGAGTGGGGTGTTAGAGGTTACCTACTACCCAGGCCGTATGACACTGCTGAATGTGAGACACATCTGTCCTACACATGAAGCCGATTACCGACAAACCTGTCCATCTTTGGAGTGTGGGAGGAAACCGGAGCGCCCGGAGAAAACCCACGCAGGCCACGGGGAGAACGTACAAGCTCGTCCCGACAGCGCCTGTAGTCAGGATCGAACCCGGGTCTCTGGCGCTGTGAGGCAGCGACTCTACCGCTGCTCCAGTCTGAACTGCAACCCTCCACTACCACCGTGGACAAGTGAGGAAATGCTGTAGAGTTTAGAGATACAGCACGGAAACAGGCCCTTCGGCCCACCGAGCCACACCCACCATCGATCACCCATTCGCACTAGTTCTATGTTATTTGATTTGATTTTATTACTTGTCATTCGAACCTCAGAGAGGCTCGAACGGAAACTCCGTTTCTACAAGCCATACAAACAGAACAATTCATTAAGAAACACACAAACAGTTCAATTCACACAAACATCCATCGCAGTGAATCTCCTCCTCACTGTGATGGAAGGCAAAGTTCTTCTCTCTCCCCCGCACCATTTCTCTCCCGATGTCGAAGCCCCAGGCGGGCGGTGTTAAGTCCCATGGCCATTGAGGCCGCGCCGGGCGATGTACGGCCCCGCTCTAGGCGTGTTGGAGCCCCCGGCGGGTAAGTCCCATGGCCATTGAGGCCGCGCCGGGCGATGTACGGCCCCGCCCTGGGTCGTTCCAACCCCGCGACACGGGCTGGAGAAGTTGTGCTATGGGAGCTCCGGAGAGCGGACTCCCACCCGGACCCGCGAACTCCCGATATCCCGGTACAGTCCGACAGGCAGTAAGCTGGAGCTGGAGCTGGAGCCCCGGAGTCGGGCCGCAGCTAGAGCTGGAGCTAGAGCTGGAGCTGGAGCCCCGGAGTCTGTCTGCAGCTGGAGCTGGAGCTGGAGCCCCGGAGTCGGGCCGCAGCGGCGAGCTACCACCGCTCCCCACGCTCCGAGGCCGGCCAGCCCCACGATGGTAAGTCCGCAGCTCCGCAGGCTCCGTGACTGGAGCCCCAGGTTGTCCCAGTCGGAGGCCCCTCCACGGCACTAGGCCCCAACGACAACGGAGACACGACAGGAAAAAAGTCGGGTCTTCCGTGCAGGGAAGAGATTTGAAAAGTTTCCCCCCCCCCCCCCCCCCCCCCCCCGCCCACATAGACACAGTTAGAAACAATACAAAAAAAAACACGAACAACTACATTTAACTAGACAAAAAAAAAGTCAGACAGGCTGTAGGGGCCGCTGCAACGTGAGTCGCGCCCGCCCACTTTTCTCATCCACTCCCTACGCACTAGGGGGCAACTTACAGAGGGGCCGATTGACCTACAAACCCGCACGTCTCTGTGATGTGGGAGAAAACCAGAGCACCCAGAGAAAACCCACACGGTCGCAGGGAGAACGTGCAAACTCCACACAGGCGGCACCTGGTCTGTGTTGCTCTGTGAGGCAGCAGCAGCTCTACCCACTGTGCCCCTTAGTTGGTTGGGATAATGGAAATGGGAGTCTTTAGTCTGTGATGCAAATGTGTGAATGTTATTAAACTGAGCCGATACAAACTGCTCGAGTAATAAGCACTAACAACTTAAATGGACATGAACAGAAGCTGACTTCCTCTCTGAAGATTAATTGAAAGGGGACACAGTGCAGAAATGGGCCATTCATCCCACAGAGTTGGCCGACTAGTGATCGCAATACAGTAGCTTTATGCCACACACTAGGGACAAATTAAAATGAATATTTTTTGTACCAAAGCCAGTTAACCTGGACGGACACAAAAAGCTGCAGTAACTCAGCGGGGCAGGCAGCATCTCTGGAGAGACGGAACGGGTCGAGACCCTTCTTCACCATAGAACCAGTGTGAACGGGCGATCGTTGGTCGGTGTGGACTCAGTGCCCCTGCTGTATCTCAAAACTAAAATTAAGTTAGGGGGCGCATGCTCCAATCCCACAAAACCTACCAGGTAATTTTCAAATGGTTAATAAAAAAATCACAATTAGTAATCTGTAATAGAAAAATAGGAGCTTGAGTAGGCCATTCGGCCCTTTGAGCTAGCACCGCCATTCAATATGATCACGGCTGATCATCCAGAACCAGTACCCCGTTCCTGCTTTCTCCCCATATCCCTTGATTCCGTTAGCCCCAAGAGCTAAATCTAACTCTCTTGAAAACGTCCAGTGAATTGTCCTCCGCAGCCTTCTGTGGCAGGGAATTCCGACAACTTTTAATAAAGTTTAACGTTTGACATTTAACATTACCAGTCAGTTTTCCTTGGTTCTGAAAAGTCGTGCTTACTTTTTTTTCCCCAATGAGCCAGTTAAAATGCCCGGTCAGCAAAGGAGATTGCCTAGGGCTGCCCTCGCCTGCCTGTAACATGGCGACCCCACTACCACTGCATTACGAGTTCAAAAGAACCATGCCGACCAATTTTTACTCGCGGAAAAAATTTCAGACATTTTTACCAGGCAGACAGAATCTGAAAATTTAAAAACCTCATTTCATTTGGAGGATCCAGGTCTGAATAAATAATTTTTTGGCAAAGCATCGAATCCCACCTGGCTGACGTGAGTCCAACCGTTTAAATGATTCCAACAGGAGATGGGGCAGCACGGTGATGTAGCGGTAGAGTTTCTGCCTCACAGCGCCAGAGACACGGGTTCAATCCTGACTGCGGGTGCTGTCTGTATGGAGTTTGTACGTTCTCCCCGTGACCCGCGTGGGTTTTCTCCCGGTGCTCCAGTTTCCTCCCATATCCCTTGAAGAAGGGTTTTGGCCTGAAACGTCGCCTATTTCCTTCGCTCCAGAGATGCTGCCGCACCCGCTGAGTTTCTTCAGCACTTTTGTCTAGCTTCCAGAGACGTGCTGGTTTGTAGCTTGGTATAAATGTAATTTGTCGCTCATGTGCGGGGATCGCTGGTCGGTGCCGACCCGGTGGGCCGAAGGGCCTGTTTCTACGCTGTATCTCTAAACTAAACTGAAAAAGAGAGTTGGACTAAAGCACAACATGGAAAACACGATTGAAACATGAATACAATGTGAAGTATTTTATTGGCTGGAAGTCATTTTGCAGTCTAAAGGTGATGAGAGAATGATGCAAATATAATTATTTTTCCTTGTGTATTTTACACAGGAATAATTTATTCGTTTGAATTCATGGAAGTTTCTGGAAACCTTCATTTCTTTACAACTGTTCTTAGATCTCTGACAAACTGATCATGATCAGTGCTTGCATTAAAACGTTCCATGGTACAGAAATACTTTATTTCATCTTTCATCCCCCTGAGCCTCTTGCGTGCATATGACCATAAACGATTCCTATTCCTAATTCAGCTCCCAACAAAGGGGCGGCACGGCGGTGCAGCGGGTAGACCCACTGCCTCACAGTGCCAGGGTCCTAAGTTCGATCCTCACCTCGGGTGCTGTCTGTGTGGAGTTTGCAGGCTCTCCCTGTGACCGCGTGGGTTTCCTCCGGGTGCTCTTTCATCCAAAAGACGTGCGCGTTTGTGGGTTAATCGGACCTCTGTAAATTGCCCCCTAGTGTGTCGGGTGGGAGTGGATGAGAAAGTGGGATAACATAGATCTAGTGTGACCGGGTCATCAGTGGTTGGCATGGACTCGGTGGGCCGAAGGGCCTGTTTCCACGCTGTATCTCTAAAACTAAACATAGTTCACAGCTCTAATATTCAAGCAGAAAGTTTAAAAAGAGAAGCGACCACAAACAGCCAGATTACAAAAGCCTAACGTCATAGATGTTAGGAGGAAGATTTTCTTCTTTTAAGGCAAAGTAGATGACTACTTAAAACTCTCAGCATACCTGAGTGGTTATTTAGTTTTCTAAAGTGTTATAATGTTCAGAAATGTGTTCTAGCATTATTACAGCGTTTGGGTACAAAGTTGTTACGTGGTCTGTTTTATAATTATTTAATAGTTTGGTGACAAATGTAACGACAAATAATTCCGTGCCAAGGTTTCATAGTATCGGAAAGAAGCAAAACGTACAGATCCCTTTTAAGTTTCAGAACAATGCTGACGCCTTCAGATGTGATTTGTTAATAATATCTTTACAAAAGGATCTGTATGGACCGTCTTGGACCATCGCCAGGGCACACGGTGAGAAATAGAACTACAATATCTGTGCACGGCGGCGCAGTGGGAGAGCTGCTGCCTCACAGCCGCAGAGACCCGGGTTCGATCCCCACTACGGGTGCTGTCTCTACGGAGTTTGTATGTTCTCCCCGTGGGTTTTTTTTCATCCGAGATCTTCGGTTTCGTCCCACACTCCAAAGACGTGCGGGTCTGTAGATTGTGTGTCAGATAGAATTGGTTTAAGAAAGAACTGCAGATGCTGGAAAAATCGAAGGTAGTCAAAAATGGTGGAGAAACTCAGCGGGTGAGGCAGCATGGCACGGACTCAGTGGGCCGAAGGGCCAGGTTCCGCACTGTATCACTAAAAGGGGGATTGGGAAGAAGCTTGCAGATGAAAGCACAGCTGACAAGCGGGAGTCTTCTCATGGACAGTTGGTCAGGGTTCAATGGCAGAATGTACTGACAAGGGATAAGACAAAAGACAGCCAGTGTAGGAGCAATGTGTTCCTTTGGCTACTCTGCCTCCGGCTTGTCCCCTTCAGAATGTTCCGTACCCAAGCCGGGACATGTCTGGGAGAACAGGGAGACCATGTACTGATCCCCACCGCAGTCCCGGAGCTCTGCTTCCCTCACTGGAGAAATCCCAACAGTCTCAGTCTCCGTTTCTGTGTAGTCTACTGTCACGTGTACCGAGGTACAGTGAAAAGCTTTTGTCGCGCGCTAACCTGCTGGCGGGAAGGCAACACGATTACAATCGAGCCACTTACAGTGTACAGATACATGATAAGGGAATTACGTTCAGTGCAAGCTAAAGCCAGCAAAGCCCGATCAAAGATAGTCCGAGGGTCACCAATGAGGTAGATAGTAGTTCAGCACTGCTCTCTGGTTGTGGTAGGATGGTTCAGTTGCCTGATAACAGCTGGGAAGAAACTGTCCCTGAATCTGGAGGTAGACAAAAATGAGTAACCCGTTCGTGCCTTCTCCCCATGTCCCCTGACTCTGCTATCTTTAAGAGCCCTATCTATCTCTCTCTTGAAAGTATCTAGAGAACTGGCCTTGGACGCCCTCTGAGGCAGAGAATTCCACACACTCACAACTCTCTCGAGAAAAAGGGTTTCCTTGTCTCCTTTCTGATGCTACCCCAAACCTCCCTACCGCTGCTTGCTGGTCTGTGTACAACTCCAACAAGCGTTTTCTGTCCTTGGCTATTCCGCAGTTCTACCCATACCGATTCTACAGCATCCAAGCTGAACTCTCTCCACATCATTCCTGTATTGGGTCTCTTCTTACTTTACCTGAGATCTTATGTAAGTTCTCGAGGGTGGCACGGTGGCGCAGCCGGTAGAGTTGCTGCCTCACAGCGCCGGAGACCCGGGTTCAATCCTGACCTCGGGTGCTGTCCGCGTGGAGTTTGCACCTTCTCCCCGTCACCATGTGGCTTTCTTCCCGGTGCTCCGGTTTCCTCCCACATCCCAAAGACTTGCGGGTTTGTTGGTTAATCGGCCCCCTTGTGTGCAGCGAGTGAATGAGGAAATGGGATAACATGGAGCGAGCGAGCGGGAACGGGCGATCGATGGTCGGCTTGGTCTCGGCGGGACGAAGATAAAACAAAGTTTCCATGGAGACTAAAGTGTCCGTGTTGTATCGCTAAACTCTGAACATTGCCAGACAGTGAAAAATCATTTGTGATTCAATCTTCGCTTCAGAACCAAGAATTACTGCTCACAAAGTTTATTTTTCTTATCATCTCTTCTATTAAACATCCTCCATGCTCAGTACTTAAGTGCTTACAGACATATTCAGAGAATAGTTCTTGAGAGCAAAAATACTTATTCGCTAATTTGAACATTCCAAAAGGAATTTCACAAAGTTCTTTCAGGGCAACATCTAAATAAAGAGTTTTACTGAGAGATACGGCTAGTCAGGGATAGGTAGAGGTGTCAAATGCTCACTATCCAGAGAAAACACACACTTGAAAAATGTCTGGTGATTTGTACATTGGCGCAATTTATCTGATGAAAATTGATTTGCTGCCAAAGATGATTAAAGTTTAGAGATGCTTTGCTTTTATTAAACTGAGTAATTCCATATTCTCTGTCTGTCCAATTTGGCGTTGGTTTAATGATTCTAGTTCTTTACAAAGCTTAGAACTAATGCCGATGTGCGGGGACCGCTGGTTGGCGCGGACTCAGTGGGCCGATGGGCCTGTTTCCGCGTGGTATCTCAAGCTAAAGCTAAAACTACTATGGGTGAAGCGATTTAAACAGAGGTGGAGGAGTGGAAAGGGCCTGTCCCACTAGGCGATTCTTTAGGCGACTGCCGGCGACTGTCATAGTCTTAGCAGTTCGCCGAAAAACTGGCAACCGGACTAATGGGCCTGTCCCACTTAAGGGCCTGTCCCACTTTCACGACCTAATTCATGCCCTTTTTTACTCGTGGACATTTTTCAGCATGCTAGAAAAACGCCCCGACCTACTTGATGCCACGAGTACCTACGACTAGCATCACGACCTACCTACGACCCACCTACGACCATGCTGCGAGTATGAGTCGAGGGCAAACTCGGCAGAGGTGGTGAATTAGGTTGTGAAAGTGGGACAGGCCCTTTAGGCGATTTCTTTAGGCGACTTCCGGCGACTACGACAATGGAATTCACCAAAGTCAGCACCGGCGACAGCCTACGCCATCCTGGCGACAGCCTACGCCATCCTGGTGACAGCCTACGACAGCACCTACGTCAGGAGAAGACAAGCCACGACAAGCCAGCGGTCATCGACTGTCCCGCCGAGAAGCTTTGAACATTTCAAAATCCTGCGGTAACCAGAAAAACGACTCTTTGGGCGACTGAGGAGACGACTCACGACAATACAGGCCACAGCCCGGAGACCATGTGGCGACAGCCAAAATTGAGTCTAAGTGGGGCAGGCCCTTAAAGATTTTGGAGGCTGCTAAGACTTGGATACAGGGAATAGGAATGGAACATTTCATGCTCGAAGCAATCACATTGATTTCAAATGGAAGCCAACATTTTAACAGCAGATATTATGTTACGAATAAACTTTACAATTCATATGCAGCCGAAATTGGGCTTCTATTGAAAGCCTCTAGATGTGTTACTGGAAGTTGGAGTTGATTTCAGAGCTCGGGGTTTTGTTTGCTCTGCGACCTTACAATGAAAGTTTGGATTATCCAAGAAGCCTTTGAAACTTGTCCAAGTAACGTTCCATTTGTAACGCTTAGGGAAGATTTGTATGAGCACCCAAGCTTTTGATGCAGACCAGGCCTAGCAGAGCTGGGCACCTTTGAGAGAATTTTGTTATACGCACATCATCGTATCCTTGTCAAAGATCTGCCTGCTTCTTCATCTCCAGTAGTTAATGGAGACCTCTTGTGAAAATGATTCTATGTGGAGCATTCAAATAAAACAATTGTTTTATTCATAAGTGGTCGGGAGATATTCGCTTCCATTTTTATTTCTCTGCTGAGAGAGCGTGAGTGGTGATTACCGTGAAATGTTTGCAGCTTCATAATTCATGTTTCCATATTCCCTAACATGGATGGAGTCCCTTCAGCCCATAAAGTCTATGCTGGCTCTAGGTTTTCCCATCAATACCAATTAGCCGACTCTCATACCAGTCCAGATAGCGGAGTCAGGGGGGGAGAAGGCAGGAATGGGGTACTGATTGGGGATGATCAGCCGTGATCACATTGAATGGCAGTGCTGGCTCGAAGGGCCGAATGGCCTCCTGCTGCACCTATTGTCTATTGTCTATTGTCCTCAGAATCCTGTTAAATCGTTTACCCTTCACCTTACACCTGTGTCCTCTGGTCCTCGATTCACCTACTCTGGGCAAGAGACTCTGTGCATCTACCCGATCTATTCCTCTCATGATTTTATGCACCTTTATAAGATCATCCCTCATCCTCCTGCTCCTCAAGGAATAGAGACCAAGTGACAACCTCTCCCTGTAGCTCACACACTCTAGTCCAGGTAACATCCTCGTCAATTTTCTCTGTACCCTTTACCGGTTGACAACAACTCTCCTATAACACGGTGCTCGGAACTGAACACAATACTCCAAATGTGCCAGATTCGGTATAAACCAGTATCGGCAGTTCCTTCCTACACCACCAGGGCGGCCACGGTGGTGCAGCGGTAGAGTTGCTGCCTTGTCGCGCCAGAGACCCGGGCGCTGTCTGTACGGAGTTTGCACGTTCTCCCCGTGACCTGCGGGGGTTTTCTCCGAAACCTTCGGTTTCCTCCCACACTCTAAAGACGTACAGGTTTGTAGGTTAATTGGCTTGGTATAAGTGTAAATTGTCCCTAGTGGGTGTAGGATTGTGTGAGTGTGCGGGGATCACCTGTCGGCGCGGACCCGGTGGGCTGAAGGGCCTGTTTCCGTGCTGTATCTCTAAACTAAACTAAAGCTTTAAGTCCGTACGTCATTGGGATGTGGGAGGAAATTTACGCGGTCACAGGGGGATCGTGCAAACTCCACGCACGCAGCACCCGAGGTCGGGATCGAACCTGGATCCCTGGCGCTGTGAGGCAGCAGCTCTACCCGCTGCGCCACCGCACCGCCACCCCACGTGCCAACTTAAATCTGAGGTTAAATCTAATTGGAGACAGTTTCTGTATCGGGACATCTGGGCGGCTGTTAACGCAATGAATCATCGCTCTGACCGGCTGATGTGCCTCGCAGATAAGATGAACATGTCCGTGTGGTGGCGAGATGCGTATAGATTTCTTGTGAATCCTCCACCCTCAAACCTTGGTGGATAAAGTGTCATTTAGATGTACGGCTGTTGAGCAAACGACAGTAAACATGTCCATGGGAAGAGGACTTGTAAGATTTCAGTGGTGAGTTATGCTTTTTAATAATATTGATTTTGAAATAGGATACCACAAAGTAGTTTGGTTAGGCCGCTGATTTACCGAGCCTGCAATCTTAATGCCACAAACTTGTTAGACTAATATTTTGTCTTTTATAAATAAAAGCCTTCAAACCTGCAGTACAAATTCACTAGCGCGGGGAATAACTTTCAGCTTATTAAAAAAACTCACACTTAGTAGAAGGTAGACAAAAATGCTGGAGAAACTCAGCGGGTGAGGCAGCATCTGTGGAGCGAAGGAATAGGTGATGTTTCGGGTCGAGGCCCTTCTTCAGACCACACTTAGTTGAGATTGGTTTTAGTTTAGTTTAGATACAATGCGGAAATGGGCCCTTCTGCCCACCCAGTCCAAATCTCTTTAGTCAGAGGGTGGTGAATCTGCGGAATTCTTTGCCACAGAAGGCTGTCATGGCCAAGTCAGCGGATATATTTACGGCAGAGATAGATAGATTCTTGATTAGTACGGGGTTATGGGGAGAAGGCAGGAGAATGGGGTTAGGAGGGAGAGATAGATCGGCCATGATTGAATGGCGGAGTAGACTTTATTTAGTTTTGCTCCTATCATTTATGAACTTGTCAGTTTCTGAACTCCAGAACTCTGTGCCTTCTTTTATGGTTTCAATCCTCCTGGGTTGCTGCGAATAAACCAAATTTATATCTATTTGTGACTACATGTAACTACAGGGAGCTGAGAACTGGGGGTTTGGCGGTGAAAGGAGTCAGGAGGCAGAGAGCTTGTCTACAATGTTTTTTTATCATCTTTATTAGATTTAAGGTTTAAAGAGTCTTCACCGTTTAATGGCACAATATTTATTAGTGCCTAAAACGTAATGGATTTGAATGATGCTTCCTGGCTTGTTAGCGATTCCAATGATTCCATCAGCAGCTTGGCCAGTACTAAAGCAACATTGAATTTAATATGTTAGCATCACAAGTGGCAAGTCACAGTGGAACTCTGCTTGCATACACCAGGTATGCGAATAGTCGCTATATAAAGGGCGTTGGCCAAGCGACCAATGTACGATATTCCAGCGGGGCATCCCGTCCTTGGTGTTCTGTTCCTCCTTTCATTCCTGCTCTCGTTTGCCATCTGCTTCCGCCCCCTTCTTTGGGCGCGGCAGGTGGAGCTGCTGCCTCACGGCGCCAGGTCCGATCCTGACCAACCTTCTGCGGCCATTCCTTCTCCCCAGAAACGCTGCCTGTCTCGATGAGTCGCTCCAGCATTTTGCGTCTATCATCGAACTAAATACAAGAAGATTATTCTCAATGGCAGTACGCTTGAGGCCAAGCGAAAGTAGATATCAGGCCCTTCGGCCCACAGTGTCCGTGCCGACCATGATGCCAAGACCATCTCTTATCTGCCTGCACATCATCCAAATCCCTCCATTCCCTGTATATCCTGTCCAGAAATGTAATGCTGGTGCATACTAAGGCTCGTTGGTTAAAAGATGCTATAAAAGCAAGAGGCCAGGTTAACCAGGTCTTACACTAAAGCTAGGCACAAAATGCTGGAGTAACTCAGCGCGACAGGCAGCATCTTTGGGGAGAAAGAATGGGTGACGTATCAGGTCGAGACCCTTCTTCAGACTAAAGAGATGTCACCCATTCCTTCTCTCCAGAGATGCTGCCTGTCCCGCTGAGTTACTCCAGCTTTTTGTGTCTAGCTTCGGGGTAAACCAGCATCCGCAGTTCCTTCCCACACAATAAAGCTCCATTTATGACTTGGAGGAGAGGATGCTCCTCAAACTGCAGAGTCAAACTGCAGAGTCAAACTGCGGAGCATCCTGGACAATACAGCTCGCCCCTTCCACGACACACTGGTCAACCTGAGGAGCACCTTCAGCAACAGACTGGTTCCACCAAGATGCAGCACAGAACGCCACAGGAGATCCTTCTTCCCTGTGGCTATCAAAGTTTACAACTCCTCCCCCTCTGTTGTGCGGTAGACTGAGACTGACTCCCTCCTCCCATACTCCCCTCCCCAATCTTTGCCCTTCCCCAATCCTGGACTTTCCACTCATCACTTTAACTTCACGTACCTTGTTGTGTTTTAATGACCGTTGGCGGAACAATTTCCCTCCCGGGATAAATAAAGTTGTATCGTATCGTATAATAACAACTGTCTAAATCCTCAAATCTGAAAGAGATTGACTAATGGGTATTCAGAAAATAAGTTTGTTAGAATGGATCTACCCTGTCCAATTTTGTAATGGAATTTTTTCAATATCAGAGTCATTTTGACAAGTCATTTACAGTTTCTCTGGGGAAAGACGTATGATTATATTTCTGGGAAAGTTGATGTTCAGTCCGGCTGCATGCTGTTAATGTGTCAAAAGCAAATGTTGAAATAGATGATGCAGCGGTGTATATTTTTGCGGATGACACGGACTGACATCGATCAATAAGCAGAACTAAGAAAGCTTTGCTCGTAACTTGAGAGGAGCACCAATCACACGGACGGCGCGGTGACGCAGCGGCAGAGTTGCTGCCTCCCAGCGCCAGAGACACGGGTTCAATCCTGACCACGGGCGCTGTCTGTACGGAGTTTGTACGTTCTCCCCGTGACCTGCGTGGGGTTTTTCCCCCCAGATTTTCGGTTTCCTCCCGCACTCCAAACACGTGCAGGTTTGTGGGTTAATTGGCTTGGTATGATTGTAAAATTGTCCCTCGTGTGCATAGGTTAGTGTGCGGGGATCGCTGGTCGGCGTGGGCCGAAGGGCCTGTTTCCACGCTGTATCTCTAAAATAAAGGAGGGTTGTCAAGGCAGTGAAAGTGTCAAAGAAATAAAGCAGATGAGGAGGAATGACTTTAGTCGGAGGGTGGTGAATCTGTGGAATTCTTTGCCACAGATGGTGGTGGAGATTTTTAAGGCAGCAATAGATAAATGCTTGATTAGTACGGGTGTCAGAGGTTACGGGGAGAAGGCAGGAGAATGGGGTTAGGAGGAGGAGAACGATCAACCATGATTGAATGAGTGATGGGCTGAGTGGCCAAATTCTGCTTCTATCACTTATGAACTTATGAAATGTTTGAACTTGTAAACAAGGTAAGGATGGCTCGCTGGTGATCTGAATGGGCCTTCATGGCCAGTCTGGGCTGTGTATAATACTGCCAAGGTCTGGCGACTATTGCAAATGGACTCAGCGGGCTGTTCCCATGCCTGCGGTACTTAATCTCTCTTGCTACTGAGGGAGTGCAGCGTAGGTCTACAAGGTTAATTCCCGGGATGGCGGAACTGTCATATGCTGACAGAACGGAGCAGCTGGGCTTGTACACTCTGGAATTTAGAAGGATGACAGGGGATCTTATTGAAACATACAGGATTATTAAAGGTTTGGACTGATCTGCCCCCCCCCCCCCCCCCCCGAAAAAAATGGCATTACTGTCGCTGTATATATATATATATATATATATATATATATATATATATATATATATATATATATATATATATCTGTTCCATTATTCTGTGTTCACACCTCTGGGTGAGATGCTAACTGCATTTTGTTGTCTTTGTACTTGTAGACTGCACAATGACAATAAATTTGAATCTGAATCTGAATCTGACACGCTAGAGGCAAGAAACATGTTCCCGATGTTGGGGGGAGTCCTGAACCAGGGGTCACAGTTTAAGAATAAGGGATAAGCCATTTAGAACGGAGATGAGGTCGTGACTGAGCTCAATTCAAAACTGAACAAGATAGCAATGCCTGATTAACTCGCAACCGCAGGAAATGCTGCACTTGCCTACTCTGCTTTATCTCCCCCTTGACTCCCATCCAAGGACCAAAACTGAAGCAGTTGTTCCAGTTGAGGCAGAGGTTCACCTGCACCTCCTCCAACCTCACCTATTGCATCCGCTGCTCTAGGTGTCAGCTGCTGTACATCAGTGAGAGCAAGCCCAGGCTCGGCGCTCGCTTCACCGAACACCACTGCTCAGTTCGCATTAACCAACCTGATCTCCCGGTGGCTCAGCACTTCAACTCCCCCTCCCATTCGGAATCCGACCTTTCTGTCCTGGGCCTCCTCCATGGCCAGAGTGAGTCCCACCGTAAATTGGAGGAGCAGCACCTCATATTTCGCTTGGGCAGTTTACACCCCAGCGGTATGAACATTGACTTCTCCAATTTCAGGTAGTCCTTGCTTTCTCCCTCCTTCCCCTCCCCTTTGCAGCTCTCCCACAGCCCACTGTCTCCGCCTCTTCCTTTCTTCTTCCCGCTCCCCCCCACATCAGTCTGAAGAAGGGTCTCGACCCGAAACGTCACCTATTCCTTCTCTCCAGAGATGCTGCCTGTCCCGCTGAGTTACTCCAGCACATTGCGTCTATCTTTTATTTTAGATTAGAATGTCTTTAAAAATCCCTACATGTTTATTCCCTTATTCTCAATCTCTCACGCTGAGAAGTACAGATGTTTATTTCAAAGATAAGTGATTTGCTGTTTCATTTAACGTTTTTGAGCACTGGCGGAAATCAAGAGCCATGCATTTATAAATAGCTCCCACACCCTTTCACGAAACCTTATTCAGACAGTGAACTCTTTCAAACTGCAGTCACTTGTAATGTGGGAAACGGTAAAACGTTTGGTGTATATCATGGGAGACAGCAGAATTCTTCATTTATCCCCCGACATTTTCGCCACCTCCAACGGGATCCCACCACTGGCCACATCTTCCCATCTCCACCCCTCTCCGCTTTCCGCAGAGACCGTTCCCTCCGCAACTCCTCAGAAATGCAACACCTGTCCCTTTGCCTCCCCCCTCGACTCCATCCAAGGACACTAACATTGTATTCAGGTGAGGCAGAGGGTTCACTTGCACCTCCTCCAACCTCATCTACTGCATCGTTTAAGGAACTGCAGATGCTGGAAAATCGAAGGAAGACAAAAATGCTGGAGAAACTCAGCGGGTGAGGCAGCAACTATAGAGCGAAGGAAATAGGCGACGTTGAGGGTCGAGACCCTGTATTCGCTGTTCCAGGTTCTGGACTCCTATACATCGGCGAGACCAAGCGCAGGCTCAGCGATCGTTTCGCTGAACACCTCCGCTCAGTCCGCGTAAAATTACCTGATCTCCCGGTTGCTCAACACTTTCACCCATTCCTTCTCTCCATAGATGCTGCCTCACCCGCTGAATTTTTTAGTTTAGTTTAGAGGTGCAGCTCGGAAACAGCCCCGAGTGCGCGCCGACCAGCGATCCCTGCACACTAACACTATCCTACACACACTAGGGACAATTTACCCATAGAATGAGCAAGCTACAACAGCAGTTCCAGCGGCAACATGTATAAGACAAGTACATGGATAGGGAGGTTTTAAAGATTATATGGGCTAAACACACATACGCACGTTTAAGAATGAGTCATAGTCATGGGACCAGACAGTCTGGCTCTTTACAACATCATCCTTTACATTTCAAAGTAATAACGTCTTTAAATGTCCATTAGAATTGATATTCGGAAGTCAGTTTCTTGTTTGAGTTAGTGGCTTCATCTCCCTTAATATCTCATGATAAATCCCCGACAAGGACTTGTAAGTGGCCCGTCAGCGGGCAAGAGTGAACTGCAGCCTTGACAGGGAAGGGAAACGTTCGGAGGGATGCGGGCCAAATGTCGGCAGGTGGGACTAGCGGTGATGGGGCACGTGGCGCAGTGGAAGAGTTACTACCTCACAGCACCTGAGACCACAGCGTCGGGTTCGATCCTGACTGGCGGGCGCTGTCTGTACGGAGTTTGCACGTTCTCACCGTGACTGCGTGGGTTTTCTCCGGGCGCCCCGGTTTCCTCCCACACTCCAAAGACATGCAGGTTTGTAGGCTAGTTAGCGTCTGTAAATTGTCCAAGGTGCGTAGGAAAGTGTTAATGTGGGGGGGGTTGTTAGTTGGCACGGACCCGGTGGGTTGAAGAACCTGTTTCCGCGCTGTATCTCTAAAGTTAAGTCTAACGTCTGTGCCCTCTAGCTTTCAACGTCATTATCCAGGGGGAAAGGTGTGACCATGCACTTTATCTATGACTCTAATCATTTTGTATGGACCTCTATCATCATCCCTGAACTTCCTGTGCTCCAGGGATAATAGTCCCTCCTAACTGAAGACAGCTTTCAACACAGATTTAGCTCCATGTTGTTACTTGTGGGTGGAGCACCAAGGCAAATTCCTTGTATGTGAATACTTGGCCAATAAACCTACTTACTTACTTACTTACATATTTGATTACTTACTTACTTGGGGCTAATGGAATCAAGGGAAATGGGGAGAAGGCAGGAACGGGGTACTGATTTTTGATGATCAGCTATGATCATATTGAATGGCGGTGCTGGCTCGAAGGGCCAAATGGCCTACTCCTGCACCTATTGTCTATGTTTCTATGTAAGGCTTCAAGTCCCAATGGCATCCTCATGAATCTTGAGTTGAGTTTAGTTTAGTTTAGAGATACAGCACGGAAACAGGCCCTTCGGCCCACCGTGTCCGCACCGACCTGCGATCCCCGCACATTAACACTGTCCTACACACACCAGGGACAATTTACACTTTATACCGAGCCAATTAACCCACAAACCTGCACGTCTTTGGAGTGCGGGAGGAGACCGAAGCACCCGGAGCAAACCCACGCAGGTCACGGGGAGAACGTACAAACTCCGTACAGACAGCACCCGTAGTCAGGATCGAACCCGGGTCTCCGGCGCCGAGAGGCAGCAACTCTACCGCTGCGCCACCGTGCCGCCCTTTTCGTGATTGCTTCTATCAGCCAAACGATTTCTGAAACGCTTTTTTCTTACAATTTTCTTACAATAATCATTTAGTTTCGGGATTCGGAATAGAAAACCTCATGCCGAACATTTGCACTTTTCCTGTAAGTTGTCTGAACAAATAGATGACATCGTTCTCTGCTCACCAGCCTATGTGGGTTCCCAGTCAAACATATTCTCCACATTAAAATTCGCTCTTTCTTCTTTTCCAATACAGCAGTAGCCACTTGTCATCTATCTATGTCAGCCCCTCTGATATCTCTGCTTTCCTGCAACCTTGTGCGTTTTTCCCCCCTCACTGATTTTAATCGGTCAGTAGTTGCTGTCTATGTGCAGGTTTACACCGAAAATAGACACAGAATGCTGGAGTATCTCAGCGGGTCAGGCAGCATCTCCAGAGAGAAGGAATGGGTGACGTTTCAGACTCACTGAATATTGAACTCACTGCTTGCTACCTGAATCACTTTGATTGCAGAATGATTATTTTTTTGTGTTGTTTTTGGCCTTCTGCAATGAAGATTAAGATTATCTCGTTTCCCTTATACCAAACCAGCCTGAAGAAGGGTCTCGACCCGAAACGTCACCCATTCCTTCTCTCCAGAGAAGATCCTTGCTCATCAGTCAATGGACGTAAGCAGGCAGGTATAGCAGGCGGCGAAGAAAGCAAATGGCATGTTGGTCTTCATATCATAAGGAGTTGAGTATAGGAGCAAAGAGGCCCTTCTTCAGTTGTACAGGGCCCTAGGGAGATCACACCTGGAGTATGGTGTGCAGTTTTGGACCCCTAATTTGAGAAAGGACATTCTTGCTATTGAGGGAGTGCAGCGTAAGGTTTACAAGGTTAATTTCCAGGATGGCGGGATTGTCATATGCTGAGAGAATGGAGCGGCTGGGTTTGTATAGAAGGATGAGAGGTGATCTTATAGAAACATATAAGATTATTAAAGGTTTGGACACGCTAGAGGCAGGAAACATGTTCCCGATGTTGGGGGAGTCCAGAACCAGGGGCCACAGTTTAAGAATAAGGGGTAAGCCATTTGGAATGGGGCCGAGGAAACACTTTTTCTCACAGAGAGTTGTGAGTCTGTGGAATTCTCTGCCTCAGAGGGCGGTGGAGGCCGGTTCTCTGGATACTTTCAAGAGAGAGCTAGATAGGGCTCTGAAGGATAGCGGAGCCAGGGGATATGGGGGGAAGGCAGGAACGGGGTACTGATTGGGGATGATCAGCCATGATCACATTGAATGGTGGTGCTGGCGAAGGGCCGAATGGCCTCCTCCTGCACCTATTGTCTATTGTCCAGAGATGCTGCCTGCCCCGCTGAGTTACTCCAGCTTTTTGTGTCTCTCCAGGATAAAATAGTCCATTTAAGCCAGAGTAACTCTCATGAAATAATAATGCATAATTTACCATTTTTAAATCCCGCCACTTACAATCGTTTGAGCACTAGCTGAGCGTTTTAACAGTAAAATAATTGCAGTATTTAATAGCTGCTGCAGCGGGAGTGATGAGACTACTTTTGCATTTCTGTGTTTGAATCGCGTCGTAAATCACTTTAAACTTTACAGGGAAGAACTGGTGAAATGATCAGAATTCTTAACGTTAAGTGGTTTCCTTCTGCTCAGCACTGACCATCCGTCATGGTGAAAATTCACAACATTAAATAGTGATAATGAGATATAAATAGTTCTTGAAATAACTTGCCCGAAGATCCTTTCACGTTGCAGACTAATAGACCTCAGGAACAGCTTCTTCCCCTCTGTTATCAGGCTTCTGAACGGCCCTTCCATGAGCTAGGGTACTGTCCGATTCACCTCTACCCCATTGCGGACATTGGACTTTGTCTCTGGAACTGGTGCGCTACAATGCTGGGAACTATAACTGAAACGGTGCATTTCACTGTGCCTCTGCACACGCACCAATAATGGCCCTAAACCACGGTCTCTCTGTACAGTAAAGATGTTCGGCTGTTACTGCTAGTAAGAATTTCATTGTTCTGTTTTCAGTACATATAACAATTAAAATTTTGTGTCTATCTTCAGTATATATTCCTTCTCTCCAGAGATGCTGCCTGACCCACTGAGTTACTCCAGCACACTGTGAAACGTCACCTATCGGCCCACTGAGTCCACACCGGCCACTTAGGCGACTGCCAGGGACTAGTTTGAATGGAATTCACCTATGACACTTACGACAGAACCTGCGACGGAAAAATTGTCGACACAGTCGCCGAAGATTTTTCAACATGTTGAAGATTTTGTGGCCCTCGCCCAAAAAATCGCCTAAGTGGGACAGGCCCTTAAAACTGTCCTACAGTTAATCTACAAACCTGCACGTCTTTGGGATGTGGGAGGAAACCGGAGCACCCGGAGAAAACCCACGCTGTCTGTTCACAAACTCTGCACAGACAGCACCCGTGGTCAGGATTGAACCCGGGTCTCTGGCGCTGTGAGGCAGCAACTCTACCGCTGCGCCACCGTGCCGGCCTTATCCACTTTCTCCAGAGATGTTAGGTGACCCGCTGAGTTACACCAGCACTCTGTGTCTATTAACAATGAAACACCTTGACTCCTGAATTCTATTCCCCAACACGTTTGTCTATTCTACCCTAAACTGTATCTTTTCCGCTTGCTTTAATCTCTGCCAAATATAGTCTGCTCCATTTTTTTTATAAATTTTAGTTAAGAGATTCAGCGCGGAAACAGGCCCTTCGGCCCACCGAGTCTGTGCCGACCAGCGATCCCCGCACACTAATACTATCCTACACCCACTAGGGACAATTTACACTGCGACCAAGCCAATTAACCTACAAACCTGCACGTCTTTGGAGTGTGGGAGGAAACCGAAAATCTCAGAGAAAACCCACGCAGGTCACGGGGAGAACGTACAAACTCCGTACAGACAGCGCCCGTAGTCGGGATCGAACCTTGGTCTCCGGCGCTGTGAGGCAGCAACTCTACCGCTGCGCCACCGTGCCGCCCTTAATCGGATGCAGAGGTTTATTCTCTTGGATTTCATTGGTGTATTTCGGTACGCATGTGACAGTAGACAACAGGTGCAGGAGGAGGCCATTCGGCCCTTCGAGCCAGCACCGCCATTCAATGTGATCATGGCTGACCATCCATAAGCAGTAACAATGAAAGACTCTCTACGCATGGCGTTAACGTTCCCTGCAGTCAACAATACGGCTACAGTGAATGATCCAATATTGAATATTTCAGCCAAAGAGATAGATGTGATTATCATCTCGATGGGTCGTATCGAAGATACAGAAGTGTGAAATTGCAAAGCTCCAGATTCAGGGACAGTTTCTTCCCAGGCAACTGAACCATCCTACCACAACCAGCTGAACTATTATCTACCGCATTGGTGACCCTCGGACTATCCTTGATCGGACTTTGCCGGCTTTACCTTGCACTAAACGATATTCCCTTATCCTGTGTCTGTACGCTGTGAATGGCTCAGTTGTAATCGTGTATTGTTTTTCCGTTGACTGGTTAGCACGCAACAAAAGCTTTTCACTGAACCTCGGCGCACGTGACAATAAACTAAACTGAAACTGAACTGGAAACTGTTCTAGCCGATTTGCGAAGTGTTCTGTAGCCTTATCTCATTATCCTGATGGTGGACACACAATGCTGGAGTAACTCAGCGGGACAGGCAGCGTCTCTGGAGAGAAGGAACGGGTGACGTTCCGGGTCATCAGACTGATTGTTCTCTTGGTTTTGCTTTGTTCGACAAAGGTTTGTTTGGCTCTGGGATATCAGATCCATTATTTTCTCACAGTAAGAATGACAGACTGCAACATCTAAAAAACAGGGACAGTTTTTTTTTGTATTAGCCAGTTGTGTGATTTTTATATTAGGTATGGTTTTATTGCATCATTTGTCATTAGCGTGTCAAAAATACTTTCCCTGAATTGGTTTGTCAAAGTACCTTTGCACAGACAAGCTCCATTAACTGGAGTATGGGTTACATAACTAACTCATTGCTAAGCTGCGAATACACAGAGAGGGCAGTATACACGTTTATGTCTGAGTCTGATGTGTTTCTGTCTGGTAGTGTTGGTGTGCGGGGGTCGCTGGTCAGCACGGACGTGGTGGGCCGAAGGGCCTGATTCCGCGCTGTATCTCTAAAGTAAAAATATTGGGGCACACTATCATTGGACAAGACTGAATGAATGAATACGTTTATTGGCCAAGTATTCACATACAAGGAATTTGCCTTGGTGCTCCGCCGGCAAGTGACAACATGACATACAGTGACAGTTAGGAATGACACATAAAACATTAATAATGAAGGAAGTGGTAAAGATGCGGTCACAGAGTGACACAGCACGGAAACAGGCCCTTCGGCCCAACTTACACACGCTGGCCAAAATGTCCCAGCTACACTAGTCCCACCTGCCCGCGTTTGGCCCATATCCCTCCAAACCTGTCCTATCCATGTACCTGTCTAACTGTTTCGTAAACGTTGGGATAGTCCCAGCCTCAACTACCTCCTCTGGCAGCTCGTCCCATACCCTTCTTTAGCCAGAGAGTAGTTGATCTGTGGAACTCATTGCCACAGAAGGCTGTGGAGACCAAGTCAGTGGATATTTTTAAGGCAGAGAAACTGTAGACAAATTCTTGATTAGAACGGGTGTCAAGGGTTATGGGGAGAAGGCAGGGAAATGGGAATTAGGAGGCAGAGATCAGCCATGATTGAATGGCGGAGTAGACTCGATGGGTCGAATGGCCTAATTCTACCCTGATAACTTATGAACTAAAGTACTTAGTTATTCTGAGGTGCCTTTTCTAAGAGTTGACTTAGTTAGTGATCCTGAGACATGATTTGTCCAGTTTTTTTGTAAGGATTGCATAAAAATTGAAAATAGACGTGCTATTTAGATTAAATGTCTTTATGAATAATAATATTTTCTGAAACTTCAAAGACTTTTATCGGGTATTATCATAAATCCCTGGTCGGTTTTGATAGCTAAAGTTAGTTGATTTACATGATTAAATGCATATGAAGTACCAGAAATATGAAAGATTTATTTAATATTTTAAGTTGCAATAAAAAAGTAAATATTTTACATTGAGCCTGATAATAGCTTTGCTTCAGAGACTTTGAATTCATCGTCTCGAGAAGTTTGAGACAATAAAGTTTGAAGCTATAAACAGATGCGCCATTAACCAAATCCTTACTTCGCACAATTAATGTAAACTTGTGAAGTTTGCGAAGGGAATAAGACAACAAAAATAATGAAATTTAGCACTTGGAACCACAGTGTTTCAGACAAGGAACTGCAGATGCCGTTTTACAAACAAAAAGACACAAAATGCTGGAGTAACTCAGCGGGTCAGGCAGCATCTGTGGAGAACATGGATAGGTGACGCTTCACAGAGTGCTGGAGTAACTCAGCGGGTCAGGCAGCATCTGTGGAGAACATGGATAGGTGACGCTTCACAGAGTGCTGGAGTAACTCAGCGGGTCAGGCAGCATCTTTGGAGAACATGGATAGGTGACGTTTCGGGTGAAGTGAGTGATGGGTGGATACAGGTGATGTGAAGATAGACTGCTGGAGTAACTCAGTGGGTCGGGTGTTGACATACAAAGGCCATCTGTGAGATCTGGAGAAAAGGGCTGCCTGATAGGTGTGACGTTTTCGGTTGAACCGTAAGGGTCTCGCAACCCGAAAACGTCACCTATTCCTTTTCTCCAGAGATGCTGCCCGTCTGTGGAGAAATGTGATAGACGTTTCAGCAGTGAGCGCTGGCCTGAGTAACTCAGTGTGAATTTAGTGTGAATGGTTGGTCGCTGGTCGGCGCAGACACGGTGGGCCCAAGGGCCCGTTTCCATCTGTATCTCTAAACTAAACTATACTATATGAAAGATACTTTCAAGAGAGAGCTAGATAGGGCTCTTAAAGATAGCGGAGTCAGGGGATATGGGGAGAAGGCAGGAACGGGGTACTGATTGGGGATGATCAGCCATGATCACTTTGAATGGCAGGTGCTGGCTCGAAGGGCCGAATGGCCTCCTCCTGCACCTATTGTCTATTGTCTATGAGCTTTGCTTTGTATGCAATCCAAAGGATCAGAAATACTACATAAATACAATCAAGTTAAACTCGGGGACATGGATCGAACAAGTTTTTGGAGGGATATGGACCAAACGCAGGCAGGTGGGGGGACTAGTGTAGATGGGACATGTTGGGCTGAAGGGCCTGTTTCCATGCTGTATCATTCTATGACTGGGACTAGTGTAGATAGAAACATAGAAAATAGGTGCAGGAGAAGGCCATTCGGCCCTTCGAGCCTGCACCCCCATTCAATATGATCATGGCTGATTACCCAACTCGGTATCCTGTACCTGCTTTCTCTCCATACCCTCGATCCCTTTAGCCACAAGGGCCACATCTAACTCCCTCTTAAATATAGCCAATGAACTGGCCTCAACTACCTTCTGTGGCAGAGAATTCCAGAGACTCGCCACTCTCTGTGTGAAAAATGTTTTCCTCATCTCGGTCCTAAAGGAATTCCCCCTTATCCTTAGACTGTGACCCCTTGTTCTGGACCTCCCCAACATCGGGAACAATCTTCCTGCATCTAGCCTATCCAACCCCTTAAGAATTTTGTAAGTTTCTATAAGATCCCCCCTCAGTCTTCTAAATTCTAGCGAGTACAAGCCAAGTCTATCCAGTCTTTCCTCATATGAAAGTCCTGACATCCCAGGAATCAGTCTGGTGAACCTTCTCTGTACCCCCTCTATGGCAAGAATGTCTTTTCTCAGATTTGGAGACCAAAACTGTATGCAATACTCCAGGTGTGGTCTCACCAAAACCCTGTACAACTGCAAGTAGAACTCCCTGCTCCTATACTCAAATCCTTTCGCTATGAATGCTAACATACCATTCGCTTTCTTCACAGCCTGCTGCACCTGCATGCCTACTTTCAATGATTGGTGTACCATGACACCCAGGTCTCGTTGCATCTCCCCTTTTCCTAATTTGCCACCATTAAGATAATAGTCTACCCTCCTGTTTTTGCCACCAAAGTGGATAACCTCACATTTATCCACATTATACTGCATCTGCCATGCATTTGCCCACTCACCCAGCCTATCCAAGTCACCTTGCAGCCTCCTAGCATCCTCCTCACAGCTAACACTGCCCCCCAGCTTCGTGTCATCCGTAAACTTGGAGATGTTGCATTCAATTCCCTCGTCCAAATCATTAATATATATTGTAAATAGCTGGGGTCCCAGCACTGAGCCTTGCGGTACCCCACTAGTCACTGCCTGCCATTCTGAAAAGGACCGGTTTATTCCTACCCTTTGCTTCCTGTCTGCCAGCCAGTTCCCTATCCACATCAATACTGAACCCCCAATACCGTGTGCTTTAAGTTTATATACTAATCTCTTATGTGGGACCTTGTTGAAAGCCTTCTGAAAGTCTAGATATAACACATCCACTGCTTCTCCCTTATCCACTCTGCTAGTTACATCCTCGAAAAATTATATAAGATTCGTCAGACATGATTTACCTTTCGTAAATCCATGCTGACTTTGTCTAATGATTTCACCACTTTCCAAATGTGCTGCTATCCCATCTTTAATAACTGAATCTAGCAGTTTCCCCACTACCGATGTTAGACTAACTGGTCTGTAATTCCCCGTTTTCTCTCTCCCTCCCTTCTTAAAAAGTGGGGTTACATTAGCTACCCTCCAATCCTCAGGAACTACTCCAGAATCTAAGGAGTTTTGTAAAATTATCACTAATGCATCCACTATTTCTGTGGCTACTTCCTTGAGTACTCTGGGATGCAGACTATCTGGCCCTGGGGATTTATCGGCCTTTAATCCATTCAATTTACCCAACACCACTTCCCGGCTAACCTGGATTTCACTCAGTTCTTCCATCTCATTTGACCCGAGGTCCCCTGCTATTTCCGGCAGATTATTTATGTCTTCCTTAGTGAAGACAGAACCAAAGTAGTTATTCAATTGATCTGCCATGTCCTTGTTCCCCATGATCAATTCCCCTGTTTCTGACCGCAAGGGACCTACATTTGTTTTAACTAATCTCTTTCTCTTCACATATCTATAAAAACTGTTGCAGTCAGTTTTTGTGTTCCCTGCCAGTTTTCTTTCATAATCTATTTTCCCTTTCCTAATTAAGCCCTTTGTCCTCCTCTGCTGGACTCTGGCTAATTTGTATGCTTCATCTTTTGTTTTTATACTATCCCTGATTTCCCTTGTTATCCATGGATGCACTACCTGCCCTGATTTATTCTTTTGCCAAACTGGGATGAACAATTGTTGTAGTTCATCCATGCAGTCTTTAAATACCTTCCATTGCACATCCACTGTCAACCCTTTAAGAATCACTTGCCAGTGTATCTTGGCCAATACACGTCTCATACCTTCAAAGTTACCTGTGTTTAAGTTCAGAACCCTTGTTTCTTAATTATGTCACTCTCCATCCTAATGAAGAACTCAACCATATTATGGTCACTCTTGCCCAAGGGGCCACGCACAACAAGACTGCTAACTAACCCTTCCTCATTACTCAATACCCAGTCTAGAATAGCCTGCTCTCTCGTTGGTTCCTCTGCATGTTGGTTTAGAAAACTATCCCGCATACATTCCAAGAAATCTTCTTCCTCAGCACCCCTGCCCATTTGATTCACCCAATCTATATGTAGATTGAAGTCACCCATTATAACTGTTTTACCCTTGTTGCACGCATTTCTAATTTCCTGTTTGATGCCATCCCCAACTCCACTACTACTGTTAGGTGGCCTGTACACAACACCCACTAGCGTTTTCTGCCCCTTAGAGTTTCGCAGCTCTACCCATATCGATTCCACATCCCCCAAGCTAATGGGACATGTTGGGTGAAGGGCCTGTTTCCATGCTGTATCATTCTATGACTCTGAGGTGACTTCATGCGCACGTGGTTTTTCGTACAGTTTGTTACTGCTGGCAGCGAGCCAGCGACCTCACATGAAGATCCAGACACAAGAGCTAAATGACAACTTAGAGTTCAGGCGCACTAATTGGCCTTATCTGCGCATGTGGAATAATGAGGAGATTTTTTGTTAAAAGGGTGTTCTGGAATGAACGAGAGACAAAGTGTTTGGCAAAGCTTGGTGTCTGTTGTCTGTTGCGTTCAGTCGTGAGATCTAGTGGATTCTACAACTCTACGCTGCATAGGGGTGAATCGGGCCCAGGTCATCGCACAGAGATTACCAAGCAATGAACCCAAGGTGGACAAAAATGCTGGAGAAACTCAGCGGGTGAGGCAGCGTCTATGGGGCGAAGGAAATAGGCGACGTTTTGGGTCAAGACCCTTCTTCAGACTGATGTGGGGGGGGGGAGCGGGAAGAAGAAAGGAAGAGGCAGAGACAGTGGGCTGTGGGGGAGCTGGGAAGGGGAGGGGAAAGGAGGGAGAAAGCAAGGACTACCTGAAATTGGAGAAGTCAATGTTCATACCGCTGGGGTGTAAACTACCCAAGCGAAATATGAGTTGCTGCTCCACCAATTTATGGTGGGACTCACTCTGGCCATGGAGGAGGCAGGCCCAGGAGAAAGGTCGGATTCGGAATGGGAGGGGGAGTTGAAGTGCTGAGCCACCGGGAGATCAGGTTGGTTATTGCGAACCGAGCGGAGGTGTTGGGCGAAGCGATCACAAAGCCTTCGCTTGGTCTCACCGATGTAGAGCAGCTGACACAGCTAGAACATCGGATGCAGTAGATGAGGTTGGAGGAGGTGCAGGTGAACCTCTGCCGCACCTGGAACGACTGCTTGGGTCCTTGGATGGAGTCAAGGGGGGAGGTAAAGCGACAAGTGCAGCATTTCCTGCGGTTGCACCCAAGCAAGTTATTTTGGAGAAAGAAGAGCAAATGGTACTGATGTTCACACCAGAAGCTTAGTACATGAACTAGGGCGAGCAGGAACATCCAGCCCAATACTTTGTCAATATACTCCAGTAATGGCATAAAGCAGACCAACCTTCAAATAGTTTGGATTTCAAAAATCTGCTAAATGTCAAACGCTGGCAGCTTATTTATTTTGTATTTCTAAGCTTTATGGCCTTACGTGAAGCATTTTGCAAGGTAATATATGGACCCCTTTTCAAACACGCAAAATGCAGTCTTAGGAATCCATTCATCGTTCCAAAGTTCGTAAATTAAGCGTTTTTTTAATTTTAAAAGATTTTTTTTTAACCTACCAGTTCAGATTCAAACTTTATCCGATTCAGATTCAAACGTTATTGTCATTGTGCAGTGTACAAGTACAGAGACAACGAAATGCAGTTAGCATCTCGCCCAGAGGTGCGAACACAGAATAATGGAACAGTAAAATATATATATATGTATATACAGTAGCAGTATGCAATGTTCGGGGGGGAGAGATCAGTCACTGCAGGAAGGAGTGTCCAAGGGAGGAGTGGGGGGGGGTGACTGGCAATCTCCGAGGTGCAGACTTAAGTTGTGTAACAGCCGCAGGGAAGAAGCTGTTCCTGAACCTGCTGGTCCGGCAACGGAGGGACCTGCAGCGCCTCCCGGATGGGAGGAGGGTAAACAGTCTGTGGCTGGGGTGAGAGCAGTCCTTGACGATGCTGCGCGCCCTTTGCAGACATCGCTTGCTATGGACAGACTCAATGGAGGGGAGTGAGGAACCGGTGATGCGTTGGGCGGTTTTCACAGATTTTCACAGTTCTTTTTTGACAGATGTTCACGAATGGAGGAAATAAAAATCGGGGGGTGGAGGAACAAAGTAAAAATAGTAATTTGAGAAATTAGTACTATTGGCGAAGCCAGGTTATTACTCTATGGAACTGACCTGTTGTCGGGCCAGAGTATCAGAGGACATAGGTTTAAGGTGAAGGGGACAGGATTTATTAGGAATCTGAGGGGTAACCTTTTCACACAAAGGGTGGTGGGTGTATCGAACGAGCTTCCGGAGGAGGTAGTTGAGGCTGGGACTATCCCAACGTTTAAGAAGCATTTCGGCAAGTTTAGTTTAGTTTAGAGATACAGCGTGGAAACAGGCCTTTCGGGTTCGCGCCGACCAGCGATCCCCGCACATTAACACTATCCTACATCCACTAAAGACAAATTTTACATTTACCGAGCCAATTAACCTACAAACCTGTACGTCTTTGGGGTGTGGGAGGAAACCGAAGATCTCGGAGAAAACCCACGTGGGTCACAGGGAGAACGTGCAAACTCCGTACAGACAGCACCCGTAGTCGGGATCGAACCCGGTCTCCTGTAGGCAGCAACTCCACCGCCACCGTGCCGCCCTTGTCCAAGGTGCATGGATAGACCTTCTGGACGTTGTGGGCCTGATTGGCCCCCCTCCCTGTGCCCCATCTGGACCCGCGAGGCCCTTCTTCAGATTCTGTCACCCATTGCCTCTCTCCAGAGATGCTGCCTGTCCCACTGAGTTACTCCAGCACTGTGTCTATCTTCGGTTTAAACCAGCATCTGCAGTTCCTTCCTACACCCACAGCTTAAATTTTGGTATTGTTTAGACTCTGAGTTTCACCCCAAAGGCTAATTTGAATTTAATTACCATTACTGAAGCGTATCTCACTTAAGAACCCCTTACAGCTGTCAGAGTAGGAGTCTGGGATCCTGTTGTCCAGGGCTTCGATCCAGCTCCTCCCACGTTAATAAACCTCATGTGTGGGCTCCAGTTGTGAACTGTGCAACTCTGAACCTCGGGACTACATCGACTATTATTGTTATTATTGCATTATTATTGTTTGTACGTGTGTGTGCATGTGTGTGTACATGTACAGTATACTCACGCACACGCACACGCGCACGCGCACACGCGCATGCACTCACACGCACGCACACTCACACACACACACACACACACACACACACACACACACACACACACACACACACACACACACACACACACACACACACACACTCACACACACACACACACACACACACACACACACACACACATATATTAGTTTAGAGATACAGAGCGGAAACAGGCCTTTCGGCCCGCTTGGTCCACACTGACCAGCGATCCCCGCACACTCACACTGTCCTACACGCACTAGGGACATTTTTTACATTTACCAAGCCAATTAACCTACAAACCTGCACGTCTTTGGAGTGTGGGAGGAAACTGAAGATCTCGGAGAAAACCCACGCAGGTCGCGGGGAGAGCGTGCAAACTCCGCACTGACAGCGGCGTGACTGTAACCACGTGTTGCCTCTCCGCTGACTGGTTAGCACGCGACAAAGGCTATCCACTGCACCTCAGTGCACGTGACGATAAACAAAACTGAAGGGCGGATAGTGTTAATGCGCTGGCCGGCGCGGACCTGACGGGCTGAAGGGCCTGTTCCCGCGCTGTTTATCTAACGAGTTCCACTTTTGCTCTGCTCTTCCTCCAGTGTCGGAGGTGTTGGTTCAGGATGTTTCGTGCAGTTGTACAGAGACCGAGGATGGCACGTTGTTGTTGAAGACGGAACAGGAAGAGGCCGATGTTGGTAAGACCCCTCTTCAGTAACCTGTTAAAATGTTGCACGCTCATTCATAAGCTCATAGGTGATTGGAGCAGAATTAGGCCATTCAGCCCATCAAGTCTACTCCGCCATTCAATCATGGCTGATCTATCTCTCCCTCCCAACCCCATTCTCCTGCCTTCTCCCCATAACCCCTGACACCCGTAATAATTAATAATCTATCCATCTCTGCCTTACAATATCCACTGACTTGGCCTCCACAGCCTGCTGTGGCAAGGAATTCCACAGATTCCACCAGGCCCTGGTGGTGGCCATTTAGAACAGAGATGAGGAAAAAAGTTTTTCACTCAGAGAGTTGTGAGTCTGTGGAATTCTCTGCCTCAGAGGGCAGTGGAGGCCAGGTTCTCTGGATGCTTTCAAGAGAGAGTTAGATAGGGCTCTTAAAGATATCGGAGTCAAGGGATATGGGGAGAAGGCAGGAACGGGGTACTGATTGTGGATGATCAGCCATGATCACAGTGAATGGCGGTGCTGGCACAAAGGGCCGAATGGCCTCCTCCTGCACCTATTGTCTATTGTCTATTGTCTCAGACTAAAGAAATTATTATTTTCCTTTCGAAAAGAATGTCCTTTTATTCTGAAGCTGTGACCTGGACTCTCCCACCAGTGGAAACATCCTCTCCACATCCACTCTATCCAGGCCTTTCACTATTCTGTAAGTTTCAATGAGGTCCCCCCTCAACCTTCTAAACTCCAGCGAGTACAGGCCCAGTGCCGACAAACGCTCATCATATGTTAACCCACTCATTCCTGGGATCATTCTTGTAAACCTCCTCCGAACCCTCTCCAGAGCCGGCACATCCTTCCTCAGATATAGTCCTGGTTAAGATAGTCCGAGGATCTCCATCGAGGTAGATAGGAGGTTAGGATTGCATTCTAGTTTTGGAGAGGATGGTTCGGTTCCTTGATACCATTTGAATCTCTATAATCTTGCATGGTTATCAATACAATATTGGGTCCTTCACATTAACTGAGCAGCGTAGCTTTAACATTGACGTTTAGGATTTCGTTTTGGACATTTGTCTTAACAAAATATCGCAGTAATGAGCAGGTTAACATCTGATGAGCGTTTGTCACCACTGAGCCTGTTTAGAAAAATGAGGGGAAAATTCATTGAAACTTACCAAATAGTGAAAGGCCTGGATCGAGTGTTAAAGAAGGGACTGCAGATGCTGGAGAAGCGAGGGTTACACAAAAGGCTGGAGAAACTCAGCTGGTGCAGCAGCATCTAAGGAGCGAAGGAGATAGGCGACGTTTCGGGTCGAGACCCTTCTTCAGACTGGTCAGGGATCAGGGAAACGAGAGATATAGACGGTGATGTGGAGAGATAAAGAACAATGAATGAAAGATATGCAAAAAAGTATCGATGATAAAGGGAACAAGCCATTGTAAGCTGTGTGTGGTGTGAAAATGCGAAGCTAGTGCGACTAGGGTGGGGGAGGGAGATAGAGATAGAGGGAATGCCAGGGCCCGAGGGCTGAGGGAGAGGTGGGAAGGGGAGGAGACAGCAAGGGTTAACAGAATTGAGAAAATTCAATGTTCAAGCCCAGAGGATGCAGACTCCCCAAGCGGAATATGAGGTGCTGTTCCTCCAGCTTGCGGTGTTGCTCACTCTGGCCGTGGAGGAGGCCCAGGACCGAGAGGTCGGATACGGAATGGGAGGGGGAGTTGAAGTGCTGAGCCACCGGGAGGTCGGGTTGGTTTTTGCGGACCGAGCGGAGGTGTTCGGCGAAGCGATCGCCAAGCCTCCGCTTGGTCTCACCGATATAGATCATCTGGCATCTGGAGCAGCGGATGCAGTAGATGAGGATCGAGTGGATGTGGCGAGGATGTTTCCACTAGAAACATAGAAACATAGAAAATAGGTGCAGGATGAGGCCATTCGGCCCTTTGAGTCAGCACCGCCATTCAATGTGATCATGGCTGATTGTCCCCAATCAATAACCCGTGCCTGCCTTCTCCCCATATCCCTTGATTCCACTAGCCCCTAGAGCTCTATCTAACTCTTAAATCCATCCAGTGACTTGGCCTCCACTGCCCTCTGTGGCAGGGAATTCCACAAATTCACAACTCTCTGGGTGAAAACGTTTTTTCTCACCTCTCACCTCAGTCTTAAATGACCTCCCCTTTATTCTAAGACTGTGGCCCCTGGTTCTGGACTCTCCCAACATTGGGAACATTTTTCCTGCATCTAGCTTGTCCAGTCCTTTTATAATTTTATATGTTTCTATAAGATTCCCTCTCATCCTTCTAAACTCCGGTGAATACAAGCCTAGTCTTTTGTGGGACTAGTGGGAGAGTCTAGGACTAGAGGTCACAGCCTCAGAATTAAAGGATGTTCCTTTGGGAAGGAGATGAGGGGGATATTTCTTTCATCAGAGGGTGGTGAATCCGTGGGATTCTTTACCACTGAAGGATGTGGAGGCCAAGTCAGTGGATATTTTTAAAGCAGAGATAGATAGTTTCTTTATTAGTATGGGTGTCAGAGGTTATGGGGAGAAGGCAGGAGAATGGGGTTAGGAGGGAGAGATAGATCAGCCATGATTGAATGGTGGAGTAGACTTGATGGGCTGAATGGCCTAATTATGCTCCTATACCTTATGATAATAACCGTGGACCTTGCAAAACACCATCTCCAGCTCTCTTTTTGTTACTGATTGCCTTTAAGGATTGGAGATTCTGGAGGAAACTGTGCCACGTTTAGAGGGGCCTCTAAAGGATGAATTTCTCTCGCTCTGGATGGAAGGTCGAAATCTCAGTCAGGGTGACGATTCTCTTCTGCAGCCGCCGGACACGTTGCCTTTCACGTTCTCGTCATCGTCTTCATCGGCCAGCCCAGAAATGTTGAAGGACTGGGAAACAGGTAGGGCCAAACGGACGCTAAACAAAGAATGTGCAGGTAGGAACTGCAGGTGCCGGTTTAAGGCTGGTCCTTGATGATGCTGCTGGCCTTGCCGACACTAAAGGCAGCGTGAGGTGTAGATGGAGGGGAGAAGATGGAGTCAGTGGAAGGGAGGTCAAGTTCAAGAGCGTTTATTGTCGTGTGTCCCAGATAGGACAATGACATTCTTGCTTTGCTTCAGCACAACAGAATGTTGTAGGCATTAATAAATACAGAACAGATCAGTGTGTCCATATACCATTGGCAGTGCTGGCTCGAAGGGCCGAATGGCCTCCTCCTGCACCTATTTTCTATGTTTCTGTGAATATATATACACACACACACATAAGTAAGCATATAAAGTGCAATAGGCTATTAAAGTTCAGATTTTTGTTGGAGTTGAGTTTAATAGTCTGATGGCTGTGGGGGAGGCTGGTTTGTTTGGCGGTCTGGGCTGCGTCCACATGTCCCTGCGATTTCTTGCGGGTCTGAGATGATCGGAGCTGCTCAAACCAAACCGTGCCGTGTGGCATCCCGCTGAGATGCTTCAATGCTGCATCTAACTAACCCTCTCTTGAAAGCATCCAGAGAACCGGCCTCCACTGCAGCCTCTGAGGCTGAGAATTCCACAGATTCACAACTCTCTGGGTGAAAACGTTTTTCCTCGTCTCCGTTCTAAATGGCCTACCCCTTATTCTTAAACTGTGGCCTCTGGTTCTGGACTCCCCCAACAAAATGTTACCTGATTGCAGTCAGGTAAAATGTTGCCCCTTTAAATTTCTAGTTGCTCCTTTTATTACCAAGTGGGTTTGGAAGTGGCGAGGGGGCATTGCGCACTGTGTTTGCAATACAGCAGATGCCTTCATCTCGTCTTCATTCACTGACACTTCAATTTTCTATTGAGCTCCCGGAACATGTACAGAGATGGGTCTCGTTTATATTTACCCGTGCATTGAATTCTACGGTAAATCTGTGGAATAGATACAATGGCTATGATTTTGTACTCGGTGGCTAATGGACTGCTGTAGCTTACACTGGATGTTACTTTCTGCGCAGATTTTTAAACTTTTTTTAGTTTTGGAGACACAGCGTGGAAACAGGCCCTTCGGCCCACTGAGTCCACACCGGCCACTTAGGCGACTGCCAGGGACTAGTTTGAATGGAATTCACCTGTGACACTTACGACAGAACCTGCGACGGAAAAATTGTCGACACAGTCGCCGAAGATTTTTCAACATGTTGAAGATTTTGTGGCCCTCGCCCAAAAAATCGCCTAAGTGGGACAGGCCCTTAAAACTATCCTAGGGACGATTTACAATTTTACCAAAGCCAATTAATCTACAAACCTGCACGTCTTTGGGATGTGGGAGGGAACCGGAGCACCCGGAGAAAACCCACGCTGTCTGTACACAAACTCCGCACAGACAGCACCCGTGGTCAGGATTGAACCCGGGTCTCCGGCGCTGTGAGGCAGCAACTCTACCGCTGCGCCACCGTGCCGGCCTTAAATGGATGGAGAGTTAAAGCCCCATTTTATTGGTCCTTCTTCCTGTCCAAAATATGTAATGGTTGGAACACACTTTCAGTGCAGTAACCCCCACAGGAATAAAAGCAAACGTAGGTGGAGGTGCTTGGCAGGCCCGCTGTATCTTGGGAGCAAGAAACAAGAGTTAAATATCTCGGGTTATTGACCTTTATTAGGATTGAAACGGGTTACATAATCAGAATTCTTCCTCCCTCCCCCCCCCCCTACAATGAATCTGAAGATGGGTCCCGACACAAAACGTCACCTATCCATGTTCTCCACAGATGCTGCCTGACCCGCTGAGTTACTCCAGCACTCTGTGAAACGTCACCTATCCATGTTCTCCACAGATGCTGCCTGACCCGCTGAATTACTCCAGCACCTAGTGGGTTTTTTTTGTAAACCGGCATCTGCACTTCCTTGTTTCCACGACACAACCAGAGTATTCAGTTAGTGACGCAAGGAATTGCAGACGCGGGAGTCTTGAGCAAAACACCAACGTGCTGGAGGAACTCAGCGAGTCAGGCAGCATCTTTGGAGGACCCCTTTCAGATAGTCTTAAGATTTTTCCATTGTGTGGAAAAGGAAAAAAGAAGAAAGAATCAGAGAGAAGGCTTTAGAAAGAAATGTGTATCATTGTTTATATTGTGTGAGTGAATGAATGAATGAATAAGTTTATTGACCAAGTATTCACATACAAGGAATTTGCCTTGGTGCTCCACCCGCAAGTGACAATATGACAGTTAGGAATGACACATAAAACATTAAACATTAATAATAAAACATTATCGATTAAACATGTGAATTAAATAAAATAGCAGAGCAAAAGGAGGCTACTGATTTTTGGTTATTGAGTAGAGCTACTACTCGTGGAAAAAAAACTGTTTCTATGTCTGGCTGTGGCAGCTTTGACAGTCCGGAGTTGCCTTCCAGAGGGAAGTGATTCAAAGAGTTTGTGGCCAGAGGGGTCAGAGATGATCTTGCCCGCTCGCTTCCTGGCCCTTCCTTGCATCATTTAAAAATCATTTTTAATAATTTTGATATATTCCTAAAAAAATTCTCACATTGTCTGAATTCCACTTAAGTAACTGTTTCTTAAAAAAGAGTTGTCCTGTGATAATCGTCAAGGTTTTTACTCCTGATTGCGTTCTTGAGAACAGACGAGGTTAGATCCAAATTTGCACTTATTTCCACGAATACACAAAAACATTGTAACATGAACAATAGGTGCAGGAGTAGGCCATTCGGCCCATCGAGCTAGCACAGCCATTCACTATGATCATGGCTGATCATCCAAAATCAATACCCCATTCCTGCTTTCTCCCCATATCCCTGGATACCATTAGCCTAATACCCTTGTCCCACGGTACGAGTTCATTCCAAGAGCTCTCCCGAGTTTGCCCTGATTCGAACTCGGAGATTTACAGTAATGGCCACTCGTCGGTATTCGGGGCTCTCGTGGACATTTTTCTACATGTTGAAAAATCTTCACGAGTCTTCCCGTGCTTACTTGCCATTAGCGAGTCTTCCCGAGTACCTGTCGTTGGCGTTACGAGCCGCTAAGAGACGTCCCCGAGCTCCGACGTACCCGCTACGTTCATTCTCCGTGCTTACCACGAGTTTGATTTTTTTTTAAACTCGGGAGAGCTCTTGGAATGAACTCGTACCGTGGGACAGGGCTATTAGGAGCTAAATCTAACTCTCTTTTGAAGGCCTCCAATGCCTTCTGAGTGAACACTATAATGAAATGCTTGGAATCGCGAACTCAAGTTTACAATTTACAGTTTGGTTTATTGTCACGTACCGAAGTTCAGTGAAAGGCTGTGTCGCGCACTAACCAGTCAGCGGATAAACAATACGTGATTACAATCGAGCCGTTTACAGTGTACAGATACGTGGTAAGGGAATAACGTTTTGTGCAAGGTAAAGCCAGCAAAGTCCGATGATGGATAGTGCGAGGGTCACCAATGAGGTAGATAGTAGTTCAGGGCCGCTCTCTGGTTGGTGAGAGGACGGTTCAGTTGCCTGATAACAGCCGGGAAGAAACTGTCCCTGAAACTGGAGGTGTCCGTTTGTTTTCACGCTTCTGTACCTTTTGCCCGATGGGAGAGGGGAGAAGAGGGAGTGGCCACGGAGCGATTTCCAGACCAGGTGAGAGTGGAACAAACTGCGAGGAGCAAAATGCGTTCATGTCTTTTACAGAAAAATGGAGGGAAATGGTGCTGTAAATGTTTTCTGGTGGTAGATGTGATTGTTGCCTCGGGGAATGCGATCGCAACCATCACCATGCTGGACATTCCACACTCACTCATCTTATATTGATTTCCTCATCAATGAATGGGGCTCGTTAAATCGCGGGCGGCAAATGATAAATAACTGTTTTCAACAGTTTCTGACAGGAACTAGATTTGCTGCACATTTTAAAGACTTGTAGTCACAGCTGTGAGCCTTCTTGCTGTTTTAAAGATTTTTTTTGATTTCTGCAGGAACTGGATGAAATAACAGACACAAAACTGATTGAAATGTTTTTTTTTGTTCAACTATTAACTTGCTATGAGATGCCGTAGCTCGAACCAGTGAAAGATTTATTTCACTTGATAAGTAGGGTGGCGCAGCGGTAGAGTTGCTGCCTCACAGCCGGAGACCCGGGTTCCATCCCGACCACGGGTGCTGTCTGTACGGAGTTTGTACTCTCTCCGTGGGTTTTCCCCGGGTGCTCCGGTCTCCTCCCACACTCCAAAGACGTGCGGGTTTGTAGGTTAATTGGCTTCGGTAAAAAATTGTAAATTGTCCCTGGTGTGTGTGTGTAGGACAGTGTTAGTGTGCGGGGATCGCTGGTCAGCACGGACTCGGTGGGCCGAAGGGCCTGTTTCTGCCCTGTATCTCTATAAAGTAGAAGTAAAACTGAACAAAAACTAAATTTGAACTAAATTTAATCTAAAACTAAATTAAGTTTGTCAGCTTAATGTAGTTTAAAGCAGAATTCTATCAGTCTTAAAAACGAAAAGTCTGCCCTCTGGTGTACAGTCTAGTATCTGAACACATTGCTGCGGAAGGTTGTAGTGCTGTAACATGGACATTAGAGGGTCCAGTTTCCTCGCTTCTGACCCCTTCTGGATTATTCAATTAAACTTTTTTTTTCCTTTATTAGAAGTAAGTACATTACATTTTAATGGTACCTTTTTACCGGTTCCCAGAATTATTAAAACATTCTTTGTACAACTTTCCTTTTTTTTTAGAAAGAAATGAGGAAGAAAGAGGTATCAAAGAGTAAAGAATAGTCTAGTGAGTGTAGTGTAAAGAAAGAAATAAGTGAGAAAATGAAGCAGAAAGGAGATTCTCAATGCTACAAGTCGTTGTTTTTTTTTGTTCCTAATCATTTTTCACTCAAACCCAGAGTTTTTAATTTTACGATGCTATTACACCCCATTCATCCACAAGGTCAATAAATGGAGACCAACTCGTTAAGAATTGGTCTTATTTTTCAATTAGGAGGAGTCTCAAATGGGCCGTTTCCAACATATTACCAATCCACATTTTGAGTGTTGGTATAGTAGCCTTTTTCCAGAATTTGAGTATGAGTTTTTTCGCTGTTATTAAACCATAATTAAAAAAAGATTTGGGATATATTTAATTTGTTTCCATCTCCTATTACTCCAATTAAACTTAAAGCAGACTTGTTCTCATTATGTATGGGAAGCCTGTATTAATGAAGCAAGGGATGTGATTTCTATGATAAGTGAGAAATAAGAATAAGGGGTCGGCCATTTGGGACTGAGATGAGGAAAAACGTTTTCACCCAGAGAGTTGTGAATCTGTGGAATTCTCTGCCTCAGAAAGCAGTGGAGGCCAATTCACTGGATGTTTTCAAGAGAGAGTTACTGAGTCAGACTGATACAGAATGGAAACAGGCCCTTCAGCCCAACTTTCCCACACCAAGCCAGCATGTGCCAGCTACACTAGTCCCTGCTGCCTGTGCTTGGTCCATATCCCTCCAAACCTGTCCTATCCTGTCTAACTGTTGCTTAAACGTTGGGATAGTCCCAGCCTCAACTACCACCTCTGGCAGCTTGTTCCATACACAAGTTGGATATAGCTCTCAGGGCTAATGGAATCAAAGGCTATGGGGAGAAAGCAGGAGCGAGGTACTGGTTTTAGATGCCCAGCCATGATCATATTGAATGCCGGTGCCATTGCCTTCAGCGTTGTAAACGTTCGCAGTTGGAAGTTTGTGGAAAGTGACATGTATTTCATTTCAGGGGAATTCATTCCATCGACTCTGAACACTGGAGCCTTAATATATTCTCCCGGTTTTCGTAGTTAAGGCAAATTGATTTTCTCCAACGTCCTCTTATGTGTAAAGGGCAGTTTTTCAAAATTGCAGTTATGTTTCAATCTTTCCACACACTAAGTTATTGTCATTGGTTCATAAGGAATAGGAGTAGAATTAAGCCATTTGGCCCATCAAGTCTACTCCGCCATTCAATCATGGTTGATATACCCTGTCTGCTTTCCGCAGAGACCGCTCCCTCCGTAACTCCCTGGTCAATTCGACACTTCCCACCTGAACCACCCCCTCTCCGGGCACTTTCCCTTGCGACCGCATGAAATGTTAGACTTGTCGCTTTACCTCCCCCCTTGACTCCATCCAAGGACCCAAGCAGTCGTTCCAGGTGCGGCAGAGGTTCACCTGCACCTCCTCCTCCCTCATCTGTTGCATCTGCTGTAGGTGTCAGCTGATCTACATCGGTGAGACCAAGCGCAGGCTTGTTGATCGCTTCGCCCAACACCTCCGCTCGGTTCGCAATAACCAACCTGATCTCCCGGTGGCTCAGCACTTCAACTCCCCCTTCCATTCCGAATCCGACCTCTCTGTCCTGGGCCTCCTCCATGGCCAGAGTGAGTCCCACCGCAAATTGGAGGAGCAGCACCTCATATTTTGCTTGGGCAGTTTACACCCCAGCGGCATAAACATTGACTTCTCCAATTTCAGGTAGTCCCTGCTGTGCTGACTCCTCCCCTTCTCAGCTCTCCCTCAGCCCACTGGCTCCTCCTCTTCCTTACTTCTTTCCCCCCCCCCCCCCCCCCCAACATCAGTCTGAAGAAAGGGTCTCGACCCGAAACGTTGCCTATTTCCTTCGCTCCATAGATGCTGCCTCACCCGCTGAGTTTCTCCGGCATTTTTGTCTGCCTTTGATTTTCCAGCATCTGCAGTTCCTTCTTAAACATGGCTGATCTATCTCTCTCCTCCTAACCCCATTCTCCTGCCTTCTCCCCATAACCCCTGACACCCGTACGAATGAAAAATCTATCTGTCTCTGCCTTAAAAATATCCACTGACTTGGCCTCCACAGCCTTCTGTGGCAAAGAATTCCACAGATTCACCACCCTCTGACTGAAGAAATTCCTACTCATCGCCTTGCCTTCTGAGGCTGTGACCTCTAGTCCTAGACTCTCCCACTAGTGGAAACATCCTCTCCACATCCACTCTATCCAAGCCTTCCACTATTCGATCACCCAGTTGCTGGAAGCGATATTAATGGACTGTGACTTCTCTCAGTTTCCCACTGTAACTTAATTTGTCAGCTTTCCCCCGATCAAATATCGCTGCTCTAACAGGTCTGCCAATCATTTTCAGGATTTATAGCAGTACATTTAAAGTTCCCCTCTTGAAATTCCGTGTGCAGCTTCTCTCCCCTGGTTCTAAGCCGTAAATCCACTTGTGTGACAAATTCAACCGTGTGTTTACTAGGAACTCTTGCTGTTTACTTTAGAGATACAGCGTGGAAACAGGCCCTCCCGCCCACGGAGTCCGCGCCGACCAGCGACCCCCGCACACTAACGCTACCCTAGCACACACTAGGGACAGGTTTACAGAAGCCAACCCACCTACAAACCTGTACGTCTTTGGAGTGTGGGAGTAAACCGAAAATGTCCCATTGTTATTTTTAATGTGTGTGAATGTAATTTTCAATGTTTCTCGGTATGTCTGATTCGGAGTGGGGGGGGGGGAACCATTTTCAGTCACTTACCTCGACAGAGATGCGATCTTTCAAGCGGTGCTGGCTCGGATGGGCTGAATGGCCTACTCCTGCACCTATTGTCTGTTATCTCAGAGAAAACCCACACAGTTCACAGTTCAAGTGCACATTTATTGTCCCATGCACCAATTAAGGTGCTTGAGTGATATTTGAGTTACCATGCAGCCATACGAGTAAAAAGATCGCAATACACAATAGAATTTAACATAAACATCCACCACAGTGGAATCAACATTCTTCACTGTGATGGAAGGCACTAAAGTTCAGTCATCTTCCTCCCTTGTTCACCCGTGGTCGGTCAGGGCCTTGAACCCTCCGCAGTCGCCGCTACAGATGTTCAGGCCCTCTCGTGTGGTTTGGTCGAAAGTCCAACGTCGGGACAGATCGGAACACACTCCGCGGCTTGGAGTTCCCGAATCGGCCGCTCCTCACCGTTAAAGTCCCCGGGCACCCGCGGTCGGAGCTCCAACACTGGCGACCCTCAGCAAACCATCCCAGTCTCCGGGTTGGTAAGTCCGGGCCGCGCCCGCTGCTGAAGCTCTGGGCCGGTCTCCGGTCTGGAAAGGCCGTGCGGGGGGGGGGGGGGTGGGGGGCGGCCAAGATGCGACACGGAATGCGACAGATGCATCTCCGTTGAGGTAAGTGGCTGAAAACGGTTTCCCCTTATTCCCCCCCCCCCCCCCCTCCATCAGAAATACCGAGAAACATTAAAACGTACACTTAAAATAACAAAAAAAGTCTAAAAAAAACACGAGAGGCTGGCGAGGCTGCCGCTCGTGGGGAGAACGGACAAACTCCGTACAGACAGCACCGGTAGTCGGGATCGAACCCGGCTCTCTGCCGATATAAAGCAGCAACTCTACCGGTGTGCCACCAGGCCGCTCTGTCATTAGTTTTCTTCATACCTCCACATTCAGGGACAGATTGTTCCACCATGACCAGCGAGCGATGCTGAACTACTATCTACCTCATCGGTGACCCTCGGGCTATCCTTGATCGGACTTTGCCGGCGTTACCTTGCACTAAACGTCATTCCCTTATCGTGGATCTGTACGCTGTGGACCGCTCGATTGTAATCGCGTCTTGTCTTTCCACTGGCTGGTTAGCACGCAACAAAAAAACCTTTCACCGTACCCCGGCACGCGTGACAATAAACTGACTTGAATGCCTACACTTAGTGACGCGTGTAGTTCCTCCGTCAAAGGGAATGCCTTCAAGTCCTTGGGGTCAGGCCCGAATTGGAGGATTGTGGATCCTTACGGGATCCTTTCAACAACCACAACAAGTTCAAGAAGAAACTGCAGAAGCTGGAGAATCGAAGGTAGACAAAATTGCTGGAGAAACTCAGCGGGTGCAGCAGCATCTATGAAGCGAAGAAAATAGGCAATGTTTCGAAACATTGCCTATTTCCTTCAGGGTCTCGGCCCGAAACGTTACCTATTTCCTTCAGGATTTTGTCCCGAAACGTTACCTATTTCCATCGCTCCATAGATGCTGCCGCTCCCGCTGAGTTTCTCCAGCAATTTTGTCTACCTTCGACAACAAAAAGTACAACGCCGAGCAGCCCGCTTTGTACGTGGCGACGACCAGCGCAAATCAAGCGTGAATAATGTGCTGAATTCTCTCGGATGGGATGCTCTAGAGATCCGCAGAATCGGGCTAAGACTTATTGCAATTTACAAGAAGATTCACAAAATCACTCCATCAAATCTCCCGTCATTCCCAGAGCACCGACTGCCATGAAACAAGACAAAATAACGGTCCCTACATCTCCTTTTTCTTCTTGCGTATGGCGTGCACAGCCTAAAGTTGTGGGACAACTTGCTCGATTTGACCTTATTTGATTGTGCACGCCGGGTTGACTGCATTCGTCAAAACAGGGCGGACCACGTGAAGGTTGCAATCTCCCGCCCTACATCATCAACTGGCTAAATTTCAACAAACGTTGCTCCCAATATTCCCTTTACCCAAGGACGATAAGGGAATGGAATAGTTTACCACCCGACGTACGTGCTGCTCCCGATGTTAGGTCATTTAAAAAGGGGATTGAGCAACTAGATCTCCTCAACTTGGTGAAAAAGGCCCACTTCAAAATGTAATCGCTCCTCTACTCACTCCGACCTGCGCGACCTAACCACTGATGAGGTGTTTGCGCAGTCATCAACCACAACCAGACCTGTTTAAAACAAAAAACCTTTTTATTTTCTGGGGATCCGTTGACCTAGAAATGGGAACACCGCCACTTGCAGGCTTCTCTCCAAATCGCATGCTGCCTTGATTTGGAAACACTCACAAATTTAGTTTTGTTTAGAGATACAACGCAGGAAACAGGCCCTTCGGGCTCCGAGTCCGCACTGACCGGCGATCGCCACACATTAACACTTTCCTACACACACCAGGGACAATTTACAAGCTCACAAGTTATAGGGGTAGAATTAGGCCATACGGCCCATCGTCTACTCCGCCATTCAATCGTGGCTGATCTCTGCCCCCTAATCCCCCTAAGCACCAAGAAATGCACTTACCACGTTATTGGTACATTAAGTCCGTTCTTCACTCTTTGTTTCCTAAGATACCATTAAAATAATGGCAATTCATATTTGAAAATCCCGCCAAAAAACTCGAGCTGCGCATGCGTAGTAGGATGCAGCGCCTGCGCAGTTCTGCAAAGGCAGAATTTCAGCTGCCTTCAGCCCCGCTTGAAACTGACGGCTTCAGGTAGCGCTGACGGCACGTGGGCTGCACAGAGCTTCCCGTGTTAGAAACATAGAAACATAGAAAATAGGTGCAGGAGTAGGGCATTCGGCCCTTCGAGCCTGCACTGCCATTCAATATGATCATGGCTGATCATCCAACTCAGTATCCCATACCTGCCTTCTCTCCATACCCTCTAGCCACAAGTGCCACATCTAACTCCCTCTTAAATATAGCCAATGAACTGGCCTCCACTACCCTCTGTGGCACAGAGTTCCAGAGACTCACCACTCTCTGTGTGAAAAAAGTCCTTCTCATCTCGGTCCTAAAGGATTTCCCCCTTATCCTTAAGCTGTGACCCCTTGTCCTGGACCTCCCCAACATCGGGAACAATCTTCCTGCATCTAGCCTGTCCAACCCCTTAAGAATTTTGTAAGTTTCTATAAGATCCCCTCTCAATCTCCTAAATTCTAGAGAGTATAAACCGAGTCTATCCAGTCTTTCTTCATAAGACAGTCCTGACATCCCAGGAATCAGTCTGGTGAACCTTCTCTGTACCCACTCTATGGCAATAATGTCCTTCCTCAGATTTGGAGACCAGAACTGTACGCAATACTCCAGGTGTGGTCTCACCAAGACCCTGTACAACTGCAGTAGAACCTCCCTGCTCCGATACTCAAATCCTTTTGCTATGAAAGTTAACATACCATTCGCTTTCTTCACTGCCTGCTGCACCTGCATGCCTACTTTCAATGACTGGTGTACCATGACACCCAGGTCTCGCTGCATCTCCCCTTTTCCTAATCGGCCACCATTTAGATAATAATCTGCTTTCTTGTTTTTCCCACCAAAGTGGATAACCTCACATTTATCCACATTATACTGCATCTGCCAAACATTTGCCCACTCACCCAGCCTATCCAAGTCACCTTGCAGTCTTCTAGCATCCTCCTCACAGCTAACATTGCCCCCCAGCTTAGTGTCATCCGCAAACTTGGAGATATTGCCTTCAATTCCCTCATCCAGATCATTAATGTATATTGTAAATAACTGGGGTCCCAGCACGGAACCTTGTGGTACCCCTCTAGTCACTGCCTGCCATTGTGAAAAGGACCCGTTTACTCCTACTCTTTGCTTCCTGTTTGCCAGCCAGTTCTCTATCCACATCAATACTGAACCACCAATACCGTGTGCTTTACGTTTGTATACTAATCCCTTATGTGGGACCTTGTCGAAAGCCTTCTGGAAGTCCAGGTACACCACATCTACTGGTTCTCCCCTATCCACGCTACTAGTTACATCCTCGAAAAATTCCACAAGATTCGTCAGACATGATTTACCTTTCGTAAATCCATGCTGACTTTGTCCAATGATTTCACCACTTCCCAAATGTGCTGCTATCCCATCTTTAATAACTGACTCTAGCAGTTTCCCCACATACCCGATGTTAGACTAACTGGTCTGTAATTCCCCGTTTTTTCCCTCCCTCCCTTCTTAAAAAGAGGGGTTACATATGCTACCCGCCAATCCTCAGGAACTACTCCAGAATCTAAAGAGTTTTGAAAGATTATCACTAATGCATCCACTATTTCCTGAGCTACTTCCTTAAGTACTCTGGGATGCAGCCTATCTGGCCCTGGGGATTTATCGGCCTTTAATCCATTCAATTTACCCAACACCACTTCCCGACTAACCTGGATTTCACTCAATTCCTTCTTTGACCCGCGGTCCCCTGCTATTTCCGGCAGATTATTTATGTCCTCCTTTGTGAAGATGGAACCAAAGTAGTTATTCAATTGGTCCGCCATATCCTTGTTCCCCATGATCAACTCACCTGCTTCTGATTGCAAGGGACCTACATTTGTTTTAACTAATCTCTTTCTCTTCACCTATCTATAAAAGATTTTGCAGTCAGTTTTTATGTTCCCTGCCAGTTTTCTTTCATAATCTATTTTTCCTTTCCTAATTAAGCCCTTTGTCCTCCTCTGCTGGTCTCTGAATTTCTCCCAGTCCTCTGGTAGGCTGCTTTTTCTGGCTACTTTGTACGCATCATCCTTTGCTTTGATACTATCCCTGATTTCCCTTGTTATCCACGGATGCACTACCTTCCCTGATTTATTCTTTTGACAAACTGGGATGAACAATTTTTGTAGTTCATCCATGCAGTCTTTAAATGTCTTCCATTGTGTATCCACCGTCAACCCTTTTAGAATTAATTGTCAGTCAATCTTGGCCAATTCACATCTCATACCCTCAAAGTTACCTTTCTTTAAGTTCAGAACCATTGTTTCTGAATTAACAATGTCACTCTCCATCCTAATGAAGAACTCGACCATATTATGGTCACTCTTGCCCAAGGGGGCACGTACAACAAGTCTGCTAACTACCCCTTCCTCATTACTCAATACCCAGTCTAAAATAGCCTGCTCTCTCGTTGGTTCCTCTACATGTTGATTTAGATAACTATCCCGCATTACAAGTGTTACAAGTGCTGCGGATGAAAGGCATGGAGAATTATGCCTACCTAGGAGATCGATCTCTTAGATAGGCATCATTCTCCCATGCCTTTACTATTTATATTTAATAATTGCCGTTTCACAATTTTAGTCAGGGTAGGCAGTGCCTACCTTGCCTACCCTGACGGCACGTGCCTGCACCCATGTCCCTTTGCACCTCCGATTTCTGGATCCTCTCTCCATTTAGAAAATAATCGACACCACTCTTATTACCAAAATGCATGACTCCGCATTTTGCTACATTGAATTTCATCCGCCACTTCTCTGCCCACTCTCCAAACCTGTCCAGGTCCTTCTGCAGTGTCCTTGCTTCCTCTGCACTGCCGGCCCCTCCACCTATCCTAGCACCATCTGCAAACCTGGCCACAAAGCCTTCAATCCTTTTATCCAAATCATTAATATACAACGTGAAGAGTAGCGGCCCCAGCACCGAGCCCTGCGGAACTCCGCTTGTCACTGGCAGCCAACTAGGAAAATCGCCTTTTACTGCAACTCTTTACCTTCTGCCATCCAGCCAACCCACTATCCATGCTGGGGTCAAGGAAGGAGCGTTCCCGTCGATCGCAGCCCTGTTTCCACCTGCGGATGCTGGAAAAATCGTAGGTAGACAAAAATGCTGGAGAAACTCAGCGGCTGAGGTAGCATCTATGGAGCGAAGGAATAGGCGACGTTACGGGTCGAGACCCTATGCCTTTGGAGTGTGGAGGAAACCGGAAACCCACGCAGGTCACAGGGAGAACGTGCAAACTCCGTACAGACAGCGCCCGTAGTCAGGATCGAACCCGGGTCTCTGGCGCTGTGAGGCAGCAGCTCTACCGCTGCGCCACCGTGCCACTTATTTTGAGTAAGAGGATTTGAACGATTCAAGGAGTGGTTTACGGAATTAACAAATTAACATACAAGGGAAACACTTGTCTGCCACAGGACTGGGTGTTTGAAGATGAATTGTGCTGCTCGCGTCTCCAGCGTGAATCATTTACTTATAAATGTGGCACTGTGCAGGCTGTGAAATGTCATTATCTGACGATATTTGATTTCACAAGCATCTTGTTTGCAAGACTGAGATTTGCATTCAAAGTGCAGCCGGTCGATTGGTTCTTTACCCAGGCAATGCATTAAAGGTGAGCCGTGATTACAAACTGGGTAAAGCAAATATCCATGTTTGAAAATGTATAGAAATCCATGTACAACAATGTTGGATGGTGCGTGTGTGTGCACGTGTGGTGTATGTGCGTGCGTGCGTTTACATGTGTGCGTGCGGTGTGTGCGTATGGTGTGTGAGTGTGTGTGAGTGTGTGTGCGTGCATGCTTTTGCATGTGTGCGTGTGGTGTGAGTGTGCGTTTGCGTGTGTGCGTGTGTGTGTGTGTGTGTGTGTGTGTGTGTGTGAGTGTGTGTGAGTGTGTGTGCGTGCATGCATGTGTGTGCATGTGTGTGTGTTTGTGTTTGAAAGCTGAAACAGAAATTAATGTATTGGGCGGCAAGGTGGCGCAGCGGTAGAGTTGCTGCCCCCCAGCGCTAGGGAGCCGAGTTCGATCCCGACTACAGGTCTGTACGGAGTTTGTACGTTCTCCCCGTGACCGCGTGGGTTTTCTCCAGGTGCTCCGGTTTCCTCCCACACTCCAAAGACGTGCAGGTTTGCAGGATAATTGGCTTTGATATAAATGTAAATTGTCCCTAGTGTGCGCAAGGTAGTGTTAATGTGCGGTGATCGCTGGTTGGCGTGGCGGCAATGGGCCGAAGGGCCTGTTTCCGTACTATCTCTAAACTAAAAATCTAAGCTAAGTGTAACAAATGGTTCAAGGAGATGTCTGATAAACAGACCGACTCAGAACCAGTACAGGTAGCTCAGATAACATGTAAACTAAACCAAACATTTTATACTTTTATAGAGTCATACAGCATGGAAATAGGTCCAACTTGCCCACACCAACCAACTTGTTCAACCTACATTGGTCCCATCTGCCTGTATTTAGCCCAAATTAATGTAGGTAGGGCATCTTGGCCATCAGGAATGAGTTGGGCCGAAGGGCCTGTTTCCATGCTGTACGTATATTCTATGCTCTATGATTAAGAGCTTTCTCTCATCTGCATTTCTTTGTTGCAATATATGGGCTTCAGTTGTTTGGAACTTCCTTTAAGCTAAATATCCTTTAGTTTAGTTTAGTTTAGTTTAAACCCGCACGTCCCTGGAGTGTGGGAGGAAACCGAAGATCTCGGAGAAAACCCACGCGGTCACGGGGAGAACGTGCAAACTCCGTACAGACAGCGCCCGTGGTCGGTATGGAACCCGGGTCTCTGGCGCTGTGAGGCAGCAACTCTACCCCCGCGCCACCGTGCAGCCCTCTTTCTTGGCTCTGAGTTACGAACCTATGTCTTACATTTGTTCCATTTCTAAGTAGGTTACAGTGTGTGTGTGTAACCCCTTAGAAGCATTCTCCAGAGTCGCATTTAAAAGGTTTAGCGTTCCGTACACCGAGTGCCATTGTGACGAGCATCTTAACTTCCATCTAAAGAAAATACTGGACAGGCAGCATCTCTGGAGACAATAGACAATAGATGCAGGAGTAGGTCATTTGGCCCTTCGAGCCAGCACCGCCATTCAATGTGATCATGGCTGATCATCCCCAATCAGTACCCCGTTCCTTCCTGCCTTCTCCCCATATCCCCTGACTCCGCTATCTTCGAGAGCCCTGTCTAGCTCTCTCTTGAAAGTATCCAGAGAACCTGCCTCCAACCGCCCTCTAATGGGTGATGTTTCTGGTCTAGACCCTTCTTCAGTCTTCCTGTCCCGCTGAGTCGCTCCAGCTTTTTGCGTCTATCTTCGGTTCAAACCAGCATCTGCAGTTCCTTCCTGCACTTAAATTCCATCTGTTCTCCTATCAGCTTGCAGGTTCTGCTCAATACAGAATGGAAACTCTTCCATGCATCACCTCCATTGCCACTGCTGACACTGTGAGACAGAGTGATACAGCGTGGAAACAGGCCCATCGGCCCAACTTGCCCACGCCGGCCAACGTGCCCCATCGACACCAGTCCCGCCTGTTGCCATAGTCCCAGCCTCAACTACCTCTTCTGGCAGCTCGCTCCGTACACCCACCACCCTTTGTGTAAAAAGAAAGTTACCCCTCACGATAACTTTAGGGGGCGGCACGGTGGCGCAGGGGTGGAGTTGCTGCCTTACAGAGGTCGCAGTGCAGACTGGCAGCACGGAGCCTGCACCTTCTCCTCGTGACCACCTGGGTTTTCTCCGGGATCTTCGGGTTCCACCTACACTCCAAAGACGTACAGGTTTGTAGGTGTGCTTGTTGGTTTGTAGAGTAATAGGCTTGGTAGCGGTGTAAAATTGTCCCTAGTGTGTGTAGGATTGTGTTAATGTGCGGGATCGCTGGTCAGTGCGGACTCGGTGGGCCGAAGGGCCTGCTTCTGCGCTGTATCTCTAAACAAAACTAAACTAAGGTTCCTATTAAATCTTTTCCCCCTCACCTTAAACCTATGTCCTCTGGTTCTCGATTCCCCTGCGCTGGGTGAAAGGCTGTGAGTGTCTACCCGATCTATTCCTCTCACTATTTTGTACACCTCGATAAGATCACCACACGTCCCCCTGCACTCAACAAGCAAACCCGCACGTCTTTGGGATGTGGGAGGAGGCCGGAGCACCGGAGTGAACCCATGCGGTCACGGGAAGAACATGCAAACTTCACACAGACAGACGGCACCCGAGGTTGGGAATGAACCCGCCGGGCTCTCTGGTGCTGTGGGGCAGCAGCTCCACCCGCTGCACCACCTTGCCGCCATTAATAAGTGGTAATTGGGCTCATTATAGGAAGTGGTGGAATAAAACCTTTGCTATGATGCGTTTTCAGGATTAATTTATGAACTATAGCTCTCTTATTAATGCAATAATCTTATAAAGCAACACACTGATAATGACTTCTGAAACCAGCAGAGCCAGCTTTCTCATGGCCAGCACCATGCCGGCCAAAACTCTCTGTAATGAAGTGGATCTGTCTGCATTCTGGCCGTACGATCGTCTCACTGTCTGAAGCAGAATACTATCTGTCAGGAGGCTGGAGTAACTCATCGGGACAGGCAGCATCTATGGAGCGAAGGAATAGATGACGTTTCGGAACGAGTCCCTTCTTCAGACTGATGTGGGGGGGGGGGGGCGAGAAGAAGAAAGGAAGAGGCGGAGACAGTGGGCTGTGGGTTGACTATTGACTTTGTACCAGCTGCATGAACATGGACTTCTCCAATTTCAGGCAGTCCCTGCTTTCTCCCTCCTTCCCCTCCCCTTCCCAGCTCTCCCACAGCCCACTGTCTCCGCCTCTTCCTTTCTTCTACCCGCCCCCCCCCCCCCCCCCCCCCCCACCTCCACATCAGTCTGAAGAAGGGTCTCGACCCAAAAGGTCACCTATTCCTTCGCTCCATAGATGCTGCCTCACCCGCTGAGTTTCTCCAGTAATTTTTTCCACCCTATTTCCTGCATCTGCAGTTCTTTCTTAAACACTAGGGACTCTACCTAATCATTGAATCGTTTAACTTAAGCCCCATGCGGTAAGAATGTGGGAATTAAAATTGTACAGCCATTGTAAAAATGTGCACATCCTGAAACGTTTGTTAACCAATACAACACTAACCCATGAACTCTGGCACTAAGATGTGGATGTGGATGTGGAGAGGATGTTTCCACTGGTGGGAGAGTCGAGGACCAGAGGGCACAGCCTCAGAATTAAGGGGCGCTCTTTTGGAAAGGAGGTGAGGAGGAACTTCTTTAGTCAGAGGGTGGTGAATCTGTGGAATTCATTGCCACAGAAGGCTGTGGAGGCCAAGTCCAGTGGATATTTTTAAGGCAGAGATTCTTAGAACGGGTGTCAAGGGTTATGGGGAGAAGGCAGGAGAATGGGATTAGGTGGGAAAGATAGACCGGCCATAGATTGAATGCCGGAGTAGACTCGATGGGCCGAATGGCGTAATTCTACTCCTGTAACTTGTGAACTCATGAACTAAGGATCAGGCTTTTTTCTTTTACCCATTATTGGAGTTATTAACTTATTGATTTTTCTGTGTAATATGTTGTCTATGACTGTGACCAATAACAAGTAAATACTATATTTCCACCGTTGTGTTTGGCTTGTCTGTCGCCCGCTATTGTTGGGGAAGTCCAGAACAAGGGGTCACAGTTTAAGGATAAGGGGGAAGTCTTTTAGGACCGAGATGAGAAGATCTTTTTTCACACAGAGAGTGGTGAGTCTGTGGAATTCTCTGCCACAGAAGGTAGTTGAGGCCAGTTCATTGGCTATATTTAAGAGGGAGTTAGATGTGGCCCTTGTGGCTAAAGGGATCAGGGGGTATGGAGAGAAGGCAGGTACGGGATACTGAGTTGGATGATCAGCCATGATCATATTGAATGGCAGTGCAGGCTCGAAGGGCCGAATGGCCTGCACCTATTGTCTATGTTTCTATTGTTTTAAACTTCAGCTTGGGTGGAATACAGAATGGTATTTCAGTGGGGAATCCTGTCAGTATGAACCTGTACACCAAGGGGGCAGATAGGAGCAGTCCCACAGCCGGCTCAACAATGAGTCAAGGCTGTGCTCATTTACAAAGTGGCTTTTTTAATAAAGAATACATATATTTAAAAAAATGTTTTCTGCCAAGCTGCCTGGCCAAGTCATCACCGTGGCTCCCTGCGTTTTGTGCTGAGATGCGCTCTGTCTTCAGATGGACTTTGTAAATTATCAACTTGATCAATTAAAGAATGTCAGTTCAGCAAATAATTATGGCCATAAAGCCTTCTGTTGCTGTTCCTGTAAAGGACACCAATCAGTAGCCGGCACTTAGAAACTGAAGACTATCTGTTTTGCTTCTGAGAATCTGTTCTGAAAGTCTGGAGAAGGTCCCCAACCTGAGATGGACACAGAGTGCTGGAGTAACTCAGCGGGTCACATAACATAACAAACGTCAACTATTCCTTTTCTCCAGAGATGCTGCCCATCTGTGGAGAACGTGGATAGGTGACGTTTCGCAGAGTGCTGGAGTAACTCAGCGGGTCAGGCAGCATCTGTGGAGAACATGGATAGGTGACGTTTCGCAGAGTGCTGGAGTAACTCAGTGGGTCAGGCAGCATCTCTGGAGAACTGGATAGGCGACGTTTCGGGTCGGGACCCTTGTTAGAGTCGTATAGCTTGGAAACAGGCCCTTTGGCCCACTTTGCCCATGCTGCCTGATGTCTGATGAAGGGTACCGCATTCTTTCAGCTCACTCAGTCCCACATGGATTAGTTTATTTTTAGTTCAGTTCAGTTTAGAGATACAGCGCGGAAACAGACCCTTCGGCCCACCGAGTCCGCACCGACCAGCAATCCCCGCACACCAACGCCACCCCACACACACTGGAGACAATTTCACATTTACACCAAGCCAGTTCACCTACAAACCTGTACGTCTTTGGAGTGTGGGAGGAAACTGAAGATCTCGGAGAAAACCCAGGCAGAAGTTGGTGAGAGTTGTAGGGGGCATGCCGAACTTCCTAAGCCTTCTAAGGGAGTAGAGGCGTTGGTGTGCCAACCTGGTCGTTGCTTCACTATGGCGGGTCTGGGAGAAGTTGTTGGTGATATTGACTCCTAGGAATTTGAAAGTTTCAACCATCTCTACTTTGGCTACTTCACCAGTCAGTGTATTGAGTATAGATGTTGGGAGGTCATGTTGCAGTTATATAAGACTTTGGTGAGGCCGCATCTACTGTATTGTGTTCAGTTCTGGGCGCCATGTTGTAGGAAAGATGTTGTCATGCTTGGAAGGGTGCAGAGAAGGTTTACGAGGACTCGAGGGTCTGAGCTATAGACAATAGACAATAGGTGCAGGAGTAGGCCATTCGGCCCTTCAAGCCAGCACCACCATTCATTTTGATCGTGGCTGATCATCCACAATCAGTACCCCGTTCCTGCCTTCTCCCCATATCTCCTGACTCCGCTATCTTTAAGAGCTCTATCTAACTTTCTCTTCAAAGTATCCAGAGAACTGGCCTCCACTGCCTTCTGAGGCAGAGAATTCCACAGATTCACAACTCTCTGTGTGAAAACGTTTTTCCTCATCTCTGTTCTAAATGGCTTACCCCTTAGTTTTAAAGTGTGGCCCCTGATTCTGGACTCCCCCAACATTGGGAATATGTTTCCTGCCTCTAGCGTGTCCAATGCCATAATAATGTTATATATTTCAATAAGATCCCCTCTCATCCTTCCAAACTCCAGTGAATGCAAGCCCAGCCGCTCCATTCTCTCAGCATATGACAGTCCCGCCATCCCGGGAATTAACCAGTGTAAACCTGCGCTGGGCTCCCTCAATAGCAAGAATGTCCTTCCTCAAATTAGGGGACCAAAACTGCACACAATATCCAGGTGTGGTCTCACTAGGGCCCTGTACAACTGCAGAAGGACCTATTTGCGCCTATACTCAACTCCACTTGTTATGAAGGCCAACATGCCATTCGCTTTCTCTTTAGTTCAGTTGAGTTTAGTTTAGAGATACAGCGCGGAAACAGGCCCTTTGGCGACCGGGTTGGCGCTGACCAGCGTCCCACGCCCACTAGGGAAAATGTTTACATTTACACCAAGCCAATAAACCTACAAACCTGCACGTCTTTGGAGTGTGGGAGGAAACTGAAGATCTCGGCGAAAACCCACGCAGGTCGTGGGGAGAACGTGCAAACTCCATACAGACAGCGCCCGTAAT